>OW240919.1:79137453-79193260 GCA_933207985.1 Pelobates cultripes | reverse complement strand
GGGGCAGTATAGTGGGTAGGGGGGCAGTGAGGTGGGTAAGGGGGCTGTGAGGTGGGTAGGGGGGCTGTATAGTGGGTAGGGGGTCTGTGAGGTGGGTAGGGGGCTGTGAGGTGGGTAGGGGGCTGAATAGTGGCTAGGGGGGCTGTGAGGTGGCTAGGGGGGCTCTATAGTGGGTTAGGGGGCAATATAGTGGGTAGGGGGGCTGTAAAAAAGTAAATACCTTTCGTGTCCTCTTGGTCCGGTGGGCAGCTTCCCAGTAACGTGCATGGGGGCGGAGCTTTGAGCGGGAGGCGGAGTATGCGGCTATAATGATTTCAGACTGTGCAGGGAGACTGACAGGTCTCCCTGCAGCTGCTGGCAGCCACACCAGCCCCCAGCTCCTCCCTCCTTCCTCCCCTCGGACTGACAGGCTGGCACAGTCCGAGGGGAGGATTTATCAGAATGATCATTAAGGCGGTCAGCCCAGCCCCAGCTGGGCCAGTCCGGGCCTGCCACCCACTCTCTCAAACGGGGGATTTAGCTGTCCAAATCCCTACCGCCCACCAGGAATCCTGAAACGCCCACTAGTGGGCGGTAGGGACCAGGTTGACGACCCATGCTCTAGTAGGTCTTTTTTTTTTAAATTCTTCTGATCGTTATTTCTTCTTCTAATAAATGGCTTTTTTTTATATCAATAGCCTTCTTGCTTTCTTTTAGTAAAAAGCCTCTTATTCTTAAATAGGTAAAAATTTCTCTATTTAGAAGGGAGAACTCGAGCCTAAGTTGGGGAAAATCTTTAACTTTACCATCTTTCCATAGTTGCCTATATATATATATAGAGGAAAAACTCATAGAGAGTGACCACTAGATTAAAATCCCAGTCCAATCTAGAAAAAGGTCTTGAAATAAAATATTAAAATCTTTATTATTTATTATTTTTGTTATTTTCTTTCAAGACCTTTTTCTTGATTGGACTGGGATTTTCCTCTATATTTATACATTACTTTGGGTTACCCCCATTTTCCCAGTCTAGGTGACCATCTTGGCTAAGGAACAGGATGTGGAGCTCTGTTAAGCCCCTATCCTAGACCTTCACCTCTCTTCTTTATTATTATTCTTCTGCCTATATATACATATGCCATTTTGGTTGCATTGTTTAATATCTAAATCTGGGATATTGTCTTCTAAGAAGTCTATCGGGGTGTCGGGAAGAACAAAACATTAGATATCTAGCTTTTTTTTCATTTCCTCCAAAAACCAAAAAGACTATAAATTATTAGATTATATTTTAAAAACACTAAGTTTTTCTTTATTCAAAGCTGAAGACAATAGAAGGGATAGGTCTTCCTTTCCTAACACCAAGACTTGCATTTATACCATATTTAATGTTTTTTCTCCACTCTAAGCCATTTAAGCAGATGCTACATCATTGCTGCATCATGGCATTTATTTTATGTCTGGGAAACCCAATCCTCTTTTATTTATATCTCTTTTCAAAACTTTGAAGCTTATTTGAGGTTTCTTTCCTCCCCATATATATTTTACTAAGATTTTTTGTATCTAATTTAGATAAGATCGTGGTAAGGATATGTGAGGAAACCAACTATCTTTGTGAATATGTGAATTGATTAGCTTTTAATATAAATTAAGGATTTTATATAAAGTGTTTAATTAACTAAGTGAAATGTGAAGAGTATCTAACTCTTTTAACTTTATCAGTGGAAACATCTATTTCATATCTCTTGTTTTCCTTCCCCTCTTGTTTATTTCATATTCCTCTTTACTCCCTAGTCCTTCTCTTCCCTCTTTTTCAATTATTCCTCTTCAAATTGTAATTAATGTTTTAGACTATAGAAAAAGACCCCATATCACAAAAACAACATAATGTAGTTAAGGGACACTGTATCATCCCCTTAATATAATTTTTACATAGGAATAGGATAATAATCTACGGGGGGAAAAAAGAATTTGATAACTGTTCCTTGCCCTTAAGTTTCATTTTCCTGGCTAATCATGGCAGCATATACACATGGGTTAGCTCCTCCCCTACAGCCGATAGGACAGGAAAACCACCAAGGTTTTAAAAGGAGGCTCCATCCCTAAGGTCCTCAGTCTTTTTCCTGTCCTACAGCCCTTAGGACGTGAGCAATTTGCTCCCTTTACGTACGGACGTGTATGTTGTTTTATCTTCATTACTTTATTTGCTGTTTTACTGTAGTACATTATGCAGTTGTGCTTTTATGCTGTGATGCATTTAAGCTTTGATATCTTTAACCCCTTAAGGACCAAACTTCTGGAATAAAAGGGAATCATGACATGTCACACATGTCATGTGTCCTTAAGGGGTTAAACTAGTACATTATACAGCTGTACCTTATTTTTAAGATTGTTGTACATTATGCGGTTGTGCTTTTGCTAGGAAGCATTTAAGCTGTGTGGCATTTAAAACTGTTTCATTTAAATTTGCATTTAATTCTGTTGCATGTAATACCGCAAGTCATAGGAAACCGCAGTGCATTGGAAAACTGCAGTGCATTTGAAGACTGATATATTTTAAAAACTGTGTTATATTTTGGAAACTGTGTTAGATTTGAAAACTGTTACCTTTTTATACCTTGAGGCCTTTAGACTGTGGTGCCTTTAAACTTTGACCTTTTTGCACGTGGTTGCCTTTTAAACTTCCTTGCAGGCACTTTTTTAATCTATTTTGCTTCCCCCTCGGTCCCAGTGATTTATTCCTGGTTCCCTGGGTGTTTAGGGGCCATGTAGGCTTCATACAGAGTCTTCTTCCTGGTCTCTAAACAGCAAACACACTCAGAATAGGCCCACATGTGTGCAGTTTGTGCCTTATTGGGCCTAATACAGATGACTTGCATTGTGGGAATACAAGTTGTGGCAGCCATCTTGGATAAGGGCAATTGCCAGAAAGTGCCTAAAATAAAGGGAAACTTACAGTAAACATACACTTATTGGGTAAGTATTTGCAGGGTCTCCAGACATGGATAAGTGCTGTCTTTAGCCTGTTTTAAAGCTGTTTAGCTGGTTTCTTATATAATTTAACAGTGCACATTTTTTCTTAATACTTTACCACAGGTAATATTTAGTTATTATTTGTCAGGTGTCTGTTTCTTCACCAGGATCTGGTTATGAGGAGAAAACAGTGGATGGAATCGGTTATGCACTGACTTCCTCCAGAAGGTTGTCGCTTCAGCATGTCCTATCACTGTGCAGCCACATGACATGCGGGCAGGGCTTACAAAGTAAGTTCCAGAGGCCTTAGGGATAAGAAAAGAGACCAGGCTTTACCATGTGGAGGAAGTTATTTCCAACCCCAGAACTACACCACCTAAGTTGCACACTTATGGATCATAGGTGGACGCAGACCTGTCCAAAATTTTACGCCTACCATTATAGGAGGCCAGCCAGCTGTGACTTCCACTGCTGTTTCTACAAACATGAAATATGTGATTAAAGATCTAAAGGCTACTATGGAGAGAGATATTAAAAGCCAAGATTGAAGAGGCAGTCTGAAGTCTTCAGGTTACAACGGACTTCTTCACAGAAACTTCCCTAGATGTAACTAGGATATTCTCTGGATCAAATGGCTTTATCTATAGCAACTAAGAAAGCATTATGGTTCTGTTTCTGGGATGATGTCTCATCCTCCAAGTCTGCCCTCTACACCATTCTATTTGAAGGGGTGGTGCTGTTTGGGAAAACTTCTGATAATTCCATTGAAAAGGCGAATGAGGGCTGCAAGATATTGGTACCTTAGGATGGAAGTTCCAAGGATCCCAGCTCCTCATAGTCTGACCGGAGAACCTCCAGTGACCAGTATTTCTGAGATACATTGTGCTACCGGCCCTGCAGGGAATACTCCAGAGGTAACTCATGGCAGTTGGTAAACCTGCCTTTCAAGGTTCTAATGGAGCTATAACACAGTCGTTTTGCTCTTCAGCAATGAACATATCTCCTCCAGTACTAGGAGCCTCATTTTTCTGATCACACATACCTGGGCTTGTCATACTCTGGAGGCTTGAGTGGTATCCATGGTCCAGATTGATATAGACTGGAGTTTTTTCTTAACGGGCACAGGAGTCTCCATACCAACAGGAGTATTAAGACCAATGAATCAAAAGGTAAAACACTGAAGGAAGAAGCCTTCTAGACGAAGAGAAAAAAAAAACAAAACTTTAGGTCCCAGAACAAGAGCAGTTCCAGGGACAAGTTTCGCCTCTCTTCTGGTGCTAAGAGGAAAAGCACATGTAAGCCTTCACTGGACTTAAGAGGGGCCAACAAGAGGCTGAATGTTAGAGTTTTCGGGATGGAGTCAATCAGATCCATATCTCAAGCAATCTGGAAGGATAATTTCCTTACCTCTATATATCTCAAGGATGCTTACTTTCAGTCCAATCTGCAGAGATCTTCAGCATTAGCTCAGAAGAGAACTTCCATGTTAGTGCCCTACCATTTGGCCTCAATGCGGCACCAAGGATCTTTCTATCTGCTTATAGTGTTATTGAGAGTCCAGAACTCCACCTGGTTCCATTATCTGGAGGATCTACCTCTGATAGCCTTAGACCCTCAGAAGGCAGGCACACA
The DNA here is from genome assembly GCA_933207985.1 of Pelobates cultripes. Taxonomy (NCBI): domain Eukaryota; kingdom Metazoa; phylum Chordata; class Amphibia; order Anura; family Pelobatidae; genus Pelobates; species Pelobates cultripes. The sequence goes on along the minus strand of OW240919.1, from coordinate 79,188,679 downwards.
TAGGTATATAGTTCTTTCATAACTCCTAAAGTTTGGCTGCTTGATGAATATCAAGAAAAGCAGTTTCAGACCAGCTCAGTGGTTGACATTCCTGAGTGGAAAATACTAGGCTCTGCTTTTCCCTATCTCGGGAACAGTTCCACAGATTGTAAAGGTTTTCTCTCCCAGTTTCTTCATTTCTGCTTGGTAACAGCAAGAAAATAGAGGCAACTACTAGGAATCCTGGCTTCCACCAGCAGACTTGTCAGATGTGCCCAATGGCATCTCTGGATTCCTTACAGATCCTTCCTATCTTGGTCTAACAAGAGAAAGATTATTGGAGCCAGCCACTTACTATGTCCCCATCAGTGGAGTTGCACCTTACCCTGGCAGCTGAAAGAGGGATTAGATCTGAGTTTCCAGTGAACAGAACCTCATTGGTCAATTATTAGCTCGAATTCCAGTTTTTATAAGATTGGTTACACAGTGTTTGGACCATGTTGCACAATATTTCCATTCATTTGTATGGAATTAAGAGTCATTTTCAAGACTCTTCTTCACTTCAGAGGCTTGCTGAAGAACGAGTGGGTCCAAATTTGCTCAAATATCAATGCAACTGTATCCTATATCTACCAAGATGGGTCTCACAGATACGTATTGATGGAATTCCAGCCCATAATGATCAGGGCACAGAAGAACAACCAGTGGCTCAGAATACCATGGCTGTTTGCTGGAGCCGAATAACTGTGGACAAGGTGGATTGGCAACCATGTCCTGACTTATCCTCGTGGTTGACGCAGATTGTCTGATACCCTACATAGATCTGATGGCCATTTCTTGGAACTATCAGGTCCAGAAGTATTTTTTACATGCTAGGACCAGAATGCTCAGGTTCAGGATACACTGGCTCAAATTTCGAATTTTAGTCTGATGTACATATTTTCCTGTTTTCGACCTTCTTAAAAAGGCAATGCAAAAGGTGACAGTGGAAGACCGTGTCGACTCTAATTCCTATGATGAATAAGATGATTCTGGAACCCCCAAGGGAAATTTCTGTACGTCCAGACCTATTACAAGGCCCCATGACACACCAGGATCCTCAAGTTCTGGTGTTGATGTGGGAGTCCATATTAGTATAGGCATCCCTGAGACGTTCATTGAGATCCTCTTACAATCCTATACAGGCTTTACTAAGCTTGACATGCTTTTGTCTGTTGGAATTACTCCTCGTTCAGGCCTTGAAAGGTTCTGTGTTATAACACTCTAGAGGAACACTTAGCTGCACTTTGCTTCATATAGGCATTGATTGAAATCATGCCTCCACTAAGTGTGGTGAAGCCAATATGTGACGTACCACTGGTCACACGGGCCCTGACTGAACCATTATTCGAACCTCTAGAAGGAGCTTCCATGGTGGTAGCACAGAAAGTGCTGGTGGCTGGTACCCCAGCAAGGAAAATGGGTGAACTCCAGGCTTAATCCTGTGAACCCCCTTTCACTACTTTTCAACAGGTATGGTCGTCTTGCATTTGGCACCTGAAGATCCTGCCTATGGTGAATGCTTATCTATGTCATTCTCTACCTGTACTGAAGGGTACCGATTGAGCATTGATGCCCCTGGTGCTTTGCTTCATGTAAGCAACAATTGAATTCAAGCCTCCGCTGAGGGTGTTGAAACCAATATGTGATGTACCACTGGTCTCACAGACTCTGACTGAACTTCTAGCAGGAGCTTCCATGATGTTAGCCCAGACGTTGCTGTTGCTGGTGACTGGTACCTCAGCAGGGTGAATGTGTGCACTTAGCTACACTTTGCTTCATATAGGCATTGATTGAAATCATGCCTCCACTGAGTGTGGTGAAGCCAATATGTGACGTACCACTGGTCTCACGGGCCCTGACTGAACCATTATTCAAACCTCTAGAAGGAGCTTCCATGGTGGTAGCACAGAAAGTGCTGGTGGCTTGTATCCCAGGAAGGGGAATGGGTGAACTCCAGGCTTGATCCTGTGTACCCCCATTCACTGAATTTCAACAGGATATGGTTGTCTTGCATGTAGCACCAGTGATCGTGCCTAAAGTGAGAGCCTTTCAATGCAGTTCTCTACCTGTAGCAAAGGATTTGGGGCATTCTCCACTAGTGCTGTTATAGCATATCGTGGGCTTCCATGGCAATGGTCTCTGCTGAAGATTTGTAAAGTTGGCATTTGGATCTCTTTGAACTAGTTTGTCCTGCATTACATATTGGACATTGAAGCAATTAATGAGGCACAATTTGGACGTCACGTCCGTTCTCTACCTGTGCTGGAGGGTATCAGGGCACTCTCCTCTCATGCTGTTGCAGCATCATGGGTTGCCATGGCAATGGTTTCTGCTGGCACTTTTTGTAAGCTAGCATTTGAAACTCTTTAGACACGTTTGTCTGGCATTTCATACTGTTCGTTAAAACAGTCTATGATGCACAATTTGGTACTCAAGTACTTAACTCAGTTCATTCTTCTATCTATGTTGAATTATTCTGATAATTTGATTGGCTATTCTGTCCCTCCCTTTGTAAGCTTGGGTATTCCCCATGTGTATATGCTGCCATGATTAGCCAGGAAAGTGGAAAATTTATTCATACTTACCGTAATTTTCTTTTCCTGGCTATTATTCATGGCAGCATATACTTCCCACCCATTAATGTCTCTATTTATGTACTGTAGAGCTTGTAAACTGACTGAGGACCTTAGGGATGGAGCCTCCTTTTAAAACCTTGGTGGTTTTCCTGTCCTATCGGCTGTAGGGGAGGAGCTAACCCATGTGTATATGCTGCCATGAATAATAGCCAGGAAAAGAAAATTACGGTAAGTATGAATACATTTTCCACTATATAGAAGTGCATATAATCTTTTATTTCTCTTTCACAGTTAATTTCTTTGTTTCTCTCTCTCCCTTTACTTTCACTTCTCCTTCTCTTGTCCTATTCCTTCTCCCCCTATCCTCTGTTCTTCTTCCTGCATTCATCAGGCTCCTAATTTTTCCATCCATAATTTCACTTCCTCTGGTTTTAAGAAGGATTTTCTTTTACCTTCATCTTGGATTATCAAGCTTGTAGGAAAGCCCCAATTATAAGGGATATTCTTCTCTCTCATAATCTATGTAATAGGTGCAAAACATCTTCTAAATTGCCTTGTGTAGGACAGATCTTTGAATATCTGGATATTTTCAAATGTATTTTCTCTTTCTAGGTTCAATTTGTTTGCTTAAAACTTCTTCTTTATGTTTATAAGCCGAGGGCGAAACCGATTTTGGTTTAAAGACACGGTGTACACATTCTATTACTTGGTCTTTTCTTATAAATTTTATTCCCATATTTTCAAAAAATTCTATAAGGAATTCTTCCAGACTATCTTGGGAGATATCTTCTGCAATATTTCTGAAGCGTAAATTTAGGCATCTCGATCTATCTTCTAGCTCAGAGATTTTAATTCAAGAGTAGCCACTTTATTCTCGACTTTGGTGATTTGTTCTTTGTTCTCTTTATTTGTTTGGAGAGATGAGTCGATTTTTTTCTTCCATCTTTTCAACTCTAGAGCTAAGTTCTATAATATCTCCCTTAATTCCTTTGGAATTTGTTTGGATCTCAGCTTTTAATTGTTCCAAGAGTTGTGATAGTGCTATCTCTAGATGTTTTGGAGTAACTGTCCCATGTCTTTGTATTGCTGGTGAATTGATCTGCGACTCTCCTATATTAATAGATTCAATAATACTCTCATCATCATCTTGTAGGGATGAATCTTCAATATTATTTATAGTTGTTCTATAAGTTGATGTGTAAAATAATGATGTTCCTATATTATCATCCTTTTTCTGGTCTTGCTCCTTAGTTATTTTCTTATACTTTTTTAGATGTTTCTCAGGAGGTTTCCTATTCGCCATTTTAAGTCTTGTTTAGGTTATGTGCCTGATAACAAAGAAAGGAAAAAATAAAGTCTCCAAAAAAATATATATTATTTTTTTCTCTGTGATTTTACCTCCCCTTTCCTTATGTTCTTCTCCCTTGCCTTTAATTCTCTTTTTTTTGCTTCTTTCTTACTTCTTAAGCTTTCCTTAAGCTTTAATACTCTGTCTTTGTCTCCCCTTTCACCCTGTTTTCACCCCCCTTTTTTTTGTTTTGTTTTTCTCTTTCCTTTTCTCCTTTCTTTAGTTCACCTGGATTCTTGTTATGCAGTTTTCCTTCAGGGGTTTATTATATTAAGCCTTAGTTATTGTTTTCTTTAGACAAAAAAAAAATCAGGCAGGTCAGCAAGGTTGAAACAATACTAGTACATCAGGGTGGGGGTACAGAGGAGTATCTTTGTCAGAAGCTTTTTAACAGAGTATTACTCACGGTTTCACAATATACGGTCTTCCCATAAACGTTAGGTATAATATCGTGGTATAATATTGAAGAAGTCATATGTCATAGATAAGCACCTCTTCAGTTTTATTATATTAATCCTTGTTGTTTTACCAGGCGGTGTTCTCACTAAATACTGCTGCGCTTTGATACCGGCACTTTCTCTCGCCTTACAATTTTCTCCCTTAACGTAATACCCTCCTCCCTTTGGTGTCTCTCCACTCCTTTTGTGCCTTTTTGCTCCCAGCCCTTGTGTCTTTTCAGTCTATATATCTGTTGTGTGTACTTTGTCCTCCACCTCCCTCACAGTGGAGGTTTAAACATGTTACATTCAATGTGAGAGGATGTAGAGGTGGGATATACGATTAAGTCATGTTACTGTACCTTCCACTCACAGAGTACCACTACACTTGGAACTTCATTGTAAGACTGAGTACAACATCTGTAAGTATCTATAAAAATTCCTTTCAGCCATCTCCAAAATGTGACAGTGCACTAGCAAATGGGGACACCCACACAGAACAACCTTAAGACTGCCCCCTCTTTAGTATGTCCTTGGTCACAGTTTGGCTATTTTAAACTGAATTTTCCAATTCAGATTTCAGTTTACTGCAGTGTATTGTTTAAAGAATAAACCCAATATATCCTATATATATCCTGATAGGAAGAACAAAGTATGAAAGTCACTATATATATATATATATATATATATATATATATATATATATGGAGAGAGAGAGAGAGAGAGAGACTTTATAAGATACAGATTCAGTTGTATGGATACTCTTCTTACACATACAGGACTCCACCTCGTTCTTTATTTCCTGGTTGTGTTGACAAAGTAGTAATTGCTACCACATGTTCTAACTGCACAGTCTGCACCAAGTTACGGAGAGTGCCAGTATTGGTACATACAAACTCATTGCTTAATATAAAATGTATCTGGAACGTAAAGGAACACTAAAATGTGAGGAATACAAATATGTATTCCTAATTAAGTAGTGTCCTAGACACCCAGTGATGATCTCCTCTGTGAAGCACCACCTATTTGTCTGTGAGCATATGTGTTGATGATCTCAGCCAATCCAATGATTTCCCATGGGAGAGCATTGGGAGACTAGTGCTTTCTAGTGTCCCTTTAAAGCTTTAATAATTTGCAAATCCATTTTTTAATACACCAATCTGATATTCGGCTAAGTGTGTGCTCCCAACTGAGGATCACTTAAATAGCAGTGTGAAGGGAGACACTTCCGAGGGACTTGACAGTGTGTCTTTAACCCCTTAAGGACCAAACTTCTGGAATAAAAGGGAATCATGACATGTCACACATGTCATGTGTCCTTAAGGGGTTAAAGTAACACCGCCCCTTAGTGTCACACTAGTTGTTCCCTGTGCATATGCTATGCTGGGATACAGGAGGGAGGGGAGAGAAGAGGGAGAACTCTAACCAAAGGCATCCAATCCACTTCAGCATACCCTCAAATAATGCAATATGCTTCCATTGGACAACAAGGAAGCTACCCTTCTGTATCTAAAAAGTGTTAAAACAGGAGAGTAGCTAAAAAATTTGATTTCTTAATTAAATTTTTAATGTGTGTATTTGTGTTTGTGTATCTGTAAGTGTGTCTGTATGGGTTATTTACTAAAGTGAGAATTCAAAGTGAAATGAATAGCCCTGAGTATGTGTAAATGTTTGTGTGTGTCGATGTGTGTAACTCTTTGAACATATCTTTGTTTGTGTTCATATTTGAATACACCCCTGCATTAATACACCAGCATACACAAGCAATACACACTTGCAATTTCAAAGACAAACTCCATATTAAAACATTTCTATGTTCAAACACAAGACACTACACAAAAACACCACTGAAATCAAACACCACCACTCCACTTGAATACATCCCTACATACAGTATCTCACAAAAGTATCTTCACATTTTTGTAAATATTTTATTTTATCTTTTCATGACAACACTGAAGAAATGATACTCTGCTACCGAGGCCGGACTGGCCCAACGGGATACCGAGAAATTTCCCGGTGGGCTGCAGCACTTGGGGCCGTGGAGAGAGCCCTAATACCTATAACTAATATCATTTGGTAAGTTACCCCTCAGAATGTGAGAGTTCGATGGAATTATGGAGGGCGGAGCTTGGGGCCGGTGCGGCCACATTGAGGATGGAGCGGCCAGAGGGAGCACTGCAGGGAGAGTGCTTTCTGGCACGCAAGCTCTGCCCCCGATCGCAAGCTCCGCCCACATGTTGCAATCCCCCACCCCCATCTCAAGCTGCTGACCTCAGGGCAGGAAATTGAGTTCTCACCTCCCAGGGCTTCCACAGCAGCAGCCTACAGTGCCAGGTAGCCTTCAAATACACTGCAGCTAGTGGGTGAGAGTAATTGTGTGTGTGTGTGTGTGTGTGCCTGCTATTGTGAGCTTGTCTGAAGTAAGCTTGTATGTGTGTCAGTGAGCTTGTCTGTAGTGAGCATGTGTGTGTCAGTGAGCTTGTATGTAGTGAGCATGTGTGTGTATGTCAGTGAGCTTGTATGTGTGTGTGTGTATGTCAGTGAGCTTGTCTGTAGTGAGTGTGTGTGTGTGTGTGTGTGTCAGTGAGCTTGTCTGTAGTGAGCATGGGTGTGTGTATGTCTCAGTGAGCTTGTCTGTAGTGAGCTTGGGTATGTGTTTGTCAGCGAGCCTGTCTGTAGTGAGCGTGTGTGTGTGTCAATGTGCTTGTCTGTAGTGAGCTTGGGTGTGTGTCTCAGTGAGCTTGTCTGTAGTGAGCTTGGGTGTGCGTGTGTCAGTGAGCTTGTCTGTAGTGATGTGTGTGTCAGTGAGCTTGTCTGTAGTAAGCTTGTGTGTCAGTGAGCTTGTCTGTAGTGATGTGTGTGTCAGTGAGCTTGTGTGTCAGTGAGCTTGTGTGTCAGTGAGCTTGTCTGTAGTAAGCATCTTTGGGTATACCAGTGAGCTTGTCTGTAGTAAGCATCTTTGTGTATGCCAGTGAGTTTGTCTGTAGTAAGCTTGTGTGTACCTGTGAGCTTGTATGTGTTTGTAAATGAGCTTGTGTGTGTCAGTGAGATTGCCTGTCTGTAAGTCTGTGTACCAGTGAACTTGTGTGCTTATGTTAGTGAGATTGTCTGTGACTGCATGTGATTATGCTTACTGTATAATTTAATTTTATTACATACCAATAATAAACGTGTGTATATAAATATATATATATATATATATACACACTGAACAAAATTATAGACGCAACACTTTAGTTTTTGCCCCCATTTTTCATGAGCTGAACTCACATATCTAATACTTTTTCTATGTACACAAAAGGCCTATTTCTCTCAAATATTGTTCACAAATCTGTCTAAATCTTTGTTAGCGAGCACTTCTCCTTTGCAGTCAGCATGCCAATTATACCCTCTCTCAAAACTTGCGACATCTGTGGCATTGTGCTATGTGATAAAACTGCACATTTTAGATTGGCCTTTTATTGTGGTCAGCCTAAAGCACACCTGTGCAATAATCATGCTGTCTAATCAGCATCTTGATATGCCACACCTGAGAGGTGGATGGATTATCTCGGCAAAGGAGAAGTGCTCACTAACACATATTTAGACAGATTTGTGAACAATATTTGAGAGAAATATGCCTTTGTGTACATAGAAAAAGTCCTAGATCTTTGAGTTCAGCTCATGAAAAATGGGGGCAAAAACAAAGTGTTGCGTTTATAATTTTGTTCAGTGTATATATCCTTGCGTGATAATACTAAATATCCCTTTATAACATTTAAAATATGGCTTTGTCTTGCTACCCCAGATTGAGTAATTCTAATTCATAAACATAGACTTTATATATTTATAAAATCTGTGTAAAAAAATGTATGCCAGCCCTCTAAGTCATTGTGCCACGGCGGTGTTTGTGTATAATAGTATAATATATATATATATATATATATATATATATACACACACACACACACACACAACAAACACTACTGTGGCACAATGACATACATTTTTTTCCAGTGCTGCTTTGCATTTCCAGTCCGGCCCTGTCTGCTACAATGTAAAGTAGTAAGTGTACAACCTGTATAACAGTGTAAATTTGCTGTCCCCTCAAAATAACTCAACACACAGCCATTAATGTCTAAACCATTGGCAACAAAAATTAGTACACCCCTAAGTGGAAATGTCCAAATTGGGCCCAAAGTGTCAATATTTTGTGTTGCCACCATTATTTTCCAGCACTGCCTTAACCCTCATGGGCATGGAGTTCACCAGAGCTTCACAGGTTGCCACTGGAGTCCTCTTCCACTCCTCCATGACGACATCATAGAGCTGGTGGATGTTAGAAACCTTGGCTAATTGGGCCCAATTTGGATATTTGCACTGTTAAGACATTAATGTCTGTTGAGTTATTTTGAGGGGATAGCAAATGTATACTGTTATACAGGCTGTGCTCTTACTACTTTACATTGTAGCAGAGTGTTATTTCTTCAGTGTTGTCACATGAAAAGATATAATAAAATATTTACAAAAATGTGAGGGTTGTTCTCACTTTTGTGAGATACTGTACCACAACTACACACACCCATGCATTCACACACCTACTCAATACATAAACACTTCTATGTTGAAAGACACAGACACTACACACATATACAGCCCTGAAAGGATGACCAAATAGTAGATCCTTAGGAGGCAAGCATCCTGGAAGTTGTATGGCCATTGAGAGTCTACTTTTTGGCCACCCTTGTTCTATGGGGTGAGGGCAAAAATATGTTACACCAGGACTCACTATACATTAGTTCTGCCACTTAGTAGAAATGCCCATAGAAATGTTTCATAGCCTTTTCTTTCCTATTTTGTCTATGCATAGAAAGACTTGCATAAATGGTCTACCGCCCTACAACAGTTCAGATCTGATGCCATCTTCTGAAGACTGCACGGCCTGAAGAATGTGTGTGTGGGGAGAGATGTACTGGGGGAATAATGTGGCCATGCAAGTGTATGTACAGAGGGAAACAGTGTTGGAGGGATTGATAAATTTTTTTCTGCTAAGAAAATAATGCATATTCATAAGTGACATAGTATTTAAATACTGCTAAATAATAACAAAGTTTGATTTAAGAGTGTTAGCAACACATTGATAAGTTACCCCCAAAGTTGCCCTGGAATTTTTTTTTAAATGTTGAAACGATACATCAACTAGGTCTTATTGAGAGAAAGAAGAAGACGAATATAAAATGTATAGGCTTAATTGAGAATCTAAAGTGAATTTCAAATGTAAGGCCTGAGTAGCAAAAAATAAATGCACAACTTAGAGAATTTTTCCAGTTCTGCGGTTTTGACCTTAAATTCAAAATTCACTTTGAATTCTCACTTTAGTAAAATAGGAGCCAAGGGAGGGACAAATTCATCTAAAGAATTAATCTATGCTTTCCACAATCTACACCATGACTCTTCTCAAGCATGGACCATTTCTGTATTCCCTTGAAGGCATGGGAGGAATGTTGCAGAGTGATAGTACAGCTATTTAGTATGGATTTGATTGCAGAACCAACTTTCCTGTCATCTCTGTACTAACAGATTGTTACTTAACACTTAAATTGCCAAGGCACATTATCCTTAGTCGAGTGTGGGTATAGCAATAGGTGCCCTTGAAGGCAGGGCCGGTGCAAAGATTTTCGGGTACACATGCAAAGATTATTTTGGCACCCCCACGCACCCAAAAACATCTTTACCTGTTTGCCCCTTAACCAACCTTTTGTTTCTTATCCCCCTTTTTAAATGTCTTACCACCTTTAGTGTATCTTACCCCCTATTTTTCCCCATTGTGTGTCTTACACCTGCCTTGTGTATCTCTTACAACCCCCCTTTGCCTTACTCCCCCATCCCATTTTTGTGTCTCCTTCTCTCCCAGCCCATGTGTGTCTTTTACTCTTACCAGCTCCTTTGTGTGCTTCTTTTTCACCACCAGCCCTCTCTGTGTCTCTTTTTCCTCTTCTTCGGCCCATCTGTGTCTCTCTCACCCCCAGCCCCTTTGTATTTCCACACCCAGGCCCTCTGTGTGTCTTTCTTCCCCTTCATGTCCCTCTGTGTGTCTTTCTCCCCACTCAGCCCCCCTTGTGTTCTTCTATCCTCCCCTCCATGTCCATTAGTGTCCCTCTCACCCTGTCTTAGTGCCCTCCATTCCCCTTAATGTTCCTCTCCCTTCTCTTTTTAGTGGTCCCCCCACCCGTGTTCCTTTTCCCTTCCCTCCCCTGTACCTTAGTACCCCCCCTTAATGTTCTCTCTCTCCCCCCTAGTGTTCTTCTCCCCTCCCTCTTTCTTAGTGTTCTTTTCCCCATAGTGTTTCTTTGCCCCCCCATCCAATAGTGTTTCTTTTCCCCTTCCCCGTCACATAGTTTTCTTTCCCCCCCTCCCTTGTCCCATAATGTTCTTTTTCTCAGTGAGAGCTTCCTTTCAGTCTGTCTGGGTACAGGAAACATAAGTTCCTGTACAGCAGTTTGCACTGCTCCGCTTGACCATGCTATACAGAGTGCCTGGCAGGAGGGAGCGCTGCCAGGCACATACATTTTTACAACCCCCCAAAAATACCTTAAAACACACAAAACCCCCACAAAAGTTACATCCCCTGATAGCCCTCATCTGGGTAATTTTTGGGATATGTTGGTCACCCAGATCAGGGCTATCAGGGGATGTACCTTTTGTGGGGGTCTTGTGTGTTTTAAGGTATGTTTGGGGTTTTGTAAAAATGTATGTTTTCTGTGCCTGGAGATAATTGAGTTTAGTACAGTGCTGACTCAATTATCTCCCAGGCACAGGGAGGGATTGGCCTATTTATGGGAGTGTCCTGGACCTGAGAGCCAATGTAATTGTGTATATGTTTTTACTGTAGTCTGCTCTCAGGTTCAGGGGGGATTGCCCCTTGCATGGGGACCTGCATATAAGGCCAGTTGTGGCTACCTTTAAACAGATTAATTTTACCCTTCATGAAGTCTAGTCTCATGTTTGGGGGATTGGAGAGCTATATTCACTCTGGGGACTGCTATAATCACTATACTCCCTTGGATCACAACAATTGCTCTTGTAAGAGCAGCCTGCTTCGCTCTCTGGACACAGGCGGTTTGTGGGGTTTACGGTGGTTATGGTGTTCCTGTGCAGTGCTTATGGTGCCCGCAAGTACTAGGAAGCAGCGATTGACGGAGGTACCTGGTCGGGGTGCCAGGTGGTCCATTACAGGGTATTATTAGACTGGTATAGTAAGGAGTAGAGTAATCAAATAAATACATTAATAAATAATTAACAGCTAAATGAATTCCTCTGAACCTCTGGTAGACCATAGAACTAATTCCCACAGATCGTATCAGATTGAGATGTATCTAATTGGTAGAAAACTTTATTGGGTAAATGAGAAAGGGAAAACAAGTGGATATAAATTAACAAAACTGGGGAACAAAAGTAGTTACTATGTATTAATAGACCAGTTCCACTCAATATACCCAATCTTAGAAAGCAGCTGGGTATCTATAATGGCTTGAAGATGCCAAATAATAATTGCTGTTCTGTGGGAATTAGTTCTATGGTTTACCAGAGGTTCAGAGGAATTCATTTAGCTGTTAATTTATTTATTCATTTGATTACTCTACTTCTTAATATACCAGTCTAATAATACCCCATTCTAGGATGTATTTTATTTACCTCTCATTTCAGTATTTCAGGGTACAAGCCCACGGTGGATCTGGTACCACCTCACTGACCATTGTGTCCCTCACCCAATATTTTGGGATTGGATGACAACTTTTTTCACTTCTCATGTATCCATACACTTATCCTATACCTGTTTGGTACATACTATTGTTAACAGGTAATTGGGGATCTACCGACGAGTTGTTATGGATAACTAGAGATTTAGTTCCCACACGAGTTGGTGACTTTTAGGCCAGACCACCTTTGTACCATCATATACCTGCTTGTTTATACATGTTTGTACACGAGCACCACTGCATATAAGGTTTTTCCCACTATCTATTCTAATTCTAACTAATTTTTAATAAAATGTATTTATTAATCTTTATTTGAATGCTCTGAGTCTGGAAGGCAGCTGGCATCCTACTAAGACTATATTATATCCCATTCCCCATTGGTACACTACTTTCCATCCATTTATATAGTTTCTACTTTGGGGTTACCCCTATTATCAGTGTACCAGTTTGACTATTTGGCTCGATTTCATCCCCCTTCTTTTCAACTGTATTCCCTTAGCACTTGGTTACATTCAAATCAAGTATTGCTTATATCAGTGATCATCTAGGGATATGGTGATCACTTCCACGTAACAAGTTTCCTCTATTCGTTGCGACCATTGGTGGAACAGTTATGCGTAATTCGTTTAGGGATTGCATACATACATATAGTGTACACACATACATATACGTACATATGTATATGGGCTTTGGAGAAGTAGCCTTAAAAAAAACATCTGTTGATAGACGGAACTTAATCCTCTGAAATTTATGTAACTTCTAGAGCAGAGATTGGCAACATTAGTCCAGATGCAAATAAGGTACCCCCCACCCCTCCAAAAAAAAATGAAGTTCAACTACATCTAGAGATCTACTTCCAAGGTTAACTATTTTCGACTTGGAAGATAACAGACACAATGTGAGTTTTAATATTCAACAAAACACAAACTGCACCCAATTTAGACAATTACTATATTTATGCTAAAATCTTTGGTAGATATTTTTTAAATGTCAGGAATTAATAGTGGAAAGTTAAAGCAACACGAAGCAATAATTATGCCCACGCATTACGTATATCTTTCTTTAATTCTGCTTTTAAAGCATTTAATTGAATAATCCCGCAAGGTTTCAAAATCAGTCATATTTGACACAACGTGATCTCCAATTTACATTGAAGGGATTATTTTGCATGTTCCAAAGTTTGAGTACAAGTTATTAGTCAGCAAATGACTAAGTTTTTTTTTTTTTTTTTTTAGAACTAAAAAAAAAAAGCTCAAAGCTGCCCCCTGGCTGCAATAGAGCAAAGTACAGATGAAGAAAAGGATTTCCTGACAAATAAGCACTATGTCAAATGTATAATAGAATGTGGCTGCAAACTGTGTGACAGAGTATAGTAAGAAAAATCTATTTGTAATGGCTTTGGAAAATACAACATATTCCTGGTGTAGGTTATTCTAGAGCAGGCTTCCCCAAACTCCGGCCCTCCAGATGTTGCTGAACTACAACTCCCATGATTCTAAGAATGAAATAGATAGGCTGAGAATCATGGGAGTTGTAGTTCAGCAACATCTGGAGGGCCGGAGTTTGGGGGAGCCTGTTCTAGAGGATAGAAGTGACTCTAGAAGGTTTGCCAAATTTCCGTATTTACATCAAAGAATTCTGCATTCTGTCTGACAGGGTTTTAAAGTACTGCCCAGATCGGGGAGAGTTGGCATTTTCTCCACACACCCCTCCTGGGTCAGTTGTATAGAGAGGTTAGGGGGCTGCTGAGTCACACCACTGTACTAATTATATTACGTAACTTTTTTCTAATATTATTATTGTATTTCAGTTATTGTAGTATTAGTATAAATATGTTAATCTAAAATTATAAAAATGGAGTAGAGTGGGATGATGCTGGTTTGGCCTCAACTTGGGCTATTTGTTTGTAGTTGTCCCCCAAACCAAATGTAGCTAACTCTCCTCCAAACTCAGCAATATGTGAAGATCATATACAGAGTGAAAATCTATTAAAAAACATATGAACATACTTATCCTATGCCCACTGCATAAATCACTCAGATCACACACATTTCATCTGTTGACCCGCTCAGGAGGGCAATAATGGTTTAGATATGTTTTGGCTACAAATGACCTTGTTTTTGTGGGATGCTTATGATTTCTGCATTCTCCTGAGCTGGACTTGAATGTCCTGGCATTCATAAACTGCAAGAATCAGTATCAGTATCAGAATGTAAAATCAGTGAGCTAATTGCAAATGAAGTCTCAAAAGAGCCACTTTGATCATACTGTTTGGCTTTGCTTCTCAACCTTGTCCGCTGGAATTTAGAATTCATGAACTCTCAACATGAAATCAATTAATTACTGCAGCTACCAAATCCATGCATTTATTTATTTTTTGTTGTTGTTGATAAATAACATTTTGTCATGCTGTGGAGCAGTGCATGAAAAGTGCTGCCTTTCAATATGTGACATTCAGAAACCGCAAAAGAGCTATCAATTTAATAATCAATGCAGTTCTTTTTTTTAATTCCACCTTAATTAAGTGAATTTCTTCAAGCACTAATTCTATGTAATGATAGACAGCAATTTTCACACACTGCCCATCAAAATAACAAAGTGATACATGGTTTTTTTTTTTTGTTTTTTTTTTAAACATTTGATAATATTGCTGCTTTGCTTTGGGGAAATAAATAACTTTCCCGTAGCTAGAGGTGAATCATAAGGAGAGACTAGCTTGAAATATTTATCACTACTTACTAAAGGTGTGATGTTTGATTTATGTTTCCGTTCAGCCCACACCTTCCACCACCCACCAATCAAAGGTTTAGCTTCTATAGGTAACCCAATAGAGACAGACTGAGATGGAGATATCCCATAAAAACAGAAAAGGTTTTGCGTCAGAAAAAGTCTGATAAAATAAAGAAAGTTTGATAATTCTCCTTTATCGCTTGGCCAGGTGATTACCTATCTGGGCTAGGTCTGTAACCAGATACCAGTGCAAATATTACAGTAGAATCAGTGTTTGACATCTTTGGGCCCTGTTACAGCGTACAATGCATGCAACTGTTTGATAATACAACGAGTCAACACATTGCAATGTCATAGGTTCTCTCTTGGCTGCTTAACCTGTGCACACAAACACAGAGTGTTTCTCTGGATACACCAGTACTTACATTGATACAAGACTAGATATTATGCCGTATTGCCTTACATCTCATGGGTGTAGGACAGCCAGGACCACCATATCTTCATGCTGCTGGACATCATATGAAAGGTCATGCTATGCCATAGAGCAGGGTTCCCCAACCCAGTCCTCAAATACCCTCTGCCAGTCCAGGATTTAGAAATCACCCTGTTGTGTCTAAAGTGTTTTTTGTTTTCTTTTTCTAAAACACTTTAGATACAACTGGGTAGTCCCTAAATCCTGGACTGTTAGGGAGTACTTGAGGACTGGGTTGGGAACCACTGCTATAGAGGAAAATCTATATTTGAGACACTTTCTTGAGTAAACATTGTCTCTGTAAGTCTATAATTTCTACATACATCAGAAAATAGCTATGCATGTACTTCAAATAGCACGAAGAAGTTAGATAGTGATGAGTGGCATAAAAAATATATGTTAATGTTTGTCATGCCAATGGACTTTCCTAGGCTGGTTTCCTGATTTAACCTGTGCCTTTTTGTTATTAATATGTTAACAAATTAGTGGGGTTCCATTACCTAAGATTGTAAAGATAATTTAGCCTTCTGCATACCCCATCAACAACGGCATCCTGTAAAGCAGGACAATGGTGGAAAAGGTAAATGGTGGCAGGCCAATGACGTGAATAGGGTCAGTGACTCCACCTGAAGCAGCAGACTCACCAATTAAGGAGGTGGATCATACATAGAATAGGCAAGTCAACATGTAGTGAATGTATATCAGGTTGTCTACCTATCACACAGGCCAGACCACTGAGGGTGGACTATGCAGAGAGCTGTTTCGGTGTAGCACAAGCATGTCTAATCATGACGTCATATTGCACTTTCTGGGACATTCCACTTGTGTCCCCAAAATAAAGACACCTCGGAACAAAGTCAGGATGGTGGGACAGGAACATTCCTGCCGAAGTCAGGACAGTTGGGAGGCCTACTTTTAGATAAGACAATTCAATTTATGTCAGTTACATGTGAATTGCCATGTTTTTAATAAATATGTAAGTTGCCATGTCTTCACATGGGCTTATGTTTCCCTGTTCCATGATAAGTCTGTCAGAATTGTCAGGAAGTCAAAGTCAACTACTTTAGCCATACATTTGAAATTCACTTTGAATTTACTTAGATTTTCCAATTCTCACCTTAATAGCCATGCCAACCTTTTGGAGAATAAGGTTTTCTCTCAATAAGATTCTGTAGTTAGGCCCATCATAATTGTCAGCATCAGGCCCAACGGGCTCTCAATCCAACCTTGCACACAATGTATTAGATTTGGCTTAATTCATATATCATGCCATCGAAAACATTGTCATGTAAAAATACGCATTGTTGTGTAAAAAGACACATTAAAAAAAGACAAGTGCAGATACTTTGGTGGGTCTATATCAGGGGTCCTCAAACTCAGGCCCCCCAGATGTTGCTGAACTACAACTCCCATGATTCGTTGAATTACACAGATAGCCAGAGAATCATGGGAGTTGTAGTTCAGCAACATCTGGGGGGCCGGAGTTTGAGGACCCCTGGTCTATATAGTCTAATGCCAATGCACCTAATTGTCTTAATGTGGTTGGGAATTGGAAATTGAAGATATTGAGATGACCAGACATAGAATTTGTTCTGAGCGCTCTCCATATAATCAAAGCAAGGGACAATTCTCTCCTATATAGCAACAACTCACAACCCAGACTGCTCTGTAAAGATAATCAAAGAGACACTCTACTGCCCAAATAGAAAGGAAAAATAAAGCCACCATTTAGTAGCTATACCCCCACTGAAAACATGCATGCATTGAATTATGCGTTTTTTTAGTTGGAGTATATATAAAATCAGCTTGCAAATGTTAGCTCTCTTGCCTGCTGCCTTTGCAAGCCCTTCCATTCTAACCGAGCCTAGACTTTCTGTGGCTGTCCAATCCTAGACTACCCAATGCAGCTCAATGCGAAATCTTTGCAAGTTGCAAGGCAGCTACTCTGGGCAATTGCTGCCTCTTGAGTTTAGCTCCAATGAGCTAAGCAAACCGTGAAGTAACAGAACCAGTTGTTTGACTGACAGCCAAGGGGGTGTAACAAGGTTTTCCAATCTCTCAATGTCATACATTGTGTCGCAGATATTTAAGGCACCCAGATAACTTCAGCTCATTTAAGTGGTCTTGGTGCACTGTCCCTGTCAGTTTAATCCTGCAGTGTTAATTATTGTAGTTATTGAGAAAGTGCAATAATTACCTTGCAGGGTTAACTCCACTAGGTGCTTCTGGACGTCCTCATGCGCGTTAAATTTCCTACATAGGGGGAGGAGGAGTGAAGGTGGAGCCTGACCCAGTGCTGAGGGACATCAGTGCTGGATTCAGGTAAGTGACAAAACGATTTTAACTGCCCACAGCTTCCCTTTAACAGTAGCCAAGGAGGTCCTGGGAGCTGCAACAAAATTAAATTACTTTAATTCACTTTAAGGACCTCATTCTTTCATTTGAGATAAACTTATCTCTTAGAATTGAATAGCAAATTACTCATAGATGTCAATGCAAGAACCTCTATATAATTACATGAGTCAAATCTAATGTCTTCTCATACTTGGGGACTTTAACATCCCAATCAACAACCTCAATTGCCCTGATACCTCCCGCCTGCTCCCTGTAACCTCCTCCTTTGGCCTCACGCAGTTGTCTACTTCAGCAACTCATACAGCAGGAAACACTCTTGACCTCATCTTCACCAATCTATGTACCACCTCTAATCTCTCCACTGTTCCATTTCCTTTGTCTGACCACCATCTGATAACATTTGAGCATATCCCGTACCCAAATTTCACCACCCTCAGCTCTCCAATCTCGCAGAAACCTCAACTGCCTTGATCTCCAGCATTTCTCCACCAAACTCCAAACTCTCCTTTTACCCATCTCAAATCTAATTTGCCCTACCTCTGCAACCTCCCTCTACAACTCAACTCTCTCCTCTCAACTCGACATCATGGCACCTCTCGCAATTAAACGCAGCAAGCGCCCCCAATTATAACCATGGCACACCAAGCTCACCCGTTACCTCCAAAAATATTCTCGAACTGCTGTACACTGCTGGAGAAAGTCTCACTTTGCATCTGACTTCCTCCACTATACATTTATGCTACGCTCCTACAGCCTGGCTCTCTCCGCTGCAAAAGTATTCTACTTTAACACCCTCATAAGTACACTGTCCCATCAACCTAAACACCTATTTCACACTTTTGCTCTTCTTCGCCCTTTTACTCCCCCTCCTTCTACCACCTTGTCCGCCACAAATTTTGCATCTCACTTCACTGAGATCTCTACAATCAGAGAAGAGATCGCTAATCTCTCTCCTTCCCCTACCAATACATCACCCAACCCCACTCCCTCCACCATTCTACACTCATTCACACCTGCTAGAGCAGAAGAGGTTTGTGCTCTGCTCCGGTCCTCCCGCCCCACCACCTGTTCCCTCGATCCTATTCCCTCGCATCTCATCCGCACTTTGTCTCCCTCTCTTACTCTTTCTCTCACTAAAGTCTTCAATCTGGCACATTACCCTCTCCCTTCAAACCTGCATCTGTAAAACCAATTCTGAAAAAGCCCAGCCTTGACCCCAACTCCCCATCCAACTACTGCCCTATCTCGATATTGCCATTTGCCTCCAAGATCCTCGAGAGAGTTGTGTACATCAGATTGACTGACTTTCTCGAATCCAACTCTCTGCTTGACCCCCTCCAGTCTGGATTCCGCGCTGGTCATTCTGTCGAAATGGCTGTGACCAAAGTATCCAACGATTTAATTGCTGCTAAATCTCGCGGCCATTACTCTATCCTAATTCTCATTCAAAAAATCATCGAAAACTCACTTCTTTAAGAAAGCATATCAGTTAAACTATAAGCAGGTGTGTATCCCCCACCCCCATGACTCCTCTCCTGCAACTGTCAAAAATTACCTACTGAGCCCTCAATGAATACTTTTCTAACAACCTACTTCGTACCCCTACTTTTACCCTTTGTTTCACTATACCCAACTCCCTCTAGAATGTATGCTCATTGAGCAGGGCCCTCCGCCTCTCTGTTCCTGTACGTCCAATTATTTGGTTAAAATTACATGTCTGTTAGTCCACCCAATGTACAGTGCTACGGAATGTGATGGCGCTATATAAATAATAATAAAAAAATAAAAAATAATAATAATAATAGAATGGTAATCTGTATTACCAAATACTTACTTGTTTATAACAAATGGCTAGCTTGCTCCATTTCTCTCCTCCCACCCCTCCTTGCCATTCCCAGCTGTAAATTCCTTTTATGAAACAGTTTTTTTATCTCTCTTCCTTAGCCCCAACTCATCATCCTTCCCTGCTACAAGGCCTTTTAATTTTACTCGGCTCTACCCACCCACATTCCTTCTAACTATGTAGCAGGGATAGGCAACCTTTGGCACTGCAGATGTTTTGGACTACACCTCCCATGATTCTTTGCCAGTATTATGGCTGTAAGAGCATTGTGGGAGATGTAGTCCACAGTTTCTGGAGTGCTGAATGGTGCCTACCCCTGCTATAAAGCATGCTCTTCCAGCTGTTTGGAACCATAGCCAATCACCTCCACGTTCCCTTCACATGATATCAGCTGCTGTAGTTATACTATTAACTCTCTCTGCCATCACATACAAATCTGCTACCTCTTGTCTCATCTCCCCAGTTAAACCTTCAGATTGTAAGGCCACGGGCAGGGCCCTCTACCTTTTGTATTGGTCTGTTCTTATTGTGTTTTCTTTCCCAATTGTACAGCGCTGCAGAATATGTTGGCGCTTTGTAAATGCCAGTTATAAATAAATATATGTCTAATTCTACAAAACATCAGCTGAGAATTATTAATGTATTTAAAAAAATTTTTTTTATTAACTAATAGGTTAATATCATACAAAGTGACTCATTATATCCCCCTAATCTCTCTCAGTGATGTACTTTTAGATAAGATATGCAGTATCTCTATCTTTAAATCCCATAATTTATATAGGCACAGTCCCACAAGTCCTGTTCCCAAGTGAAAGTCACTGAGGAAGTATATTGACATTTTATACAGATCTTTGCTCACACTGCAGGACATTTGTTTATGGGTATAGGGCAGATGATTCCCATAAAATGCTACAGTGATTCACATAGACACATAAAAACAAAGAAAAAAAGACCAAGTACAAGAAAAGGCTGTTAGTCAGGCTACGACTAGATCTTAGTTGGAGAATTTTTCCTAATCAGCTAGTTTAGCCTTAGTTTTGCAAATTGGATTTGAACTCACTGCAAGTCACTGTTTTATTGACTGAACCCCACAATACTCACCAAGGGTTCTAAAATGGAATTTTAACCAAACAAATCCCTCTGAATTAAACCACATTGGTATTATTCATTAAACAAGGATTTGTGGAGAATTGACAAGGATATTGCAAATATCAGGCAAAAATAGTAGAACTTAATTGTTCTCCTTTATTTTGGTTTGAAATTCACAGTTTAAAGTGCCTTGCCAATTGCTCACAATTCCTGCATTACATAAATAGTATAAATCTCTGGTGTCTTTTGCCTTTTTTTGTCTCCACGGAAGCAGAGATCTAATGTATCTTTTTGTACACCTTGTCCCATACATGTACTCACATTGCCTTCTGAATTTTTTTTTTTGCATTGTTTTTTTGTTTTTATAATGATTATATAATGGTTATGTGCAATCTTTTTCTGCCAGGTGCATATCATTTTCTGGGTAAAACACAGATGTTTCTTTGTGTGTGAAGGTTGTCCTTTAGCCCTTGCTCTTGGAAAATAAAGCATCTAAGCAAATCATAGCAGGAATTAATGAAAAAAAAAGAAAAGTCAACAGTGCATGATACTGAACGGCTGGAAGTATAGACAGGGGTCAGTCAAGGGCAGGACAAAAAGTTCCATAAACTTTCACATAACTCTTTGTAATAACTGATCAGCAGGGTATGATCAGTTGGTAGGATTTTAGACCAAACTCTTGACAACAGAATTGTCTTAGAAAGCAGAGGGGCTCTACCACAGTATGCCATGGACTCTAACAAAAGCATGATATGTGTAGATAAAAAATGGGCAAAATATGCTTGCAGGCATCTGAAAGGGGCACTGTAATCATCAGAAACACTACAGCTTTGTGTAATGGTTCTGGTGTCTATAGCCTGTCCTTGCTTGGCATTTCAATGTAAACCCTGCCTTTTCAGAGAAAATGCAAAACTTTAATGCAAAACTGACCAATGTTGTGAAACAAGGCACTGGAAGCTGGAGATTCTGCTGCACTGGGAATTAGGACTCAGATCTGCTGGGGAGGGAAGAATGGCTCAGATCTGCTGTGGAGGGAAGATTGGCTCAGATCTGCTGGGGAGGGAAGAATGGCTCAGATCTGCTGGTGAGGGAAGAAGGACTCAAATCTGCTGGGGAGGGAAGAAGGACTCATCTGCTGGAGAGGTAAAAGGTACTCAGATCTGCTGGGGAGGGAAGAATGGCCCAGATCTGCTGGGGAGGGAAGAAGGACTCAGATCTGCTGCGGTGGGAGGATGGACTCCGATCTGCTGGGGAGGGAATTAGGACTCAGATCTGCTGGGGAGGGAAGAAGGACTCAAATCTGCTGGGGAGGGAAGTAGGACTCATCTGCTGGAGAGGGAAAAGGGACTCAGATCTGCTGGGGAGGGAATTAGGACTCAGATCTGCTGGAGAGGGAAAAGGGACTCAGATCTGCTGGGGAGAGAAGAAGGGACTCATCTGCTGGGGGAGGGGGTGAGGGAGAAGGACTCAGATCTGCTGGGGGAGGGGTGGGAGAAGGACACAGACCTGCTGGGGAGGGAAGACGGACTCAGATCTGCTGGGGGAGGCGGACTCAGATCTGCTGGGGAGGGAGGAAGGACTCAGATCTGCTGGGGGGGGGGAGACGGACTCAGATCTGCTGGGGAGGGAAGAAGGGCTCAGATCTGCTGGGGAGAGAAGAAGGGCTCAGACCTGCTTTAGTGTAAACATTCTATGTGTATATTAGACACTGTGCTTTCTTCCTTAATAAAGTGTATTATTTTCCCAATGCATCCTGTGTCTGGTTGATGTGTTTAAGAACAGAGAAAATGCTAACTACCTTTTGGTAGGGCTCAAAACATCCACATCCACTAGTCATCGTTGGTGAGTGAAAATTCAACCATGGTGCGTAGAAATGCATGGTCATACTTGGTTAATGTTACATGCACCATCCAGGCTTACAGTGGCTAGTAACATTTAGACCTGGCTAGTAGAGTAGAACTTGACATTTTGCTATAGGATGCTAGCTTTGGAGAGCAGTGGATTAAGGGTGCTCTAGTAACATGCAAGTCATAGAAGTGGCTGATACTAGTAATTGTTTATTATACTCCCATTAGGTGTGAGGGACGTTTTTTTTTAGTGTTCTTGTGCCCCTGTATTTTTTCGGTAATGTGAATGCGACCCTTCATTCATGGCAACTGGGAGTATAATTACAGCTAGACTCTGTAGTCTTCTTCTGTGTAGGGAGTGAAGCAGGGATGACCACAGAGACTAACTGTTGTTTTTCAAACACTGGATGACCCAAGGTCCTGCATGTATATGGCTGTATGCTAAAGGCTTGGATGAGTTTCTCTTTTTAACTTATATTTCATTTTTTTTTTTTTTTTTTAAATCAATTTCCTTTCAAAACTTGATGAAAGGATTGTAATGTTTAAAAACTATTTTAAGGTTACAATAGTCTTTTAAATTAGAGAATGGGGTTGACATCTGATATTTGAGGTTTTGCACAAGCAAATATCATGCAAATATCAAGATTTCTCTCTTGTCCTACAATATGCTGTTTTGACATTCCATATTTTAGGCCAAGCTACCCTTTTTGGAGCTCCGTATTACTCAGGGTTTATCTTCAGCCAAGCTTTCATCCTCTCCAAGTGATCAGCAAGGCGTTTAATGAGTTTTTCTATTTATATATTTGACCTTGTCTTGAAAGAGATAAAAAAAAATGTATATTTTATTTGCCTGACAATGTTATTGCCCTTTCTCTCTCTCTTACTTCTCCCCATCTCTCTCTAGTGCACACAATCCAGGGTCACTCACCTGCAGGACACAATCCAGGGTCACTAGCCTGTGGGACAGTGTCACCCACCCTTTCTACTAGTTCACATACCCGGGCAGGTAGCTGAGTCCATGAGATTTGATTTATAATCCCATTCGCCCTTCCTCATGACATATCTCCCCTGGTAACCTACTAAATTTGCTGCCTTACTTTTTTCTCGCCCTACAACCCCCTCCCTGTCACCCCACATTGTATTCTTATAAACCCATAAAATTCAATCAGACCTTTCACATCTGTCTATAAGTAAAGACACAGCGCAGAGTGGGGTGAGCCAGATAGTGTCATTGTGGAATACAGGACAAAACAAGGATGCAACGTTTCGGCCGTGAGCCTTAATGCCGTATAACAAAAAAGAATGTGAATATAAATACCCAGCTAGAAAGAGAAAAGCCTGCCAAAACAATGTCCTTAATTGCAGTCATAATCAGCCACACCAGAATAAAACCAGGAAATCCCAGGGTTCCCATAGCAACAAACAATAAACAAAAATAAAAACTCACCACAAATGTGGTGAACAAATGCTAAACTAAAAAAAATATATTAAGAACAAATATGTGGTGTATAACTGTAATAAAGGAGATAAACAAATAAGGAACAGTGCTTAGTTTTTCACACATGGCTTCTCCATTTTGGCTTTATTTTTGTTCAATAGATCATGACACAGTATAATATGTCGTGGTGGTGTTGTGCAACTGAGGTTGTATTTACCTAATTTTAATACATGCTAAGGAACAGATGATTGTTATTATGTCCTGATATGTAAAACCAAGGAATTATTTTTCCCATGACTGTAGATCATGCGCCTGCAGTCTAACTGCTTAATTATCTGCCATTTAGTAAAATCACTTTGTTTATTCAGCCCTATTCACACCTATCTGCAAGTAATGTGCACTCATATATTATCAAGTGACTAATTAAAATCACTTTCTATCTCCATTTTTAATAGTTGTTGCGTTAGAAAGGTTTGCACTATAATTTAAAGGGACACTATTGTCACCAAAACAATTTTAGCATAATGAATCAGTTTTGGTGTAAACATCATGCAAATGAAGTTTCACTACTTAATTCTCTGCCATTTAGGAATTAAATCCCTTTTGTTTCTGTTTATGCAGCCCTAGCCCCTGGCTTTGACTGAAACAGCCTGCATGAAAACAAAATGGTTTCATTTTCAATCAGATGTAACTTACCTTAAAAGTTTTTATCTCCTGCTCTGTAATTTGAACTTTATTTACATACAATATGCTCCTGAAGGGTGTAGCATTCTAAATTAAATTCTAAATTAAACAGTATTTGCAGCAAAGGAAGTGTAAACATTAGATGACTCCTTACAAGAAGTGTTTAGGAAGGCTGTGTAAGTCACATGAAGGGAGGTATGCCTAAGGCTGCATAAACAAGGTAATTTAACTCCTAAATGGCAGAGAATTGAGCAATGAGACTGCAGGGGCATGATCTATACACCAAAACTGCTTCATTAAGCTAAAGTTGTTTTGGTGACTATAGTGTTCCTTTAAGTTTATACATTCTTTTGCATGCAGCAGGGGATTGGAACATCCTACCAGTGCTCCTACCATTTCCTCTCACCTGGCCTTAATCACCACAATAATAGGAGGAAGGGGGATTGGCTATAACTTTTGTTTCTTCCTATTGTATTCATCCTTCCCTATCATTATTGGCTGATATGATTTTACGAACTTTCTTCATACTCGACTTTTTTCTGCAAGAGTTTGGCCATCCATTAATACCTGAACTGAGCAAACCTAAGTTGTTTTGTTGATGGTAAGCTGCTAACAAAGCTGAAACATAAGGAACACAGGGTGCTCTTTTGATTTATTGATACGGAATGTTGCCAACCGCTTTGTTTACGCTCCGTTACTATGGAGCTATCACATGATTTATTATCAATGAATCTGTAGCTATTTAAATGCCCCATCTTGTTTTTGTGTTTTGGCACTCCTGATAATCCCGGTTTAGCAGGTGAAAAGCACCATGTGCACAGACGATTCATTAAATTTACTACCATTTAACCTTTTCCCTTTCTTTGCATTTTTTTCTTGGTTCACCAACAACTTTGTGCTGTATGGCAGGCAAATAAATAGGGTATCTAGACTTGTCTCACTGTTTATGTAGAAATAATTATGGAACCGCTATTACAGTTTGGATGGTGTTGGTACATATGTGAAGTGGAAATCAATCCAATTAATTGATTATTCTCTGTGTATCTGCCCCTGGCCAAATTAAGAAACAATGCGTGCACGCTCCCTGAAGTAATTCACAGCAGACACAGGTTTCAGGTTGATGAATAACTTGAGGAAAGTTTATTCAGAGGGGACGGCAGGTCCCTTTTAAAGCAGAATGACATCATAAGCATTGTCAGAGATAACATGAAATAATACTTTATTAATTGGTTAGGTGTGAAGTGGCTTCCCTAATGCTCTGCCTACTAAGGGTGATGTCACTGAGACCATGAGGGTCTCCCCCAGATTCCAGTGCCATCTTGTTACACGAGGTAGTTAGTCGGTGTTATAGGGAGGGAGGGGTTAGAAGCTTCTAGTGGCCATTTTGTCTAAATATGTGTTAATAGCTTATGCACTGATTTCAGTTAAATGAGTGAATAGGCATTTTACTAACTAAAAAATATGTCAATATCTCATTTCCACAACAATATGTTCATTCTGATAATGGAGACTTTCTTTATAAGTAGACTTAAGGAATCTTCTTTTTTTCCTTTTGTATATTAGACCCTCTACTATTTTTATTATAAATTAAATTCTTAATTAACATACTTAATGTGGATGATACGGTGACACCTAGTAACTAGTCAAGGGTAACACATAAATAATTAATCATCTCGGCCAATGTTCTTAGTGACCTCTCTAGACTAATGGAGAGAACTACAGCAAGTGCTTCCGGTCAGTCAACTCTGTGAGCATGTGTATGTTTATGACTGGGGACCTTTGTGTGTGGTGTATCTGCTTGTTGTGTGTTGTATTTATGGGGGGATGCCTGTGGCCTTTGTGCATTGTGTTTTTGAAGAAGCTATGCTTTATGACTGTGTGTATATGATGACTATCTTCAAGTGGTAATTGTGGCAGGATGAGTGTGAGAGGTGAGTGTGACAGGGCGAGGGGAGGTAAGTGTCAAAGGATTAGGGGGATTAATGTGACAGAGTGAGTGTGGCATGGTTGGGGGGGGTGTTACAGGGTTGGGATTAATGTGGCATGGCTAGAGAAGGTAGTGTGACAGGTAGTGGGCAAGGGGAGGTGAGTATGACAAGATTAGTGGGGTATATGTGACAGGGTAAGTGTAGCGGGCTGAATGTGACAGATTTGGAGGGTTTATTGTGATAGGGTAAGTGTGGCAGGGTGAAATGAGTGAGTGTGATAGTGCAAGAGAAGGTGAGTGTTACAGAATTAGAGATGGTTAATGTGAAAGGGCAGAGCAATGAGAGGTGAGTGTGGAATAGTTGGAGCCGGTGTGTGTGACAGGATTGAGGGTTAATGTGAGTGTGGTAAGATGAAAGGGATTGACAGTATGTGAGTGGGGGTGACAGTGTGTGTTTGGATGACAATGTGTGTGTGGGTGACAGTGTGGGAGGACAGTGTGTGTGCGGGGTAACATTACATGGAGGATGACCGTGTGTGTGTGGTTGTCATTTTCCTGAGCAGGTCAGAGAGGAGACTATTGCCAGGGTTATTGGTTGAAACTTTATTTGTCTTTTTAGACATAACAATTTACCAGAAAGCAAGAATTAATGCAATATGCCACAAAAAGGATATCTTGAAGTAAATGAATAAAGTCTTTTATATACAAGTAGGTTTGAAGTTATTTCCAAGTAGATTAATAGTTTGTGGAATGTCACACTGCAGCCAAGTTCAGGATGATACAGGGTTGAAATGGTTAAAGCTGGTAAGTACAAGTTGCTGAAAGGATTATGCAGAGTTGCAGCAGTTGAGACAGGTAAGTAGATTCCAGTATAATATGGTGCAGGTTGCTTACAGGATTATGCAGAGTTGCAGAAGTTGAAGATAACAGTTTCAGGAGGATTCCGGGGACGTGACACATGGAGTCTCCATAGAGGATCAGGATGTATTCAGGAGCCAGAATACAGGATGGTTTCAGGCAGAACACTGACTTCAATGTCAGAACACTGACTTCAATGTAAAGACCATGAGAAGAGTCGGGTGTGGCCTTTTATAGCAGACTTGGAAGACCATATGAGGCAGGTGAGAGCAACGGAGGATTGACTAGTGGTTAGGGAGGCCACTAGAGGCGAGAAACGGGTATTGCAGCAATAAAATAAAACAATACCTTGGTTGTCAGGATAGGATCCTGACAGTGGTGGAGTGACAGTGTATGTGGTGGAGTGATAGTGTACGTGGAAGGTGATATTATGTGAAGGGTGACAGTGTGTGTGGGGTGGGGTGACAGTGTGTGTGGGGTGGGGTAACAGTGTGTGTGTGCATGACAGTGTGGCAGTGTGTGTGTGGGTGTGACAGTGTGTATGGGGTGGAGTGATAGTGTATGTGGAAGGTGACATTATGTGAAGGTTGACAGTGAGTGGGGTGGGGTGGGATAACAGTGAGTGGGGTGGAATGACAGTGTGTGGGGTGGGATGACAGTGTGTGAGGTAGGGTGACAGTGTGTATGAGGTAGGGTGACAGTGTGACCAGCCTTCCCACACTATACCTTTTTTCTGCAGCAATGTTCTGATGGTTCAGTGTTCTCCCTCCTTGGACTGGTAGACTCGCTATCCGGTCTGCAGCTCCTCTGGGTGTAGAGCTGTAGACCATATGGTAGATGTCTCACAAGCTCATGCAGTGGAAGTGTCAGAGTGTTGCCGTGGTAATCCACGGCAACACTCTGACTGGCCAAAGCTCACTTCAGTCTGCAGCTCTGCACCTGGAAGGGATGCAAACCGAAGGCTATGTTGGGCTCTGCCTTCCCTGTGCTGGCTCTCCTCTCAGCAACCATGTAGTGGCACACCTAGCACAGTGCTGCAGCACACTTGTTGCTTTAGGTTTTCTGCACTTGGCTTGTTAAGCGGTATATACAGGTGATACTCAAAAAATTATAATATCGTGCAAAAGTTCATGTATTTCAGTAATGCAACGTAAAAGGGGGAACTAATATATGAGATAGACACATTACATGCAAAGCAAGATAGTTCAAGCCGTGATTTGTCAAGTGCAATGATTATGGCTTACAGCTCATGAAAACCCCAAATCCACAATCTCAGTAAATTAGATTATTACATGCAATCAATAAAACAAGGAGTGTACATAGAACAATATCAGACATCTGAAAAGTATAAGCATGCATATGGACTCAGTACTTGGTTTGGGCCCCTTTTGCAGCAATTACTGCCTCAATGCGGCGTGGCATGGAAGCTATCAGCCTGTGGCACTGCTGAGGTGTTATGGATGACCAGGATGCTTCAATAGTGGCTTTCAGCTATTCTGCATTGTTCAGTCTCATGTCTCTCATCTTTCTCTTGGCAATGCCCCATAGATTCTCTGGCCAATCAAGCACAGTAATCCATGGTCATTGAACCAGGCTTTGGTGCTTTTGGCAGTGTGGGCAGGTGCTAGATCCTGCTGGAAAATGAAGTCAGCATCCCCATAAAGCTCGTCTTTTGAAGGAAGCATGAAGTGCTCCAAAATCTCCTGGTAGACGGCTGCGTTGACCCTGGACTTAATGAAGCACAGTGGACCAACACCAGCAGATGACATGGCTCCCCAAATCAACACAGACTGTGGAATCTTCACACTGGACTTCAAGCATCTTGCAGTGTGTGCCTCTACGTTCTTCCTCCAGACTCTGGGTCCTTGGTTTCCAAATGAGATGCAAAATTTGCTCTCATCAGAAAAGAGGACTTTGGACCACTGAGCAACAGGCCAGGTCAGTTTTTCTTTAGCCCAGCTAAGACGCTTCTGACGTTGTTTGTTGTTCATGAGCGGCTTGACAAGAGGAATACTGTAACGGATCACTTGGCACCCTGACTGGGTACCTCCGTTGAAGGATGCTCCTAGCGCTTCCTGAGGACTCCAAGCACTCTGGCAGACACCACAATCACCGAACTGGAGAAACAAATAAATTCTCCCAAGCATATGAATGCTGTAGACAGTTGAATAGGAAACCATACGAATAGGTTTACCCTCCTAGCAGTCAAACTGGAACCGCATACAATAAATCCTTCCCCCAATAATGAGACGACACTTCACTTTGAGGGTTAAAACAGGAACTCCTGTGCTGGCACACCCAGCCTGGTTTTTATTACAGCCTTTCACATACAGGACCGCCCACAGGGAGGTATAAAACAACCAATCACATATCAGTTACATCCCACATATTCCCTCCCCTTATCCTGAGAGGAAACTCAATTACACATACAGTTAAAACATACTTTCTACCCAACTTTCATAACTCTAAAACCATACATCACATTCACATAAAATTACATATTCACAATCAATCCATTCAGGGGAACAACATATTAAAAAATGGCATGAATCCGACCAGGGGTTCAAAAGTTAGTAAAAGTATCTTTTGGGCCCTGGCTGGCACATGGCTATCTGGCTCAAACAGGTTTTACAGAGCCCTCTATCCTGGAGACAATGGGGAAAGTAATCCAATTATCCAGATAGAGGCAGACTCCATTGAGCACATGGTTGCAAAAAGACATAAAACACTTTAAAATACATAAAGTCACCTTTTACACATAACACACAGACATTTCACATATCCCCAGATAGCTGGGATCTGAGCGCACAAAACTACCGAATAGCGCTCAGATCCTATTCACACAGTTCAATTGCCATGGAGCTGAAATCTTTAACTACACGAATGGGCTCCATGGCATAGCTATCTGGGTTAACACATTCACATAAAGTCTGGTCCATAGTCCAAAGGCAAGAGGCGGGCAAGCAGCCCCCTCCAAGGACACGTGACGAGGTCGGTTTCGCCACAAATACGACATCTGAAGCCCATGTCCAGGATCCGTCTGTGTGTGGTGGCTCTTGATGCACTGACTCCAGCCTCAGTCCACTCCTTGTGAAAGTCCCCAACGTTTGAATGGCCTTTTCCTGACAATCCTCTCTCTGCTGCTTGTGCACCTTTTTCTTTCACACGTTTCCCTTCCACATAACTTTCTATTAATGTGCTTTGATACGGCACTTTGGGAACATCCAACTTCCTTCTCAATTACCTTTTGAGGCTTTCCCTCCTTTTGGAGGGTGTCAATGATAGTTTTGCACAACTGTCAGGCCAGCAGTCTTCCCCATGATTGTGATTCCTACTGAAGCAGACTGAGAGACCATTTAAAGGCTCAGAAACCCTTTGCAGGTGTTATGGCTTACTTAGCTGATTAGAGTGGGACACCGTGAGCCTAGAATATTGCACCTTTTCACAATATTCTAATTTACTGAGATTGTAGATTTTGGGTTTTCATGAGCTGTAAGCCATAATCTTCGCACTTATGACAAATCACGGCTTGAACTATCTTGCTTTGCATGTAATGTGTCTATCTCATATATTAGTTTCCCCTTTTACGTTGCATTACTAAAATAAATGAACTTTTGCACGATATTCAAATTTTTCGAGTATCACCTGTATGTGCACAGATCTTTCTGTTGACTTATCATTATTGTTTTTCTCTCTTTTGAAGATATCCATAATTAGTGTATTTGTAAAATATAATACTGATGGAATTAAGCCCCTCAATGACAGCTTTAGAACTATACACAAAATAAGTGAAGCATTTCAGTCCCTATATTTCCATAACCTCTTCAAACTACCTGAGGTTATCACACAAGGGGAATCAGATTATTAATATAGGCTCTTAGTTATTCACTTACAGCTAACTGACATTTAGAAACAAGGCGTTGAAACATTTATTCATCCTGCACGACTTTAGAGGGTGATTTAACTGTGAATATATTTTAACATGACGTGTTTTGGTTAATTGAAACAGAAACCGTAAGAGCTAATGGTGCGTGAGTTAATTGAGATTAATTGCATCAAGTTACATTTGGGTATTTAAGAACCACAAGCAACAGGAAGATGGAGCATTTCATTGAAACACATTCAGGGTTATTCAGTAAAGTGAGAATTGTTAGAAATTGTAAGTGATTTTTAACGTTAAGGACAAGATAGGCAAATTGGAAAAATCCAGTTTAGCGTCCTTGGCCTTAAATGTGAATTCTCACTTTAATAAATAATCAGGTAATAGTACTGGACATTATTTGTGGGGATACCATATGTATAAAGGGGTGTTCGAAATACTGGGTAAAACTGTACTTTTTCTGCCTGGAGATAGTTATTACTTTATCAGACTTGATTATCTCCAGGACTAGGGGATGGAATTGTATGTTTGTGCTGAGAGTGTTTTATGTTTTCCTTGTTAATGATTGGATGTACCATGTCCCTCCCTGTGGGATGTCCCCTTGCATAAAAACCAGTGTGTCATAATTAAAAGCCAGTTCTGTTGCACCCTTCTTCTAGACCAGGGGTAGGCAACCTTTTAGCAGCACTGTGCCGATATAGGATTGTGATGTCCCGTAGCGTGCCAGTCCGATTTTTTTTAAATTGAGGGGTGTATGCTGCCGTATTCTGCTTGTGTTATTTTTACTGTAATTGCTTTGTATCGTTGTATTTGTGCGTATATGCAGGGCCGTCTTTAGTAGTGACTGGACCCTGGGCAAAGCATTTGCTTGGGGCCCCCTGGACCCTGTGTATATCTAGCAGTGTGGGTGGGTTCCAGTGGGAACCAGGCTGGCCAGGTACATGTCAAGGACAGGAGCTGCAACAGCAACTGTGAACTGCTCTACTACAGTGTGGATTCCTATTCACAAGTGCTGGGAGGAAGTAATCTGAGATCACACCTCTACGTGCTGCAATGCATAAATTAAGGATTGTCCTTCATCACCTTTTTGGATTAGCAGATATCTGAAGTTTTACTGGGACTCCTGATAGGCCAGAGCCTGTTTGGCTCTAGCAGCCTTGAGTGCCGTGCAAAGAAACCTCGAGTGCCGTGCATGGCACTAGTGCCGTAGGTTGCCTACCCCTGTTCTAGACTCTGGCTGATGTTTGGGTATTCGAATGCCTTACTAAGGGAATCGTCTGGTAAAACTATTGCATTCGTTTGGGAATCGTTTATTTTTTCTGCCGAACGGAGAGTTATAATCACTGATGCTCTGGCCGTTCGGAAGGAAACTACCGAATGAGTATTGGATATACTAGGTTTCCTTACAACTGGAAGATGCCTTACAGCTCATACTATTGGAGCAGTTTTTTAACTACACAGCGGATGATATAAGAGACTGGGTAAAGGACAGTAAAACCCAAAACTGTGGAGGAAGCCGCCAGACTAGCGGACGAACATCAGGACAACCGAAGGCGAGAACTGGGTGTTAGCAGACCAACTTTCAAACACACCTACCCAGTACCAGCAACTCCTGCACCACCTAGAGCCTCAGTAAGTAACCCTCCACAAGGCCCAGCAGCAACAGCCTGAACCACTGCAGTGTGTCATTACTGCAAACAACCAGGACATTACAAGAACCAGTGCCCTCGTTTGAACCGAGGAAGCTGGGAAAGGCAACCACCACAACAACCCAGGGCAGCCGCCCATTGTGTCCAACAAGAAAGTCCTACCAGCTCCCCTACCCAAGAGGAGCAATGGAGCGTTTTGCATGAAGTCAATCCAGTGCAAGCTGGGGGCGACAACCGGGACCACCACCGCCAATGGATTACAGTAGATGGCATGGGAGCACGAGCTATGAGAGACTCCGGGGCCATGCTGACAGTAGTCCAACCACACATGGTCAAGGCCCAAGGTCGCACCGGCTGCACAATAGCCGTGAGAGTGGCTGGGGGTGCCATACACAAACTACCCACGGCCAGCGTACTTATTGACTGAGGTTCTGGATTCAAACAACTGGAGGTTGGCATTATGCAGGAACTGCCGGCCGAGGTCTTACTGGGGAATGACGTAGGCTGTTTACCCTCCCAACTCTCCCGGGACACCACTTCGGAAGCCTACCCCGTCACCACCCGAGCCCAAGCCAGACTGGAAGCACCGCTGCACTGTGAGGAAAACCAGGCAGGAGTTGAAATACTCCCTTTGCCTGACCCCCTTTCCACTTTTTGGGATACTCCACAGAGTTTTGAACAGGAACAGAGAACAGACCCCACATTAGAAGGTTATAGAAAGGCAGTAGAGGTTCCCCGGGGTGACAGCACCCATGAAAGGTTTGAGTGGTATAAGGGATTATTGTATCAAGTGACAGGAGGGGTGGGACACAGGTCAGTCCAAGTCACTAAAAGACAGCTGGTAGTACCATGTAAATTTCGAGTTGAGTTACTAAAACTCAGCCACGACATCCCACTAGCAGGACACCTAGGGGTTGAGAAGAAGAGGGACCGGTTGACCCAAACGTTCTACTGGCCCAGGATCACGCAAGATCTTAAATACTATTGTAGAACATATGACATATGTCAAAGGATAGGGAAAAGGGGTGTCCACCAAAAAGCCAAATTTCACCCTTTACCCATTATAGAAGAGCCGTTTCACTGAGTAGTGGTGGACTTAATATGACCCCCATGCCGACCCAGTCAGTCCGGCAAAAAGTTCATCTTAACTGTGGTGGACTATGCCACTAGATACCCCGAAGCAGTTGCCCTCTCGAACCTAGAGGCCGAAACCATAGCTGAGGCCCTAGTTAAAATTTTCTGCCGTGTAGGTTTTCCCCAGGATATCCTGTCGAATAAGGGGACTCAGTTCACTGCACTCCTGACCCAGCAATTGTGGCAGAGTTGTGGAGTGAAGCCCCTATTCAGCGCCCCCTATCACCTCCAGACCAATGGGCTCTGTGAACGTTTTAATGGCACGCTCAAGCAGATGCTAAAGACATTTGCAGAGTCTTGCAGGAATTAGGAGAAGTATTTACCCCACCTTCTGTTTTCCTACCGCAAAGTGCCCCAGGCATCCACTGGGTTTTTCCCTTTCGAATGCCTGTTCGGGAGAAAAGTTCGGGGCCCGCTGGATCTCGTACGGGAACACTGGGAGGGCAACATGGATGATGGGGGAGTCCCTATCGTCCAGTACGTTCTGGAGTTCTGGGACCGACTACGGGCCCTCACCGAATCTGTTCGGGAGAACCTGCGGGCGGCCCAGGAATGCCAGAAGAAGTGGTACAATAGAGGCGCCAGAGATAGGGTACTAGAAATAGGACAGAAGGTATTGGCACTAAGGCCAGTTAAGAAAGACAAGTTACAGGCGGCCAGGCAGGGACCCTTTAAGGTGGTGGAGCGCGTAAGCGATACCACCTACATTGTGAGCAAGTGTTCAGATGAAAGGCTGACCAAAGCTTTTCATGTGAACATGCTCAAACCCTATTTCGAAAGAACTGAAGATGTGGGTGCAGTATGTGCCCCCTCTTCCGAGGATAGTGAGGGACTTCCCCTCCCAGATTTACTAGACACCTCCCCGTGTACTATTGACCAAGTAAGCTTGGGTCAAAATTTAACCCCCTTAGAGAAGAGTGAGGCATCTCAGCTGCTTCAGGGATACCAGGGAATGTTTTCTGCCATACCAGGATATACCTCCGCTGCGATACACCGTGTAGAAACCCAGGGAAAAACGCCACTACGGCAGCAACCATATTGTATCCCTGAGGCAGTACGTGAAAATATGCTCACTGAAATAAGGGATATGCTCAAATTAGGGGTTATAGAACCCTCTCAGAGTCCTTGGGCTTCGCCGGTAGTACTAGTACCTAAGCGCGACGGCACCATGCGCTTCTGTGTAGACTATTGGAGGCTCAACGATCGCACCATAACTGACGCCTACCCCATGCCCAGAATAGATGAGCTATTAGACCGTATGGTTGGGGGGAATTACTTGACTACCCTGGACTTGTGCAAGGGGTATTGGCAGATCACCTTGGAGCCTGCGGTCATCCCCAAGTGGGCATTCGTCACTCCATTTGGGCTATACCAGTTCAAGGTTATGTCCTTTGGGATGAAGAATGCCCCTGCTACCTTTCAGAGGATGGCCGATAGGCTCCTGGAGGGGTTCCAGGACTTTGCATCTAGACGATATTACCATCTACAGCCGCACCTGGGGGGACCACCTGGGGCAATTGTCGAGGGTACTCAAGTGAATTCGGCTAGTGGGCCTCACATTGAAGACTGACAAATGCCACATATGCATGGCCGAGGTACAGTATCTCGGCCACAGGGTAAGTTCCGGAAGTTGGCGTCCAGAGCCTGCTAAAGTAGAGGCCATAGCTAATTGGCCCCAACCACGTACTAAAACCCAGGTATTAGCCTTTTTAGGGACGGCCGGCTACTACCGAAAGCTTGTCCCAGAGTATAGCGCCCTGGCCAAGCGTCTCACCGACCTTACCAAAAAGGCCTTACCTAAGCAAGTGACCTGGACCCCAGAGTGCGCGGACGCGTTTCAGAGACTTAAAGCTGCATTAAGTGAGGCACCTGTGTTGGCAGCGCCCAACCATACTAAACAATTTATTTTGCCCAGAGAGGTCAGCTATGCCTCCGTAGAAAAAGAGTGCCTAGGCCTAGTTTGGACACTAAAAAACCTGCAACCTTATCTGTATGGTCGACCGTTTATCCTTATGACCGACCACAACCCCCTTGTGTGGCTAAACCAGGTAGCTGGTGACAACCCCAGGCTATTACGGTGGAGCTTAGCCCTTCAGCCGTATAACTTTACTATGCAATATGGTCCGGGCAAACAAAACGGTTATGCGGACGGTCTGTCCTGACAGACCGAACTGGACTCCTAAGTTACTTTTACCAGACATCCCCAAGCCAACCCGACAGGGTCTAGGCGGGTATGCCGACCCATGGAACTATAGGGGAGCAGTGTGAAGAAATCCCTCTTTGTGTTCGGTATTTCTCCCCTTTTACATTCAGTAGATGTAACTACCGAACAGAGACCACCCCTCTGGCTCGTTAACTTCAAAGCATGCCTCAATTGAACCCTCTACCTGTGCGGCCATCTTTTTCTGTGCTAACAAAGGCAGCGGGACTTGGTCGTTGAGTGTCCGGAACTAAAATTGGACACTCGACTTCCCGAACACCGGTCCCAACATACGAACGCTGGATCTTTATTTCCTGAACAGCTAGAAGAGCGCTGT
The DNA here is from genome assembly GCA_933207985.1 of Pelobates cultripes. Classification (NCBI taxonomy): domain Eukaryota; kingdom Metazoa; phylum Chordata; class Amphibia; order Anura; family Pelobatidae; genus Pelobates; species Pelobates cultripes. The sequence goes on along the minus strand of OW240919.1, from coordinate 79,152,112 downwards.
TCGGTACTTTTGTTCATTCATATGAGGGGAACAATCGCTGCTAAGAGCCAGGGGGAACCGTTCGTGGAATATGGGTATTTGTATGCTTTACTAAGGGAATTGTCTGGTAAATCTATTGTATTCGTATGGGAATCGTTTATTTTATCTGCCCGAACGGAGAGTTATAATAACTGATGCTCTGGCTTTTCGGAAGGAAACTACTGAATGAGTATTGGATATACTAGGTTTCCTTACACTGCTCTGAGTCAGTTCCACCTGTATTTAAAATGGAGAAATATATGCATCTAAGAAATTTTCCCAAAACAGGAGAACCAAATTCAAATAAATCTTCAGCGAAAGCCACCTCATCTAATTTGGTCTTTGATCTTTTTCTCCATATATTAATGAAAGCACCTTTTACCCGAAGAAATATTTTGAGCATTTCATAAATATAAAATCTATGTCTGAATCTCATTAAAATTCAGTCAAAAGATATCATAACACAAATTAGGGACTACTTTGTCATATGGTTAATTCCTAACTTGACAAGCATGGAAAAAGGTGGAGGTACCTTCATCATGTTTTGCAACTTCCCCCAGCCATCATTAGCAACGGCGTTTGGAATAAGCCATTGTCTTGCTCATCTCAAGACACTATCTATGGATGCTCCCTCAGTCTGGCGGGATCCTCGGTAGACATCAGTGTTGTACTCTTGCACCAGAGTCCAGCACTGACGTAAGAGCCAGGGGCTGAAGATCAAAGATGACAGCATCAGGTAAGTATAACTCCCATCTAGTGCACCCCCAGGCCACCGCAACCCACATGTTACAATTGGGGGGTCTTTGCAACATATGCATAGACCCAGAAGGTGACAGTCACTTAAAGACACATTTTTGTCCTCCACCTATTGTCTATAACTACCTCACAAACTGTGGTTGAAATGCTGGCAATTTTATTGGACGTCAATCTTGATTATATTGAAATATCCTTTGATATTTCCATGGTAAATATAACTGCACATTCAGTGCGCCTACATGTGCTTGAACAAAGTTGTAGTCATCAGCAATATATAATTTCACAACTACAGTTGCATGAGGTGATAGATCAACTCCAAATTAGATGACTTGGAAAGTAAAAGCACAAGAACAGCCTACATTATCTCATGACTTTTTATAATAGGAAGCCAATCATCGGCTGAGAATGTCACATAATACTCTCAATCTTTAAAAGGCATCAGTCCATGATGTTCTCATTGAACCTGGGGACGTATGTGGAGGAATACGAACTGAACTGACAGGTGCCATCTGGACAACTTTGAGGATAAAGCACCCAGGACCTCCAGGTATTAACATTAAGTTGTTATAGTGCTTGGAGTTCTCCTTTAAATAACAGAGGTTTTTAGTACTGTAACAGAGCTTCCTGTACCCCGGTTGGGTACCTCTGCCGATGGATGCTCCTAGTGCTCCCCTAGGACTCCAAGCACTCCACCAGACACCAGCAGCACAGCAGTCCCCACGTCCAGCATTGGCTGGGACTCGCCGTCCTCCACCCACCCTGGACCCAAGACCAGGATCCAGCTTCCAGTGGGAGAACCTCTTCTCCAAGAGAGAGTAACAGGAACAGCTCTTAAAAGAGCTTAGTGATCATAATCCCTCAGGAGTATAGTGATATAGCAATCCCCAGGGTAGATGCGCTCCCCCCCCCCAACACACACACATGCGAGAGAGACTCTATGTTGAGGGTAAAACAGGAACACAAGGTTTAATGAGGCACACTGGCCTTTTATATAGTTTTTCCCACAAGGTTACCACCCAGGTGGACCTTGTGGGGCACAGGGACACGGGATCAACAAGGCAATAAAAACAATGTATTACATTCAGACACTCCCATACAGTGTACACAATCCCTCCCCTCTGCTTAGGAGATAATTGAGTTAATTATTGTATCAACTCAATTATCTCCAAACAAAAAATACAAGTTTTTATACATTTTTGAAAACACCCCAAAAACATAAGAGACCCCCATAAAATATACATTTCCTGATAGCCCCGATCTGGGGGAGCAACATACTTAAAAATCACCCAGATCGGTTCAGGGGTTCGAAGTTAGGTGGAGGTCACATTTCTGCCCGGCCGCCCACGAGGCTACTGCCCAGAATAGTTCCATAGGTTCAGCTGGGTCGGTCGGTCTATTTCAGGAGTAGGGAAATACATTAAAATAACAAAAGGACTGTTTGTGTATCTGATTCCCCATTGTCTCTTGTTCGTGTGCCACTGCGTTCGAATGAAAAGGAAACAAATTGCTGGAAGTCCCAGCAGTGTTCGTGCGAGAGAGTGCTAGAAAACAGTTCCATGTGCTCGATAACAAAACACCGCTGGCCATTTGACATTTTAAGATGGCCGCTGCCACATGTTCGTGCACAGTATTACCTGTCAAACCACTTTAACATGGTTTGACTCTTATGTGAATCTTGCCAATTGCCCGTGCTGCATCCAGTCTTGTCAGAGCTGAATAAGCTGCATGCCAGTTTTGTTAAATAGAAGAACTCTTTCAACTCAATTAATGCATACATTGGCATACTTCTACTAACGTCTCCCGTTCAAAAAGACAGGAAGCAGTTTGGGTGCCTACCGTTCGAAACTGATTTGATTTATTACATTTGGATGGTGCCAAGGAACTCCTGGACCCATAAGCTGTTATCTTCACTTAACAGTTAGTTGTGGGGACCTGTCATCTGAAACAAACAAATTAGACCTAACTAAGATCATCATCACACATACATTGAGGGAGATATCCTTCAACTCCCCTATTGTGGCCTAAATGTAGGAATTCAGAAGTCCCTGTAAAGTGAATAATTTTCTGGTTCAGACATGTGAGGGCACAGTACACAAGAGAGGTCAGTGTTAATTATACAAGGTGATCCAATGGAAAATTGGAACCAAAGACAGTATCAGTTTTATTCCTCGTCATGAAAATTAATCAGTTTTGCGATAAGGCACTAAAAGGGCTTTTCTGTTTGTCTTTCATTTGCTTGCCTGTAAACTGTTAAACATGTGCCAAATATCACTCGTTAACATTCAATCCTGAGCAACAGGATAAATAAATAAAGAAGTTTGCACAACTTTCACAGTGAAGTGCATTATTCACTGAATAGCAAATGGAACTAAACTAAAAAGAAAATGCAAATTTATGCTAAAATACAGCCTAACTGTGAAAACAGCACAGTTAGAGATTTGTTCCAAACCAGCTATATTTGTCAAACTCTTACACTTTAGATCTCAATTCACCGTTATTTGCTGTTTAATAAATAAATAAACCCTAAAGTGTCTCAAGCAAATACAACATAATGAATTAGAATAGCACCAATTTTTTGAAAAATGTTAACAATAATAGAAAAATCACACACTCCATGTACTGTTTGACATTTCCAGTAGTGAAAGCCAAGTAGGCCAGAGTTGCCCTTTAACTTAGTACAGTGAAATCATGAAAGGTCATTTGAAAATGCATGAAAACTTAAAATTTTCCACCATTCACCGTGGGACCAAGAACAGAGGCCAAAAAGCAGACAGCAAACTCCTCCCATGTTGTCCAAACGTTGGAGAATTATTGCATGCATTATGGACGATATCGGTGGGTTTATCCATGAAATAGTTATCCACTATGATACGTTTTACGTAAGCCATTCTGCCACCAAAGATGCTGCAGCCTGTTTAGAGAGAGCACTGATCAGTTTAAAATCCAATTGCAAAATCTATACCCAAGAAAAGATAAACTGGAATCTCAAAAGAGAAAAGCACAGAGTTTGAGTATATCATAATTCACTTTACAGTGGCTGTTATATGCTGTGGAAGATTGAAAAGGGACAACACATTGTAGGCTAAAATAGCTGAGTTAAATCGGAGCCGTGCCTTGGTTCTATAGCGTAAATTCATTTTGGCATTCCCCCCCCCAAAACTGTAGAAATGTTTTAGATTTTGCCGTACTCTGCACCCGCCCAACCCCCTTTTCTTAGGGAAATTTCAAGCACATACAATCTTATACAGTTAGGTCTGGAAATATTTGGACACTGGCACAATTTTCATCATTTTGGCTCTGTACATAATGGATTTGAAATAAAACAATCCTTTGCAGGCAATGATTGATTGAAGTCTGGAAAGCATAGACATCACCAAACACTGGGTTTCCTCCTGTGCGATGTTTTGCCAAGCCTTTACTGCAGCTGTCCTTAGTTGTTGTTTTGTCTCTGCAAGTGAAATTCATGTTCAATCGGTTTGAGATCAGATGATTGACTCGGCCATTGCAGAATATTTCACTTCTGTGCCCTAAAAAGCTCCTGGGTTGCCTTAAAAAATAAATGTTTTATACTTTTTTTATTATTAAATAATTACTAAATAAATATAGTTAATATCCCCCCTCCCTTCTTACCTGAGGTCTGGGAGGGTGACAGTGCTTCCAATCCCTGGCAGCAGGGCCGGACTGGGAATTATAAGCAGCCCTGGAAAAAAAATATTTACCAGCCCCATAAGGCGTCGCGCCAGCATAATGTGCAGATACAGAGTTAGAACAGATAACTTAAAATTAAAAAGTACTTCAATGTAAAAAGCGCACTCATAGGCTTCAATATAAACAAAAGGGCAGATTTATTTTAAGCAGACGTGCTTCTGCATGTAATCAATGTTTCAGTCCAACTACCTTGACATATTAAGGAAAGCTTGTTAATGGGACTGAAATGGTGAATGTATGTAGGGCACAACTGTAAAAAATGTTTATTTTGAAGTCCTGTGGGTGTGCTCTTCACTTTAAATATGTTATTGTGCTGGAGTATGCACCTAGCAACAAGACTGGGCCAATATCTGCTCATTACATATGGTACATATTAATTAAATTTCTCTGTGTATTATGTGTTGTGGAAATAAGGTCTGCGCATATTTCCTAGATAGAGAAAAATGTCTATTTACTCATTTCATGATATATATCGTATAAGCTAAACACACATATTTTAACCAAGATGGCTGCTAGAAGCTTTTAATCCCTCCTTTCCCCCCCCCCTCCTAACGTCGACTAACTACCTCGTGCATCAAGATGGCGCCGGGGAACCGTGGGAGACCCTCATGGCCCCGGTGACATCACCTACAGTAGGCAGAGCATTAGAGCAAGCACTTAACACCTAACCAATTATTGATGTATTATTCCATGTTATCTCTGACAATGCATATGATGTAATTTTGCTTTAAAAGGGACTTGCCGTCCCCTCTGAATAAACATTCCTCAAGTTATTCAACAACCTGGAACCTGTGTCTGGTGTGAATTACTTCAGGGAGCGTGCACGCACTGTTTCATTGATTTGGCCAGGGGCAGATACACAAAGAAATAATCAATACCATAATTGATTTTTCCACTTCAATTGGCGCCCAACGTGGGGCCACCGGAGCGCCGGTTCGGAGGGCCGGAACCAGCGGACCGGAGCGGACCTCCGGAAAGTGGGACAAGCGGAGCCTGATCACCTCCATAATACAGCCGTTGCCTGTGTTATTTTCCTGTTTTGTGTCGGTCTGCCTCCGGGTCCACTTCCGGCTTCCAGAAGGCTACTAGAGACAGGTAACTAACTCATCCGGTGTGCCTTTTTAAGCGAACCTGTCGATTGTCTATCTGCCTCCTGTATTCATAATGTGTGTATGTGTGTGTGTTTTTCCCCTTTTTATTTAATAGCTTGACTGCCTAGCGGGCAGGGAACGCATTACAGCCGGTGGGGCTGGGATTTTATTTTAGCTTGACTGCCTAGCGGGCAGGGAACGCATTACAGCTGGTGGGGCTGGGATTTTATGTTAGCTTGACTGCCTAGCGGGCAGGGAACGCATTACAGCCGGTGGGGCTGGGATTTTATTTTAGCTTGACTGCCTAGCGGGCAGGGAACGCATTACAGCCGGTGGGGCTGGGATTTTATGTTAGCTTGACTGCCTAGCGGGCAGGGAACGCATTACAGCCGGTGGGGCTGGGATTTTATGTTAGCTTGACTGCCTAGCGGGCAGGGAATGCATTACAGCCGGTGGGGCTGGGATTTTATGTTAGCTTGACTGCCTAGCGGGCAGGGAACGCATTACAGCCGGTGGGGCTGGGATTTTATGTTGGCTTGACTGCCTAGCGGGCAGGGAACGCATTACAGCCGGTGGGGCTGGGATTTTGTACAATTCTTGCATGATTTCATTAATGCTTGTGTTATAACAGAGCTGGGGATTGTTACACAGTGGGTATTGGTACCAGTGGTGTTAACATGTACATGGCCATTTTACTTTCTATCATCCTGTGGTTTTTGTTTAATTGTTGTTACAGTGTGGGTACCCTCGGTGTGTGTGTGTGTGTTGTGTGGTTGGTTCTGGATTCCGGAGTTTATGCCCATTTATATGTTTGTGATTTTTGCAAATGTCTTCTCATTAGTGCAGCCACGTTCATATTTTCCTTTGTTCTTTATCTTTCCTGCACCTGTTGCCCAGAGCTGTGTTAGTCACCCACGCTCATTCGCTCCTGTCCGTGGCCACCACCCCGGGTGGGCGGATCCCTGTGACTAGTCTACGTTTGGGGAAGACGCACAGAGCTCAAGCTCTCGTGGCAGTCGAGCACTGTAGACATTCTCTTTCCTTTCCCTTCAGTACTTCCTCTATTCTTCTGTCTTCACCACGTGGCACGCTTTGTTAATATAAGATGGGGCAGGAACATGCTAGACCTGCTAAGGGCTTGTTGGCTTGTGATATTGTAAAAGAAAGGGCAGGAGAGGATGCAATGTTGAAACTTAAAAAGATTGCCAAGGTGTGTGGCTTCCAAATGTTGCCTAGTGGAAGGTTACAGCCTGAGTTTTGGAGAAAGTTGCTCACAGACAAGGAAGGTTTGTTGTTGGATAACGGACTCACTAAGGTTGCAGAGGCTTGGTTTCGGGTAGCTAGAGGGTTGAAACGAGAGGGATGGGTCGAGGAAGAGTTGGAGTTTGAGGGACAGATTGTATATGTTTACCATAGGAATGCTAACAATGATGATGTTGTTTCTATTGTCCCACGACCACCGCCCTATGATGGCGCCCAGAGTGCGGCCTCAACTTCCCGCCCTGCTTCCCCCGTCACAGCTCAGACCACACCCCCCGGAGGTGTTCCTTCAGCTCCCACTCCCCTTTGCCCCGTGCTCGGCGCGGATGGTGCTTACTATTTCCCGATGCCACTCCACTCGTTCCCACCCACTCCCATGCATCAGCCCTCCTGCAGCCCCGCCTCCTCCTCCTCCGTCATGCCTGTAGAAACCCCCCCATCTCCCTTGTTGTCTCCCCCTGTGCCTGTGCTTACTCCAGCTCCTCGTCAAGACTCTACCCCACCTATTCCCGTTTTGCCTGTCGAAGCTTCCTCCTCCTCCTCCTTCTCCCCATCAACCCCTTCCCTATCGAGTACCCTACCCTCAGTGATACCCGTTCCCCCACCCTCCTTGTCCGGTCCCTCGACCCTTGCCCATTCCGCTGATCCGGACCCCTGTCTGCCCCCGGAGCCTCCTTCTCCCGTACCTCCAGACCCAGACCTCCCCTCCCTCCTCGCTAGCCTCTCGAAGGTGCTTGCCCAGCCCGTTAACCCCAGCTCCCTAGCCCCTGCTCCCTTACATTCAGACGCCCCTTCTACCCTCCAGAACCCTCCCGCTAACCACACAGTGCGTGCCCTGACCCAACCCCTCGTTACCGCCCCTTCTCCAGTGTTACCTCCTCCCGAAGTCCCGGTCCCCTCCACCCCATTGTCCCCTCCTCCCTCGGCTGATTTGCCGTCCTTACTCTCTGCCCTCACTGCCCTGACCCAACCCCTCGTTACCGCCCCTTCTCCAGTGTTACCTCCTCCCGAAGTCCCGGTCCCCTCCACCCCATTGTCCCCTCCTCCCTCGGCTGATTTGCCGTCCTTACTCTCTGCCCTCACAGCCCTGACCCAACCCCTCGTTACCGCCCCTTCTCCAGTGTTACCTCCTCCCGAAGTCCCGGTCCCCTCCACCCCATTGTCCCCTCCTCCCTCGGCTGATTTGCCGTCCTTACTCTCTGCCCTCACAGCCCTGACCCAACCCCTCGTTACCGCCCCTTCTCTAGTGTTACCTCCTCCCGAAGTCCCGGCCCCCTCTACCCCATTGTCCCCTCCTCCCTCGGTGGCTCCCGACCCGTCTGTGACCAATGACCTGCCTGGTTCAATCTCCGCCCTCTTCTCTGCCGTTACTTCCCTGGTTAATTCAGCGATTCCTACTCCACCTCCCACTGATTTGCCTCCTCCTCCTCCTCCTCCCCCTGAACCCCCGACCCCTCCCTCATCTTCCGCTAATGTCCCCGAGCCTTCCGATCCAATCACTGCCCTTGCTCACGTCCTGAACACCCACCTCTCACGCCCACTCCATCCGGTCCCCATGACAGCCCCCTCCACGGCATTGGTCCCTCATGCCCCTCCCGCCAGTCCCAGTTACCCAATCATGGTGGTTGGATCCGAGGTGTCAGTGACATCGGACCAGCCCTATGCGATGGGTGCCTCGCCCCAAGCCTCGGGCTTCCACCCGACTACCTCTCCCGCTGCTGGCCTCCCTATTACAGCTACCCCTGAGACTACCCCGCACCGCGGCCCAGTGGTGCCCGAGGAGGTCGTTGTTGTGGACCAGGGCTCACCCCACTTAGGGGGGAGCAGACCACCACAACGGCGCTCCATCCCCCAGATTAACCATGGCGCGGATGGTGCACCACCCATGTATGTTACCTTTAACCCTTCACAAGCTGCTACCCTTGTGACTTCACTCCCTGATCCTGAGAAGCACCCCATGCCCTTTTTCCGCCGGATGGCTCAGATCCGCAAAACATACCCCGCTGCTTGGCGGGATCTCATAAGTTTATGTGAAATAAAGGCTGGTGATGCATACTGGCCAATTATGGAACGGAGCTTTAGCGATGCTCCTCTTACTTCTGATACTGATTTTCACTCTGGTGAAATTTTCTGTGAACAGCTTCGAGCCTGGGCTCAGGATAAACTAGCTGATCAGGCTACTTGCATAAATGACATTCTTCAAGATAAACTTGAGACCGTTGAGAAGTACCACTCTAGGTTGACTCAGACTTTTTCAGATTTGGGGTTCAGCTCCTATAACAAGGCACACACTCAGATGCTATCTGCAGCGTTTGTGGCGGGCCTCAAGGAACATATTCGTAAGGGGTTAATCCTAGCTCGCCCTGAATATAGAATTATTCCACTGGACACTCTCCTGTTGGTAGCCAAGGGTTTGGAAACAGTTTTACAACCCACACCACGTAGAACAAATCCTTTGATGTACACTACCTCCACTCCTATCACAAGTTCTAACCAAGCACCTCAGTTACCCCTCCAACAGTACCACCACCCTTCCCAGACACTGCCTGCACCACTTCCTTTTCCCAGAGACCGAACACTCACAACAATCAGGACCTGTTTTAATTGTAACCAACCCGGACACTTTAGAAGAGATTGCCCACAGCCTAGGGTGTTCCGTCAGCAGACTTCCCGGTACCCTGGTCCCCATGCCACCAGCTATAACTTCCCTTCCACAGGTTATCTCTCTGCCCTACCCCTTCCACAGCTGCCCCAACTTCCCCCTCCTCCACCCCCTCCGCCTCCTGAGTACACCCACTCCCGGCCGTCCACATCAGATGCTCGTGCTTACTCTTCGCCCTCTGGTGAAGGGTATGACAACGATGATTTCCAAGATAGTCTGCCACAGCCCCGCCATGCTGTCCGTCCATCTCGCCCACCCATGCATTCTGCTAACCCCCCTTCCACTTCCCGCCGATACCAGGGACCAGACCAGGCCCATTTAGATTTATTGCAATAGGTAACCGGCAAGCCTGTGTCAGCAACCCCTGCCATGGCAGTGTCTGCGGGGGATGGGGGAGGGCCTTTAGCTACTGTAGTTCTCCCCGTGGAGGGCCACCCAACCACCTTTCTAGTTGACACAGGTGCAGCCCGTAGTGTTCTTAGGGAACAAGACCTGCCAGACCCTTCCTTTTTATCTGACACTGATGTCTCCTGTGTTGGGGTAGATGGTACACCTCGCAGTAACCCCCTTACTAAACTCTTACACGTAGGATCACACATCCTCTCCCGGTTTGTTGTTTCCTCTACCTGTCCCATTAACCTCCTAGGTGCCGATGTTCTCTCTCGGCTTCAGGCTTCCATTACTTTCACTGCAGATGGCCAAGTCGAGTTAACAACCCCCTTATCACAAAAGGATACCTCTGCCCTCTGCTCCCTCCCCATCCTGCTGAACATAACTGACAACACAGGGAATGCACGGGTCACACACACCCCCAGTGCTCTGGATCGGGTCCCCCAAGAACTTTGGTCTACCGGCCCGGATGATATTGGCCGTTTACATGTACCTCCGGTCCTGGTTCAGCTCCTGCCTGGGGCACTACCCCCCCGTAGACCACAGTATCCTCTGAAGCCAGCACAAGCTGAAGCCATCACCAAGCAAGTTGACAGCCTACTTGCCAAAGGTGCCCTCATCAAATGCACATCTCCTTGCAACACACCTCTTTTTCCTGTTAAAAAGCGAACTGTTAAAGGTCAGCCTGACCAGTACCGCATGGTGCAGGACCTTCGTGCTGTCAATGAAGTCACTATAAAGGACACTGCTATTGTTCCAAATCCACATACCCTCTTGTCCCAAGTCCCACCAACTTCTACTATATTCACTGTGGTGGATTTAGCCAATGCCTTTTTCAGTGTTCCCCTTGACCCTTCCTGCCGTTTTCTTTTTGCTTTCACGCATGAAGGGCAACAATATACCTGGACTGTTATGCCACAGGGTGCTCAGAACTCTCCCACACAGTTTGCTCATGCCATGTCTCTTGTTCTGGATCCCTGGCAGAGATCTCATCTGGATGTTGTTCTACTTCAATATGTTGATGATCTACTTCTCTGTGCTCCTGATTTGCTCACTGCAGAGCGTGACTCAGAAGACCTCCTGTGTTTCCTCGCTGCAGCAGGTTGCAAAGCTTCAAAATCGAAACTACAATGGTGCCGGCCATCTGTGGTCTTCTTGGGACACTGCCTTTCCCATGGCACCAAACATCTGACTTCTCAACGTGTGCAAGCCATTCTGCAACTCCCTCTACCTGCAACACATCAGACTCTCCATGCTTTTTTGGGTCTTATAACATACTGCAGGTCCTGGATCCCAGAAGCATCAAAACTTATGCAACCACTCTATGATACCCTCAGGAGTGAGCCCTTCCACCTTACTGAAGAAACTATCACCTGCTTCCACAACCTGAAAAGAGCTATTGCCTCAGCACCTGCCTTGGGCCTCCCCAACTACCAACTTCCTTTCAATCTGTTCGTCTCTGAAAAGTCAGGACATGCTTCCGGAGTTCTCACTCAGAAACATGGGTCAAGACAACGCCCTATTGGCTATTTCTCCTGCATGCTTGACCCTGTTGCGAGAGGTAGCCCCTCTTGCCTCCGAGCGGTGTTTGCCGCCAGCGCTCTCCTGGACAAGACCAATGATTTTGTTCTCGGCCACCACTTAACAGTGTTGGCCCCTCATGACATTACTGCCATCCTGCAACAAACCCAACCAAAGCACCTTTCCTCCCAACGCCACCTTTGCCTACAGACTTCCTTGCTCCTACCTGACAATGTTAAGCTTCAGAGATGTCTTTCCCTGAATCCTGCCACTCTTCTGCCACTTCCCAAGGGGGGAATTGTTTATCATTGGTACAGCCTGGATATTAACCCAGAGGTTCAAGCAGACCTACAGTTGCCTGTACTTACACCCCCACATGATGAACAACCAGAGGCCCTACTCCACTGCACATTGTGGTTTAGGGATGTACCAAGCCCTGATATGAACTATGAAGAAGAACTATTTCAGCTCAAAGAAATTCAAATTTCCCTGACTGATTTATTCTGGGACTCTACAGGTACAATGCTTGTCTTAGTTTGCCTCCCAGAAAATGTAACACACCTCTATCACCACTGGGATACAGCTATTCCACACATATCTCTCACCAGATCCCTCAACACCTCATGGAAAGACCTAGGCCCGATGGCCAGAACATGGAACCAAATGACTCAAACACAGCTAATTTCTGCAGGGATCAATAAAAAGACCATTGATTACTGCACTACAGGGTACCCCAGGTACCACACAGAGGCCTGTGAGGACCCACTTACCACGGATTGTGACTTCATTGATATCCCCCATGACTGTTTTGAACAAATGAAAATGGAAACTACACACCTACCAACTGTTTATGAAGCTGCATTACTTAATCCGGATCAAACATTATTTGTGGATGGCTCAAGATTTGCTGATGAACAAGGACAGTATCACACTGGATATGCAGTCACCACAGGATGTCAAGTATTACAAGCAGCTGCTCTACAACCAACCAAGTCTGCCCAAGAAGCAGAGTTGACAGCTCTGACCGTGGCTTGCAAACTGTCTGAAGGTCTACGTGTCAACATTTATACGGACTCAAGATATGCCTTGGGAGTGGCACACGACTTTGGTTTAATTTGGAAGACCAGAGGATTTCTTACAGCTACTGGTACTCCGGTAAAACATGGGGCAACTATTGCAGAACTAATGGATGCATTGGAACTTCCAGCAGAAGTGGCAGTATTGAAAGTAAGAGCCCACGGAAAATTGGATACAGAAGAAGCACGTGGAAATCACTTGGCTGATCAGGCAGCTAAAGAGGCAGCGCGGCAAGGATGGGAAGTGGACAGAAGAGTGGCCACAGATGCATTACCTATCTACACTATGCAAACATTGCCTACTGACCTCAGGCTCCTGAAGGAACAACAAGCAGCTGCTACCCCACAGGAGAAACAAAGTTGGAAGAACAAAGGAGCTGTACTCCGTGATGATGTTTACACTATCAATCTCAAGTTCTGCCTACCCAGGAACATGTATCCAGCGGTGGTCCAATGGGCCCATGGGCCAGCCCACCTGTCAAAACTCCTGATGAACTCGCTGATTGACAAGTATTTTGAAGCACCAGGCATCACTACTTTAACACAGAATTACTGTAAATCTTGTACTATATGTGCTAAATGCAATCCTGGGAAAGTTATAAAGACTGCACTTAACCACCTAGCTAAACCACAATACCCCTTCCAGAGGATTCAGATTGATCACATCCAGATGCCAAAAAGCGGACGTTATGAATATGCATTGGTTATAGTGGACATGTTTTCAGGATGGCCAGAGGCCTTCCCAGTGACCAACCTCACCGCAAGAACTACAGCCAAGTACCTTCTGACAGAAATTGTTTGCCGCTATGGAGTTCCAGAAGTGATTGAAAGTGACCAGGGAACCTCCTTTACTGCCTCACTAACACGGGAAGTCTGGTCAGCACTGGGGGTGACCCTTGCATTCCATACACCATATCACCCACAGAGTAGTGGCAAGGTAGAACGCATGAATGGCACTTTGAAAGCCAGAATGCTTAAAATGTCACAAGAAACTAACATGCCCTGGCCCGAGAGTCTCCCATTAGCATTGTTTAGTGTGAGGTACACTCCTAGGGGAAAATACAGCCTGTCACCTTATGAGATTCTGTTTGGTACAGCACCCAGGTTAGGTTGTTACTTTCCCCAACAGCTTCAGATCCAGTCAGATGCTATGGTAGATTATGTGACAGCCCTCTCACATGCCTTGACCAAGATACATGCCCAAGTGTTTTCTTCTATTCCAGATCCTGAGTCGAATACAGGTACACACAAGCTGCTTCCGGGTGACTGGGTTATGGTTAAGAAGTTTCTCAGAAAGCACACCCTGGAACCGAGATTTGATGGTCCTTACCAAGTGCTCCTGATTACAGCAACGTCAGTTAAACTAGCTGGGAAGAGTTCTTGGATACACGCTTCACATTGCAAAAAAGTTCCTGCTCCAGAAGAGACTGATCCTGTTGAAAAATGAATTTATTATGTGTCTTGTGTTTTCTTATGCTGCTACATCTTGCCTGGGCCCAACAAGTGGCCATTACCAAAGATAATCATGTGTACACTTTTTGGTACAATTCTTCTAATACTGATGTGGCTACATACACCTTTGACTATTGTGACATAGTCACTTGTACATTTCCACAAACACAACATGCAGCTATATATAAGGACATACCTAACAAAAAGGATCCATACATTTGTGTGACTGGAGGAGTCTGGGGTCACCATTGTAGTTCATGGAAAGCTGCTGGGTGGAACACAGGTAGACCATGGGGTTACAGACCTCAAGTAGCATTAGACAAACTTGACAAAGATGGGAAACCCTTACTCTCTAGAATGACCCTGAGTAAACCCATAGGGTCAACTCCCATTAAACTCACCTTGAATATAGAACACCCTAGTCCGAGGGATGCAGGGGAGTATGTGATGGGAATGTACTGGAAGGGAGGCGGATCACATAACGCATTAGGGACCTTTTACCTGCAAGATATGCTAAATTCTTCTGACTGGGTGGGAACCACACATATGGTCATTAACCCATTGAAACCACATATCAAGACCCTACATGACATGGTGGCCATAGCTAACCCCACTTTTGAAGATACCATGGCAGTAGAAACAGGGTTTTCAGACACTAATTTGTGGCTAGAATGGATGAGGTACAACGCTAACTCGCACAATAAGACTAATTGTTATGTATGTGG
>OW240919.1:79122626-79137069 GCA_933207985.1 Pelobates cultripes | reverse complement strand
GCCTATCAGCGTCTTCTCATAGAGATGCATTGAATCAATGTATCTCTATAGGGAACATTCAGCGCCTCCATGCAGAGCATGCAGACACTGATTGCCAGTGCTGCAGTGTGCAGCACTGACACAAGAAGCACCTCTCGTGGCCGTCTAGAGGTGTCCCCACGCAGTAATGTAAACACTGCCTTTTTCTGAAAAGGCAGTGTTTACATTTAAAAAAGCATGTAGGGACAAGCTATAGACCCCAAAACAACTACATTACATTCTAAGTATGAAAAAGCTAATATTTGTGTATCTTTTTTGTTGTTGTTTTAAATAAGAAATGCTCCTACAGATCTAATGTATTGTAGGATGTTTCCTCTTAGTATTTTGATTTTCTGAGATTTATTCCTCAGTGTGGTTTGGGTAATTCAGAGAAAGCGTCTATAATTCAGTTTCACTTCCATGTTTCTCACTGTGCAGCTGTTAGAACACAAATCAGTGTGTTGTGCTGATAAATAACAACAAACACGATAAGGGCCAGGTGGGGAAGACAACAGAAAGGACCCTCTAGTGCAAAAGTGGCCGATACTCATCTGTTGTACAACTCCAATGATGCTATGCCAGTTGGGGATCTACTATTTGCCCATTGTTGCAGGGTTGTATTTGTGAGCAGTGTTTGAATGTGTTTGAATGTAAGCATGTTTCTGTATAGAGTATACATGTGCATGTATGGGATGTATTTGTATGTAATGCAGTGATATACTTGTGTGTAGCGTTTGTGTCTGAATGCAGGGGTGTATTTTTATGTAGTGTTGCCTTTTAAATGCAGATGTGCTTTTGTGTGTAGTGATGGTGTTTTCAATACAGGGGTGTGTTTGTATTGTGGGGATATTTATGGGATAATAATAGTAACAGTGAGAATTGCCCACTAATTCAATTCTCAGATCCCAAAGAACGTTTATCGTGTTAAGTGAAATGTATACCATATAAATAATATTCACAGTTTATATAAAAATAGATTTTTATTTATGATAACCAATAATTAACAAATAATATTATGTAACATGCATGACAATAATCAATGAATATCCAGTATAAAATGGTATGCAATACAAAGAAATGGGTATTACGTTTCAATGGCTAAACGGCATTTTCTGTCAAGACTTTATAATTTATGACTATGCTTACACGGACTGAAAGTGAAACTTTTCACAGGGAAGAACAGAATTCCTCAGAGTGCAGCGTAAGGTCGTAAAGTTTAGCAGACAGTTAGAATAACCCTTTCAATGCTGGCTAGATCTCCTAGGTAGTTAAGATCTATTCTTATGTAATTTTTAAATAAAATAACATTTAAACCAGTTTAAATTCATTTTCTTAAACCATCCAA
Organism: Pelobates cultripes; assembly: GCA_933207985.1. Lineage (NCBI taxonomy): Eukaryota > Metazoa > Chordata > Amphibia > Anura > Pelobatidae > Pelobates > Pelobates cultripes. The sequence continues at coordinate 79,135,706 of OW240919.1, read as the reverse complement.
TAAGAGAATCTACATATTATATAAGCAGATTTTAATTTGTCTAAAAGATATCTATCTTAATTTAGAGCAAATCAATACACCTGGATAAAAACAGCGGTATGCTAACACGTGATAATATCACATCAATATATAATTATTCTTAATTCCACCTGCAGAATGGAATGTTTATAACTATATATTCTTAGTTAACTAAGATTTCTTAATATGGAAATCTGACCGTGCTTTATCCAGTCATATATAATGCTATTAATACATTTTAATTAATTTAATTTAATTTAATGAAACCAGTATAATTACCAGTTGAGTAGATATTTCATCCGATTGGTAGTCTCTCTGCATGGAGGTGTTGGTTAGAAAGTCAGTAAATTCTAAGTGTTAGAGTTTTAGGAGTAGAGTGTTATTCTCAGATGTTGTCCGAGTTGGAGTCCCCAAACTTCCAATTCCTCTCTTTTCTCTTTTGCATATCTTGCATCTGCCTCCTCTCCTGTATTTCTTGTATCTTCCCTTTGTCTTAACTTTTAAAGGGCCAGACTCTCTGTACGTCATCAGTTGATAACCCAATAGAAGCATTAGAGGTGTGGTTATCTTCCAGATCGCAAATTAGTTATTTGGTCTGTAGAGGGCAGTCTTGTCCCACTAAACATACCTATCCAGGAAAGAGTTAACTTTTCCTGGTGGCTATTTTGACGTCATTTTGCGTTATCTTTATAGTGCCATAATTTAAAATTTCAAAGGGTTTCTTAAATTTTGTCCAGACTATGTGTCTGGCAAATCTGCTATAATTTCTGATATGACAGATCATGAACTAAGTTTACCCTTTTCCATACAATGGTACACTATATATATATATATATATATATATATATATATATATATATATATATATATATATATATATATATATATATATATATATATATATATATATATGACAGTTAAATATTAAATTTATTTAATCTTCTCTGTCACAATTGTCTGGGTTTAGATTTGATTATATTCTTTTAGCATTAGACAGTCTGTCCAACCCCCTTCCTTATCACTTGTTTATACTATGCATTCCTTAGCTCTGGCAAAGAGGCCAGTCTTACAGAAAGAAATCTAGTGTCTTCTTTGTTAATTTGAAATAACAAAATGGAGTCTGGTCTGTTCAGAGTGACTCAGAATATACACTTTTAGTTTCTATCATAGCACAAGATGTCTGCCGATATAAATACCCTGACATAACCCCCCTTTAGTGCATTTCATAGCCAAAATTAATTTAGCTTATGAATAAGCACTATAGAAGTTACCAGACATATTGTGCAATCACATCATTTCTAACATAGTACATTATTTTCATTTGAAAAATGTCTTTGGGAGTTACATATGGTATGGTCAATAAAAAGCAAATCTCCATACGTTCCAGATCAATTAAGAGAGGTATTGCGCTCCCCATCTCAAAGGCCAGATTTAATTGCATAGGCTCAATTGTCTCTCCATCCACATTGGCAAGCATCGCATGAACAATATCCTTGGATACAAAATACAGAGGTATGCGTCCCCTGCCAATTCGATCATTCCAGTTTGCACTTCGTCAAGAAAAGCAAGTGTGTGGAACAATATTGGGTCATGCAGAAATAGAAGTTCACGCTTAAATAAGTCATGACTTTGGTGCAACTCAGTGGATTTGGCAATTAATTCCGAATGCAAATTTGTTGTAACAACTGTGTCTTCCACAATAGTTAACACGTCTTGGAGAAGTGTTCTTTGCTGGTTTATCACCTGATGAATATTGTTAATGTGTTGCTTTAGTGCATAGATTTCCATATCCAGCTTTTGGACAGTAATAGAGTTGGCTGCAAACATTCCAGTTGCGACAACTGCACCGACAGTGGCACAAACTAATGCAACAATTATAGCGGTGAGGAACCTTTTGGGTCGGTTGCTCATCGGAATAGAACTGGATACAAATGGTTTCCGGGCTTGCTCCAAGATATTTCGCACACGGTCCTGTGCTCTTTGGAGGTGCATCTGGTACCAAGTCTGTAACTCAGGAAGCTGTATCGATGAAATGTTGTATGCCTTCTCGATGGAAATCTTGGGGTCCAAGCTGACGAACACACGTCGGGTCAGGATCCTCTTCTCCGTTAAGATGAACCCTGGTGTCTCTTGAATCAGGATGCCGGAGGATGGTCCCATCTCTGCAATCGGGTCGGTCCGTAGCTCTTGGCACAGGAGCAGTACGATCCAGAAACACGCCACATCCTTCTTGGACATCTTTCGACAGTCACGGATCAGGAACTCGTTTCAGACTTATCTTCTAATGATTCAAGGTTTGTTAAGCATACAAACTTATAACAGTGTGACATCACTTGGCCTAGGTCAACACATTTTTACGATTCATCACATATGTATTCTGTCTAATTCTATTTTTATAACTTCATCCCTCACTACATTTATTACTGACTCTTCAGCAATTTGCCTATAGCAGTTAAACAAGCTAGTAACCTGCTTATAAAATGTAGTTATTGGATGGCAAGGAAATGGTTAATGACATGAACGTACATGAGATCATGGCACATCACAACATTTCACATCATACTATACCACGTGAATCAAGCATTCATCCAGGTTAGTCGTTCACCCTTCTGCATCTGAATCCACACCTATAATCCTTAATTGAGATTTAGGATGACAAGCACGCAACTGGTTAATGTGAACCCACTTTTCAATAAAATCACCATCCTTAGGAATTTTTATCTTGTACGCTACTGGGGAAATTTTGTCAATAATGACATATGGCCCTTTCCAAGAAGGTAAGAATTTCTTTTCTTTAACTTGATTTCGCGCAAAGTTATACAGATAGACTTGATCTGTTATCTCATATTCCTTTTTCGTGTTTTTTAGATCGTAATAGGTCTTAACCCCTGTCGCTGCTTTTTCTAGATTCTTTTGGGCAAAAGCAAACGCATGCTGTAAATGCTTGCGCAAATCTTCGATATACTGATGCGTAGTGGCAGCATTGATCAAGTTATGATCTGAAGTACGATATAGTAAATGCTGTGGTAAAACCATCTTTCTTCCTGTCATCAATTCAAAAGGTGACAATTTGGTAGCTGTGCTAGGTGTAGCTCTAATCGCCATTAAAACTAGGGGCAATTTAATGTCCCAGTCTTTACCAGACTCCTTAACATACTTCTTCAGAATATTAACGATAGACTGGTTATATCGCTCTACCCCCCCGCTAGACGCAGCGCGGTATGCAATATGTAGCTTTCGTTTAACACCTAGAATGTTCCACATCTTAGCCATTACTTCGCTGGTAAAATGACTACCTCTGTCTGACTCAATTCTTTGAGGCAGACCGAACCTGGAAAAGACATGGTTAATCAACAAAGTGGCGCACACGGTACTCGTGTTCTCTTTACAAGGCAAACATTCTATCCACTTTGTGTACATACATGTAACGGTTAACATGTATTTGTTACCTCTTGAAGATCTTGTTACAGGACCTATAAAGTCAATTTGAATATCAGACCAAGGTAATGACACCCCCTCTTCTGAAGTGGTGCACGATGGGTTGGACCATGGGGTTGATATTGCGGACAAATCAAGCATCCCTGACAGTATGTCTTAACATCCCTCAACATGTGTGGCCAATATGCATAATCACGCAATATCTCATATGTGATCTTATCACCACGATGCCCAGATGTAGGTGCATCATGTGCGTGTTGGAGCATTAACCCTCTGTATACAGTTGGGACTACCCATTGTTGTATACCATGTTTAGAAGTTCTGACCAGTAACCCATCCATGATACTAAATTGGACTTTATATCTCATCAAGATTCGTAAATCTTCATTATCTTTGCAATCCTCATCTGTGATGGGATTGGCAGTAGGGTCTTCTATATGTTTATAGAATATGCCTATGACGGGATCATTCTTTTGACTAGTAATCAGGTCATCACTAGGAGCTTCTTGACTCCATTGCACGACATTTAAGTCGGCATTATCTCTAGCCTGTCGTCTAGTTATGGCTTCAACATGAATTGAACCCATAAGATCATCAATGTTTAGGGTTTCACCATTGATGGCAGCTTGTTTTGCCAGTGAATCAGCTAAGTCATTACCATCCTTGTCAATACCTTCTATTTTAGAATGGCCTTTGGTTTTCTTCCAATATATGGTTAAACCATTTTCCTTAACCAGTTCATCGATTTTACAAAACAATTTCCCATGTTTAACAGGTTTGTTATTGCTTTTCAGCATTTGGTTACGTTTCCAGCTAGGCAGATATTCGACGAAACTGTTGCGAACATAGTTGGAATCAGTTATAATAACAAATTCTTTGATACCATATTCTATTGCCATTTGAATGGTCTTATATACTGCACAGAGTTCGGCTATCTGACTGCTTTTGGGACCAATATTGTATCCTATAGATACATTGGGATAATCACCTGTCCAGGCGATTCCGATACCTGCAACTAACTTCCGTTCAGCACCAGCGACGTGGTGATATGAACAACCATCAATGTATACCCACGGTAGTGGTCGACAGTATTCCTCGTCATAAACTTTATAAGGAGATAGCAATTGCTCTTCTAGGAAGTCATCTCCGGTGTCATTATCATCCAGAGATGGAGCAGTACAGTCATGTAATTCTGCTAAACCTTGGGCAACTGGGCTTCTCTTATTATGTTTATAACGGACTTCTAACGGCCATCCCTGTAAGGATAGAGTCCATGCAGTAATCCGACTGTTAGAGAGATTACCGTCTCTAATTCTTTCACTCTGCAGATACTGTAGAGGTTGGTGAGCTGTTTCTACAATTATTTTCTCACCTTGGATATAGCTACGAAAATTTTGTAGTGCCCAGACAGTCGACAATAACGCCTTCTCACACGTGTTGAATTTAACTTCAACAGGTGACAAAGTCTTGCTAGCATATGCAATAACTTTGTTTAAACTGTCCTGCTTCTGATACAGAACAGCACTTATGCTTAAATCGGTATATCCTGTCTCCAGATAGAAGGGTTTACCCCCCTCTGGGTATGCTAAACAGGGTGCCTGAGTGAGCTTCCTCCTCAGTTCACTTACTGCTTGGTCCTGAGGCTCTCCCCAGTTCCAGGTAGTTTCCTTTTTAAGCAGGTGTAAGAGTGGTTTTGTTATTTCTGCATAGTTATCTATAAACTTACGGGAGTAATTAGTCATACCAAGGAACGATCTTAATTCCCTGATGTTTGAAGGTGTTTTAGCCTTTAGTACGGCTTCAACCTTCTTCCTCTGGGGATTTAATCCTTCAGAAGTTACCTCATGTCCGAGGAAATTGACATGGGTGCGACACCATTGTGCCTTTTGTAAAGACAGTTTAATCCCTGCCTCTCTTAACTGAGTGAGAACATGTCTAATCTCTAAGATATGGTTATCAAAGGAGTTGCTTTTCAGCAAGACATCGTCGACATATGATAACGTTCCTCTCTCGAGTGCGTCAGGCATAGCTTTATGCATGAACACAGCGAATTCATGACCAGAGTTTATATAACCGAAAGGCATACGGGTCCAGGTATACTGCTGCTTTCCAAATGTGAAGGCCAATTTGTATTGGTCTTCATTATGGACTGGTACAGTCCAATATCCCTGCGCACAGTCAATGGCAGTGAATATTTTGGATCCCTGCATTTGTACCAAACATTGGTCTATGTATGGCGTTGGCCAACCAGACATATAGACGCGTTTATTTAGCTGTCGTAAGTCAGCACATAAACGCCATTGTCCATTAGGTTTCAGAATCCCCAAGATCGGATTATTATACGAACTGTGCACTGGACGTATAATGCCCCTTTCCTTTAAATTCTGAATGATGTCTTGTAGACCATCATATGACGCTAATGGGAGTCTATATTGTTTGATAAATACAGGTGGTAAATTAGGATCAGTCTGTATTCTGGCTACGTGGAGGTTAGTTAACCCACAGTCGTAGGAATCTTTGGCAAAAATATCTTGGAATTCCAAAAGGATTTCCTTTAGCTGTTGCCGCTCAGCATCATTGGAGCAACCGTCAGCTAAAGATATTTGCTCTTCTAGCCTTTCCTGAAATCCTGGAAAGATTTCAGGCTGGCCTATCTCATAAGCTTCTTCAAGCCTAGAAGTTAGGTCAGTTCGGTGTTGACTTACCTTTTCTCTTTGGTCGTGATACTCTTGTGATTCCTGCTCATTGAGCGGATGATCGAAGGTGATAGATGCTTCTTCGATTTTACATGAGCCTTCTTCAACGTTGAAGGGATATACAGATAGGATAGTGAATAATCCTTCTGGGGAGGAATGGAATATTTGATCGACAATTTCGTCCTCAGTTAAGTATTCTTCAGGGATGAGGCCTATAATTTGGTTTTGGAAACCAAATGTATAGTACTCAGCATCCAATGCTAGACCTAATAATGTTCCTTTTGGTAAAGTAACACTATTGGGTGTAACATTGTTGACCATGATATAGGTGGGATTCTTACCAATACTTACCATTGGTGTATGTGTTACCACCATCCCTAATTGTTGTATCCTGTTGGATAAACAGATTAGGGCATCAGAGTTTTCCAATCTCTGACCCTCCTTGACCTGTAGGGGTAAAAGAAAATTACTTGTCCCCTGTGGAATGGTTATGTCATCAGGAACTTGGATACTTACCGCATATGGGAGTATTTGTCCTGATTTCAGGGCGTTTTCCTCATGTAGGTATCCACAAGGATTACCTTTTAACCTTGTCCACAAGTTGGAATTAATCAGGTCAAGGTGTATGGCAAAGCGATGTATGACATCATTGCCAACGTAAACCTGATAGCGAGGTTCATTTATCACTAGAAATAAATGTTTAACGGTCTTATTTCCGATGGAAATAGATAGTAAACATTTTGCTATCACATTGTGACTCTCTGATTCGCCATCCAGGTTCTGGATCCACCTGTCATGTGGGGAAGCGTACCTGATCATTTTAGGATTAGCGATCTGCTTTAACAGACTTCTGCTAATATAGCTGTTCTCACTCTGTAAGTCCAGCTTTGCATTCCTACTTCTTCCTAAGTCATGTATTTGAATAGGAAAGAATAAGTTGTTATTAACCCTTTCAATTCTGGCAAGGAATTGAGCATGACCTGCCAGATCTACAGATTCAACATAGTCCCTGTGGAGAGAAATGGTTAAAACATCACCTTCCAGAGAGACATTCTGGATCCTCTCTGGAGCAATTCTTACGGAATGCTCATCTACAGGTGCGATTGCATCATTCACCTGCAGGATAGTCACGTCAGGTGACTGACTATTCCTAAAATGTACCTCAATTGAGTCAGGTCTTTCTTCTATCACATGGCAGTTACGATCAGATTGAACATGTGATTTCTCATAGGTTATGGGAACCTTAGCTTGTGACCATACAATTCCATTCACACAGTCAATAATCGTGTTAAGTCTTCTGAGTATGTCTATACCCAGAATCAGTCGGTCATAGGGGAGATCTACCACTATCACCAGGTGTCTAAAGGTTTTGTTACCTATTTTAAACTTTAACCAGGTATTGCCAATAACATGAAGGGCATTTCCTCCTACACTCAACAGAGCATTGGGGAAACCTCTTAGCTTCGGCTTATCCGTTGCTAAGTCCATTACCTGCTGGAAATAGGTATTGGATAAGATAGTGGCTTGTGAACCAGTATCTATTAACCCTTTAAAAGGTTGGGGTAGCGAATCCTGTATTTCTACAGACATGTAGTACCTTCCTTCATGTTCTTCTAATTCACATAAGAATTTAGAATGTGTCAACATATTACTCGTTTTCCATACATTACCGGTCACAGCAGTAGTTTCTACCTGTACTGAGGAATGCCCAGTCTTACCCACAGGCCCATCCTTTTTAGGAACATCTTGAACTATCAAGCGGGAACTAGTGGTCGGCATCTCATCAGTTAACCCTTTCAGGTCTGGATCCTGGAAACTAGTGGCTGCTGGGGCTACTTTAGCCTTTGGCTGAAATGAAAAAACAGAGGAACACGTTGCGCCTCCTTCACCCGGAAGTGAAGTGACGGTATAGGCAATAGGTTTTCTAACACAACTATTGTTTGTTTGACTATGAGTACCTGGAAAGGAAACAGGGTTAGGCATTACATCTACTGATAACCTAGCCTGTTTAGTCACAGTGGCTATTATTGCTGCGGCACCTGTTGTTGCTGCGGTTGCACAGGTAGTTCTGCAATTGGAGCTATCCCTAAAAAAGGATTGAGAGCAAAGACTTGGTTAATCTTTGTCATTTCCTCCATTAATTTGCCCATCTGGTCTGTCAATTGACCAACCTGACGACGCAAATTATTTCCCCCATTGCCGTTTTGTCTTTGCCCATTAGAATTTGGCTGGGATGGCTGAGACTGTTGGGAGTTACTGGAAGCAGATTGGTTGTTTCTGTTTCCATATCTCCTATTTCCCTGAGGATTCCTTCTCCATTGGGAATTGCCTTGGTTCTTATTAACCCAGGGGCGTTTATTCCCATTGGCACTGGATTTTTCAGAGTTATTAGAGGAATTTGCAGAATTGCTTCCTGCGTTTTCCTGTTTCTGAGGTTTTGGTGTTTTCAAAACCTCGGAATAGGTCCTCTTTTTCTGTTGGGTTTCTAGACCTAACTGAATTTTAGTCTCTGTCACCATTTTATCACCAGGTTTCTTAACCTTTGGCTGATTTTCGTCATGTGCATGGTGTATCGTATACAATTTCATACACTGACTGACTAGCCATTCTAATGGCAACTTACAATCGTAATCTCTTGCGAGATTCATTTGTATGTTTACCGGCATGGCATGAAAATACAGATCTTTGAAGTCTGTGCTTTCATACCTGGGTTTTCTTTGGGCCACGGAGTATGCATTTTTAAGAATTATTAAAAATTCTCTGGGGCTTTGATCTGGACGGCACTTTAAGTTATAAAGCGCCTTCTTTGCAGAGGCAATAGTTTTATACTTACCATATTCCATGATTATTTCATATTTCATCTTGGACCAGGACATTAACTGTATAGCTTGAAGACTTTCTAGATAAACACGGCACATTGAATCAAAGGTCCATGTAATGAACCATTTCTTATGAATGTCATCATACATGCCCAATGAATTCATTGCTCTATCATAATTTTCCAGATGTTCAGATATGTTTCCTGAACCTCTAGAAAATTGTGGGACAGTCTCTCTAAGGAATTTGATGACCTTTGGTGTTTCATAAACAGGCGTCGTTGATTTAGGACCTCTGTTTCTGTGTTTGGGTAAACGTCTATGCGATCTGTCTGCTGAAGAGGAATTAGACCCGTACAACAGTGCAGATGGCATATCAGTTACATGGCCTTCAGAGTGGACAGTGCAATCACTTTCACTCCCATCACTCTGAGCTTCTTGTTCACTGTCACAATTCTGATCTGCATCAGAATCCTGCCAGTGTACAGAACCATGTCTGTTTTCATTCCTATCACCTTGAATTGGACTCTCCCTCTCAAGTTTGGCCAAGACAGCTTTTTCAAACTGTTCTGCCCAAGATTGCCAAGATGGCTTGGTAATGTCATGAGATGGGGAATCTTGTTCCACAGGTGATTTTTTAGAATTACTCACACCTTTACTTACAGACTGTTTTATGAAAACCTGGTTTGGTGTGGGAAAATCATAATAAGGAGGGGATTTACAGATAGTCTTTTCTTGCATTTTTGTGCAACTTTTTGGCACAGAATGATGACTACTAACCTCACTGTCTAATTTCTGACTCTCCTTTTCATACTCATCCAATTGCATTTTAAGCTGATTTATTTCCTGTGCATATTTATCCGTCAAAGCTTTCATTTCTTTTTCATGATCAGCCTGACGAGTTTTATGCTCAGCAAGTAAATCTTGGTATTTCCCATTTTGAATGCCCAAATCGTCACTGTACGTGTCCAATTTGGCATTCAATGACTTGTTTTCATCACACACCTTAAGAAGTGCTGTCATAAAGAAAGGCCAAGAGTGTATTATGAACGCCATTTTCCTTTCTATGTTCTTTTGTTCAGCAATTTCTTTAAGATATATGATGATGTGTTCATCAGTTAGAATGGTGTGTTTAGCTTCCCATTCTATGCTTTTCAACCAAACCTCATAGGTTGCATCATTTTTCATATGTTTATGAATATGAACTAGAGCATGTTTTCTTAGGTCTTCAATTATTTCAGTATTATCTGTTACAGATTTATCACTGCCACTGGCCATTTTTATTTTTATTTTATTGATTAATCTCAATACAAAACTCTTTTCTATATTAAGATTAAATTGCATGAATTACACCAATATTATTATTATATATGAAATACAATTTCAACTTAAACGATCTCAGCACCGTGCCTCCAATATGTGGGGATATTTATGGGATAATAATAGTAACAGTGAGAATTGCCCACTAATTCAATTCTCAGATCCCAAAGAACGTTTATCGTGTTAAGTGAAATGTATACCATATAAATAATATTCACAGTTTATATAAAAATAGATTTTTATTTATGATAACCAATAATTAACAAATAATATTATGTAACATGCATGACAATAATCAATGAATATCCAGTATAAAATGGTATGCAATACAAAGAAATGGGTATTACGTTTCAATGGCTAAACGGCATTTTCTGTCAAGACTTCTACGATTTATGACTAGCTTTCACAGACTGAAAGTGAAACTTTTCACAGGGAAGAACAGAATTCCTCAGAGTGCAGCGTAAGGTCGTAAAGTTTAGCAGACAGTTAGAATAACCCTTTCAATGCTGGCTAGATCTCCTAGGTAGTTAAGATCTATTCTTATGTAATTTTTAAATAAAATAACATTTAAACCAGTTCACTAGTCATTTTCTTAAACCATCCAATAAGAGAGTCTAACATTATATAAGCAGATTTTTAATTTGTCTAAAAGATATCTATCTTAATTTAGAGCAAATCAATACACCTGGATAACAGCGGTATGCTAACACGTGATAATATCACATCAATATATAATTATTCTTAATTCCACCTGCAGAATGGAATATTTATAACTATATATTCTTAGTTAACTAAGATTTCTTAATATGGAAATCTGACCGTGCTTTATCCAGTCATATATAATGCTATTAATACATTTTAATTAATTTAATTTAATTCAATGAAACCAGTATAATTACCAGTTGAGTAGATATTTCATCCGATTGGTAGTCTCTCTGCATGGAGGTGTTGGTTAGAAAGTCAGTAAATTCTAAGTGTTAGAGTTTTAGGAGTAGAGTGTTAGTCTCAGATGTTGTCCGAGTTGGAGTTCCCAAACTTCCAATTCCTCTCTCCTCTCCTTTGCATATCTTGCATCTGCCTCCTCGTATCTTCCCTTTGTCTTAACTTTTAAAGGGCCAGACTCTCTGTACGTCATCAGTTGATAACCCAATAGAAGCACTAGAGGTGTGGTTATCTTCCAGATCGCAAATTAGTTATTTGGTCTGTAGAGGGCAGTCTTGTCCCACTAAACATACCTATCCAGGAAAGAGTTAACTTTTCCTGGTGGCTATTTTGACGTCATTTTGGCCTATCTAGATAGTGGCTATAACTTACATATCCTTCAAAGATCAAAGGGGTTCTTAAATTTTGTCCAGACTTAGCGTCTGCAATTCCTGCCATAATTTCTGATATGACAGATCATGAACTAAGTTTACCCTTTTCCATACAATGGTACCTATATATATATAGACAGTTAAATATTAAATTATTTAATCTTCTCTGTCACAATTGTCTGGGTTTAGATTTGATTATATTCTTTTAGCATTAGACAGTCTGTCCAACCCCCTTCCTTATCACTTGTTTATACTATGCATTCCACTTGTTTATACTATGCATTCCTTAGCTCTGGCAAAGAGGCCAGTCTTACAGAAAGAAATCTAGTGTCTTCTTTGTTAATTTGAAATAACAAAATGGAGTCTGGTCTGTTCAGAGTGACTCAGAATATACACTTTTAGTTTCTATCATAGCACAAGATGTCTGCCGATATAAATACTCTGACAGTATGTAATGTTAGCTTTGAAATAAGGATGTGCGTGTGTGTGTGTGTGTGTGTAGTATTGGTATTTGAGTAAAGAGGTGTGTTTCTCTATAAATTTGGATGTGGGTAATGTTTGTATGTAAAATTTGTGTTAGCTTGTGTTTGAATGTTGTGGTGGTGTTTGCTTAGATCAGAGGTAGGCAACCTATGGCATGTATGCCATGCACGGCACTTGAGGTGTCTTTGCACGGCACTCAAGGCTGCTAGAGTCAAACAGGGTCTGGCCTATCAGGAGTCCCAGTACAACTTCAGATATCTGCTAATACGAAAAGGTGGTGAAGGAAAATCCTCAATTTATGCATTGCACCACTTGTGAATGGGAATCCCCACTGGAGTAGAGCAGCCCCCAGCTGCTGTTGCAGCTCCTGTACTTGACCTTTACCTGGCCATCATAGTCCCCACTGGACTCCAGGGAAGCCACCCACACTGCTAGATATACACAAAAATGCAGAATAACCCTCCCCTCATACAAATAATACAAACAGCCCACACACAATCCGCACAAACGCAATACAACTAACAATCTACATACATGCACACAACCCCACATGCAGGCTTTTAAATACAATACCCCAAACAATCCCACACATACACCCACACACACACACACACACACAAACACACTATGTGATATTTCCATCCACACATACAATTCCACAAGCAGCCCCAATACACATCCCACATTCCTAGGGACATGATACCAAAAATGAACATATACAATATAATAGCTCATATACACACAAATACAACAATAAAAGCAACAGCAGTATAAATAACACAAGCAGAATATGGCAACATACACACCTCAATTTAAAAAATAGGACCGGCACGTTACGGGCCATCAGAATCTTATTTCGGCACAGTTCTGCTAAAAGGTTGCCTACCCCTGGCTTAGATTTATGCACATACATACATACACACTGACACATGCACACACCTTGACACATGCATTCACTGACACAGATATACGCACTAACATATACACACCCTGACA
>OW240919.1:79101412-79122526 GCA_933207985.1 Pelobates cultripes | reverse complement strand
CCTGTATAGTGCAAATTCCAGTTTTTGTTTACGTTTTGTTGTGTTTTGTTTTGATCAGAACGTGTACTATTGACTCCGTCCTGAAGGGGTTAAGATATACCCCCAATGAATACAAGCATGAAAACATGTGCATGTATTCATTGGGGGGATATTTACTAAATAGTGATTTTTGTTTTCTCTATAATTTTTCACGTGGAGTGGTCCTTTAAACAGAGAGTACAGAATGATCATTCCTAACTCAAAGCAGTGATCCTTTCCTTTTAAATTACAATATTAATTTTAATTAGGGGCATACTATGACTGCACTACCCAGTACAATAAAACAATGGATATTATTGCATCAAATCTCAGTGCAAAATTGCAACACTGGTATGCGGTGAATGTTTATCTATCTATCTAGAATGAAAATATATAATTTATATGTCAGATGCATTTTTTTTTACTGCAAGTAAATATACTAAATGGTGGAAAATGGTGCAATTTTAAAACTATGCCTTTCTTAAGAACATATCATTGCGTGGTGGAGTTCAGAGTTTCCTCACTGTTCTTCCACAAGAAGCAATGAAATAATGAAGTGGGGAATGAGGCAAGACACCTTGGTACAAAACCATCTGAGACTCCATTCCCAGCCAAGAAATGCATCATAGACTCAACAATAAAAATTAGCAACAGCAATTACAGCTCATTAAATCAGTTAATGTGTTTTGAGGACCAAATCTATTATTTTGAGAACTGTGGAAATTTTAGAAACTACATGTATGAGTGGGCCACAAGAAGGAATTCTCACACTGGCGTCTCTGATGTTATTAAATATATTTTTCACAACTACCCCACATGTATATGCCACTAGTGTATAAGCTAAAAAGGCCAACAGCTGCTCTTGTCTACTCAGCCACAAATTCAATTCCTTGAACACATCAACCTGCAAAGATCCAGCTCCTTTAATGAGTATGAGGAAATAACTTGTTCTTTATGTTTTTGTAGAAGGAGGAAGCTAAATCATCTGAATCCGGCACAGTGCTGTTACTGAGGTTGTTAAATATGGCCAAGACCACCTCAACATTGATGTCTTCATAAAGAGCGTTAACACCATTCCCTTGAAAGATCCCTTAACAAAGCCTATCGATGAAAGTGTATATCTTCTAAAGCCTTTTTAATCCAACTCTTTGTGTTAGGATATCTAGCAAACTAATCAGTTACACCTTTCAGGTCCACTATCAGATTCCTTTAAAATATTGCAAGGTGCAACTGTTTCTCAGCTTCTTAAATAAGAGAGTATCAGATTTATTAGCCTTCTCAGACAATAACCATCCAGCCCTCTTCAAACCTCTCAGGACAGTATTTGTCGAGATTCTATTTAGCTAAGAGCACAATTAAAAATTAGCACTAGTGACTTTGCATCAAGAGACGTTTTTCTGCGAAGCTGAAGCTCTTCTCAATGGTGAGCTGTGAACAATTCCTTTAATACATGCATTGAAAGCCACTTATAACAGATTATTTCTCAAAAGAAAATGCCATTTGTTGTCTCTTATAACCTTATCTACTAGAAGGTGCACATTCTCCCTTATTAGATCAGAAACCCATTGGTGTCTGCTAGGTGCACAAGTGTGAAATGTCTTTAGGTAATGCGTGCCCTAGGAAGCCAATATTGAGTCCTTGCTTAAGATGACAATCATCTTTATGTAACAGCCCAACAACAATAAAATTCAGGCCTAATGCATTGTGTGTAACCAAGGTAATGCCACTGGTGCAGTCATCTGATGGGATACAGCAACAGCCATTCAGAATGCTTCAAAGGGAAATTAAAAGCATAGATTATGTGTAAAATGTGCAAAGGTTAGATAGAAAAGGTAAGGAAGTAGACAAACAAGTATGCAAAGATATCAAGAGAGAGAGATATTAAAGTTTTACAATGACAGAGACAACTTCTATATGATTTCTGAATCACACAGGCCAGAGTTGTACATGTGCAAAAAGAGCAAAAACACATGTCAAAATCACCAATGGGCAGTGAAGCCCGGATTCTGAATATGAAGCTGTGAGGCCCCCACGACTTACCTCACATTCCCTCAGTGTCCCTCCTATCTCTCCAAGAGGTGCCATGTCGTTGTGTGTCATTGCATCCAGCGTGGGTCAGCTCATCCAGTCCTACTCAGCAACACTTTGTGGGGTGCTCTTCTGAGTGCTGGGATCAATCACACAGTGTCTTTCAAGATGCCGTGGCTCGTGGACTGATCTGGGTGACACTATATACCAAGTCATGACCTTATTTAGGGTGCTAAAGTAGTAAACAAGGAATATAATGTGATATAGGTGCTTTTTACAGTGAAGTGTGTCTAATATAGTATAAAAATTGCTAGGTAAAACAGAGATGAGGTGGATTTTTAATCTGAACACCATTAATCCTTTTGGGTTGAATGCAGATTTTGAACTGTGCCATTTTTAAAAACTTTTATAACTTTTACAACTTTTTATTTTTAATAAACAGCTCTCCCAGTTTATACAGTTTTTCTTTTAACTTTACAATGTTTTATACTAATATACTCATCACTATATATTGTTTACTTTAATTTTATAATGTATAATGCTAATATACTCCTTACTATATGTTTATGATTTTAAATACAACTTATCGGCGGTGTTGGCATCCTTCTCTCCCCTCAATGTACCTTTGAACCTATCTTTTCTGCCCCTGCCCTTTCCTTTACGTCCTTTGAAGTTCACACTGTCCGCCTTTTTAAGCCCACTCCTTTAAGAATTGCCATCATCTATTGTCCCCCCGGTCATCATAGGCTATTCATTGAACACTTTTCTTCCTGGCTACCCCACTTTCTATCCTCTAGCACTCCCTTATACTTGGGGACTTTAACATCCCAATTAATAACCTCAACTGCCCTGATGCCTACCGTCTGCTCTCTGTAACCTCCTCCTTTGGCCTCACGCAGTTGTCTACTTCAGCAACTCATACAGCAGGAAACACTCTTGACCTCATCTTCACCAATGTCTGCACCACCTCTAATCTCTCCACTGTTCCATTTCCTTTGTCTGACCACCATCTACAAACATTTGACATCGGCATACCCCGTACCAAAATTTCACCACCCTCAACTCTCCAATCTCGCAGAAACCTCAACTGCCTTGATCTCCAGCAGTTCTCCACCAAACTCAGTACTCTCCTTTTACCCATCTCAAATCTAACTTGCCCTAACTCGGCTACCTCACTCTACAACTCAACTCTCTCCTCTCAGCTCAACATCATGGTACCTCCTACAATTAAACGCAGCAAGCGCCCCCAATTACAACCCTGGCACACCAAGCTGACTCGTTACCTCCACAAATGTTCTAGAACTGCTGAACACTGCTGTTGAAAGTCATACTTTGCATCTGACTTCCTCCACTATAAATTTATGCTGCGCTCCTACAGCCTGCAAAAGTAAATGACTTTAATACCCTCATAAGTACACTGTCCCATCAGCCCAAACACCTATTTCACACTTTTGATGCTCTTCTTCACCCTTTTAATCCCCCTCCTTCAACCACCTTGTCCGCCACAAACTTTGCATCTCACTTCACTGAGAAGATCTCTACAATCAGAGAAGAGATCGCCAATTTCTCTCCTCCCCCCCAATATATCACCCAATCCCACTCCCTCCACCATTCTACACTCATTCGCACCTGCTACAGCAGAAGAGGTTTCTGCTCTGCTCCGGTCCTCCCGCCCCACTACCTGCTCCCTCGATCTTATTCCTTCATATCTCATCCGCACTATGTCTCCCTCTCTTGCTCTTCCCCTCACTAAAATTTTCAATCTCTCCCTTTCCTCTGGCACTTTTCCCTCACCTTTCAAACATGCAACTGTAACCCCAATTCTGAAAAAGCCCAGCCTTGACCCCAACTCCCCATTTAACTACCGCCCTATCTTGCTACTGCCATTTGCCTCCAAGATCCTCGAGAGAGTCGTGTACACCAGACTGACTGACTTTCTCGAAACCAACTCTCTGCTTGACCCCCTTCAGTCTGGATTCTGCGCTGGTTATTCTGTCGAAACAGTTGTGACCAAAGTATGCAACGATTTAATTGCTGCTAAATCTCGTGGCCATTACCCTATCCTAATTCTCCTTGATCTTTCTTCTGCCTTTGACACTGTTGATCATCAACATCTTCTTCGCATTTTCCGTAATTTTGATCTACGGGATACTGCTCTTTCCTGGTGCTCCTCCTACCTCTCCCAGCGCTCTTTCAGTGTTTCTTTCTCTGACTCTGCCTCTTCCCCCCAACCATTCTCAGTCGGCATCCCCCAAGGTTCTGTCCTTGGTCTCCTACTGTTCTCTATCTACACTGCCTCCCTTGGTAAACTCATCAGCTACTTTGGCTTCTGTTATCATTTCTATGCGAATGAAATGCAAATCTACCTGTCCTCTCCTGATCTCTCTCCGCCCATCTTGACTCGTGTCTCTGACTGCCTCTTTTCGATTTCCGAATGGATGGCTACTCACTTCCTTAAACTCAACCTGTCCAAAACATAACTTCTGGTCTTTCCTCCCTCAAGTGTTACTACTCCCGTGTCTGTCTCCCTCCAAGTCAATGGCGCTACCTCGCAGGCTCGCTGTCTGGGTGTTCTTTTTTGACTCCAACCTCTCCTTCACCCCTCATGTCCAATCAATCGTCAAATCCTGTTACTTCCATCTCAAAAACATAGCGCGCATCCGCCCCTATTTAACCCCGGATACGGCTAAGGTGCTGGCCCATGCTCTTGTTCTCTCTCGCCTGGACTACTGCAATACTCTTCTCAGTGGTCTTACGTGTTCCCAGATTGCACCGCTACAATCTATAATGAATGCGGCGGCGAGGCTCATTTTCCTGTCCGCCCCGCACCTCTCACGCCTCCCCGCTCTGTCAGTCCCTGCATTGGCTTCCAGTTAAATGTAGGGCTCAATTTAAAATTCTGGTGCTTGCTTACAAGTCCCTACATAATGCTGCTCCAACCTACCTATCCTCACTAATACACAAGTATGTCCCGTCGAGGCCCCTACGCTCTGTCAAAGACCTACCTATATCCTCTGTGCGTACTCCCACCTCTACCGCTCGCCTCCAAGACTTTTCCAGGGCTGCACCTTCCCTTCCCTTCTCTGTGTTTGAGGGAATTTCACCCAGTCTCCACTCATTCAAAAAATCATTGAAAACTCACTTCTTCAAGAAATCATATCAATTAAACTGTTAGCAGGTTTTCATCCCCTACCCTCCATGACTCCTCTCCTGCAACTGTCAAAAATTACCTACTAAGCCCTACTAAGTACTTTTCTAACAACCTACTTCATACCCCTACTTTTACCCTCTGTGTCACTATACCCCACTCCCTCTAGAATGTAAGCTCAGGGAGTAGGGCCCTCCACCCCTCTGTTCCTGTACGTTTAGTTGTCTGGTTACAATTACATGTATGTTAGTCCACCCATTGTACAGCGCTGCGGAATCTGATGGCACTATATAAATAATAAAATAATAATAAATAATAATAAGAATCTGTAGTGTCAGGGTTGAATGTTATAATTTAAATACCATTATGCTCTTTAAGAATGAAGCACTTACATACAAGCACTATATAGAAACATGGGGTGAATGCATATTTGATGTTTTTATTTTTTGTTTCAGATTATGTTTATTGTAATATATATATATATATATATATATATATATATATATATATATATAGAGAGAGAGAGAGAGAGAGAGAGAGAGAGAGAGAGAGAGAGATCTTTTTCCCTTTTTCTATATGTATTTTATCTGAGGACCTTTTGAACTCTAAACATATTTGGTAAACAATTGCAGAATACATAGAAAATGTGGTAAAAATAGAGTAAATACAAAGTATTGAGACTGGGCCCAAAATAACAGCATTGATTAGCAACTCCCAGTACTTAAAAACAACCAAGCACTGCAGAATCGCCTAAGCAGAGGTGTCATCTCTGGAAGATCTGTTCAAAAATTATGTGTACTACTTATTGTTTTCCTTTATTTCTTAAAAAAATTATGTTCTTTTCCACCTCTCTCCCTATATTCTCACTATTTAATTGATAACTATTATATCTCCCATCCTGATCTTCTGTTTTGTTAAAGTTGGTGCACTCATAGTCTTGTTATTTTATGTTCATTCTTTATGACTTTTTTGTTAATTGTTTATTTAGCTAGTGTTACTTCTTTCACTGATAGTCTTGTAAATTTATGTTCAGTGTTCATGACTTTCACCTATCTGATCCTTCATATCTTTTTATCCCAAATGTTATCTCCTCTGGTTTTTCATCTCTAATTTCCTCAATATCTCCATGTCTCCCCACGCATAATGGTGTTTTTTTTTCTAACCACAGACTTTATCTTGCAGACTGGTCCCCCAAATAACAGCATTGATTAGCAACTCCCAGTACTCAAAAACAACCAAGCACTGCAGAGGTATCAGCTCTATAAGGCAGCCCATGCTCCCCTCACCACCCCACCCCATCCCATGGTCATTACCATACTTTATAGATAGTGCAGAGCAGCTGGTTTTCAAAACAAATCAAGTTCCTAAACCTCTCCTCACCTGAAATCTCTCTGCTAACAAACTGCATGCTTTAACCATGGTTTAAACACTCATAGGTATGTGTGTATATATATATATATATATGTCTATGATTATATATGTGTAAAAAACAGATACAATTTGTATCTTGCAATACCTTTTTTATTGGACTAACATAATTTTTTAATGACAAGCTTTCGGGAGAACCTCCCTTTCTCAAGTCTGAAGCATTTCTGAGCAAGACGACACATAGAATTCTGACAAACACACATTCTTTGACAGACACACATACTCTTTTACAGACACACATACAAACACATATACACTCTCATTGACAAGAACAGATACATCCTCACTGACAAACACATACACTCACACAGTCACTGACAAGCACACATTCACTCTCACTGACAAACACACAAACACATGCAAACTCCCTAAGAGACACACATACAATTTTATATATATATATATATATATATATATATATATATATACCATAGATATATATGAACCAAGGGGGCTGCACTCACCTGAACATGCATACATAGGGTGCTGCTGGTGGCCGGTTTATACAATACACAAGATCAAGCACACTCACTCACTCCACTAAATAGCAACTTCAATGTTGACAGATTTTAATAGTTTTTTTTTTTTTTTAAACACCTAACCTAGGCAAAAGTAATGAGGGTTTAATTACATTATATGATCATACATTGCATAAGCCTGCCACAACATCAATGTACCCCATCTTTGGCAGGTCCTATTCTAACAGCCTAATGTCTGCTCTTTTTTGGATTCCAATATTGTTAAATGGGTAAGGAGGTGGCTGAGTGACAGGCAACAGAGGGTTGTAGTCAATGGAGTATATTCGAAGCATGTTTTTGTCACCAGTGGGGTACCTCAGGGATCTGTACTTGGACCCAGGGGCGTACCTAGGGCATGTGGCACCCAGGGTGGGTCCTGGGTTTGGCACCCACCCCCTCCCCGCATGCCCCCTTCTCCCCCCCAAAAAACCTACTACATTTTTAAAATGTGTTATATTTTTTTACATTTTTAAAAAAAATGTATTGAACAAATTTGTAAACTTATTAAAACCCCTGCCCCCCTCTACAAAATCCCTGCACCCCTTCACACACAGTTACAGGCAGACAGTCACACACAGGTACAGGCAGACAGTCACACACAGTTACAGGCAGGTAGTCACACACAGTTACAAGCAGACAGTCACATATACAGTCACACACGGTCACAGGCAGATAGTCATACACATATTACAGCCAAAAACACACACAGTTACAGACAGTTACACACACAGTCAGTTACAGGCAGCCACGCACAAAGTTACATGCAGACAGTCACAGGCAGACAGTAACACACAGTTACAGGCAGCATCACACAGTCACAGGCAGACTGTCACACACAGTCACAGACAGTCACACACACACAGTTACAGGCATGCAGTCACACACACACACACATACACACACAGTTACAGGTAGACAGTTAAGCACACACAGTTACAGGTAGACAGTTACACACATACACACACAGTTACAGGCAGACAGTTACACATACACACATATTTACAGGCAGACAGTTATACACACACACACAAGACAGACAGTCACACACACATACACAGTTACAGACAGACAGTCACACATGCATACACAGTTACAGACAGACAGGCACACACACACACAGTTACAGACAGACAGTCTCTCTCACACATACAGTTACAGACAGACAGTCTCCACCCCCCCCCCCCACACACACACACACACAGGTACAGGTACAGGTAGACAGTTACGCACATACACACACAGTTACAGGTAGACAGTTATACACACACACAAGACAGACAGTCACACACACACACAGTTACAGACAGACAGTCACACATGCACACACAGTTACAGACAGACAGGCACACACACACACAGTTACAGACAGACAGGCACACACACACACACACACAGTTACAGACAGACAGTCTCTCTCACACACACACACAGTTTCAGGCAGACAGTTACACACACACACACACACACACAGTTTCAGGCAGTTACACACACACACACACACTTACTTACAGACAGTGTGGGCTGGAGGAGTGGATTCCCTGGCCTGAAGTCCTAAATTAGAGGGGCAAAGGTTTAAAAATAATACCCGAGAAGTATTACTTTACTGAGAGGGTAGTGGATGCATGGGATAGCCTTCCAGATGAAGTGGTAGAGGTTAACACAGTAAAGGAGTTTAAGCATGTGTGGGATAGACATAAGGTTATCCTAGCCATAAGATAAGGCCATGGACTAATGAAATTATTTAGAAAATTGGGCAGACTAGATGGGCCGAATGGTTCTTATCTGCAGTCACATTCTATGTTTCTATGTTATGAGATTAACCCACTTACTTGGAGAAAAAATTCCATCTGGGTCTCTCTGCAGTACAAGGCTAAATATGGCCCTGGGATGAGGCACCTGTGACCTAGTGTATTGTATATGTATTGAATATTTAAAGGCTCTGGCATTGCACCTGGCAATTTATTAAGTATTTTAGCCAGTGTGCAAGGATTTCCTGTGATATACATGTGACAAAACAATGTACTTTTTTCTCCCTGTTACTTTCCCTGCGCTCGGTAGATGGATCTACCGAACACCGATCACCCCCTTGGCTCATTAACTTCAAATAAACCACAAACTTAAGTGCTCTCTCTGTGTGGCCATCTTGTCACACAAAAGCAGGCAGTGGGACTTGGTGTCAGGATTACTGTTTGATCCAGCACGTAGAACTGTACAGCACGGATGACAAATAAGTAACGTATTACCGGTCCTTAGAATGGCCGGATTTAACGTACAAAGAATAGTCAAAAATACTAGCCGAGGTCAGGAAACACAGAAAGGGACACAGCGATGAGGAAAGCCAGGAGTCAGGATACCAGAATATAGAGAAGTCAATAAACAAAGCCAAAGTCAAAAACCAGGTAGAAAACTATAAACAGGAACGCGCTCTCAGACAACCACAAGGGAAACCACGACAGGGCACTGAGCAGGCTGAGAACTGGGCCTAAATACCCCTCCTTTAGTTCTGATAGGCTGTAACCGGCCTTTGACCCCAAAGTCAGTTACCAGGTTTCATTTGCATAATTGCTGCTCAGCATTAACCCTTCTGTGGATTAGGTTGCTGCTCGGCACAACTTTTCCTGTGTGGACAGTAAATGTCATTAATCACTTTTCTCTAAGCGGATGAATACATGACACCAGGTTTCATTTGCACAATTACTGCTCAGCATTAACCCTTCTGTGGATTAGGTTGCTGCTCGGCACAACTTTTCCTGTGTGGACAGTAAATGTCATTAACCACATTTCTATAAGCGGATGAATATGTGACACTTGGTCGTTGAGTGTCTGGAACTCTAAGTCAGGCATTCGACCTTGCAAACACTGGTAAATTCACACGCCTGCTTCTTTCCACGACAAGCCAGGAGAGCACTGTTCAGTAGGATTGTTTGCACAAGCAATTGCTACCTATGAGCCAGGGGAACTGTTCCTCTTTTTGTTCATTTTGGAATTTTGGAACTCCAGATATTGACCGACCGCTACCACTTATTCTATGGAACAAATTTGTGCGCCACATGTGCGGTCGGTAAAAACTTTACCCTGTTGGCGATTTGGCTGTGTTTGTGAGATCTGAGCGTTATTTGGACAACTTGGGAACTCGGATCCAGGCTATCCGGGGATATTATATGGGGGGGGGGTTCCTCTATGTATTATGTGTATTTTTAATATTGTATCTTTTATGATTTGTAACTCTAGTGCCTGGGAGATAATTAGTTTAAGCAAAGTACACTAAATTATCTCCCAGACACTGAGACTCCAGGGCGTGTTGTGGGAGTGTCATGGGCTTGTTGTGGGAGTGTTATGCTAAGTCCTTGCTTGAGACCCCTTCCTAGGGGTCTGTGTATAAAAGTATGCTATCTGTCCATAATAAAACATTCCTGTTGTACCCTTTATCAAGTCTCAACTGATGTTTGGGTATGCGAATGACGAACCGCTGGATTTATTCTCATGACTAACTTGGATTTCAGGAAAGTATGAATCAACATACTATGCGAATGGGCTTTAATCACTAAGTCCCTAGCATTTCGGGAGTATACCAATGAACATTGTATACAAAATACAAGGCGTTTATTACAATATACATTTAAATTATATGTATATATTTATGTAATATTTTTACATAATTAGGTAATTTTATTAATTACAATTTGAGGGACCTGCCTGACAATCCAGTAAACAGTAAAATGTATCACAATGATGATATTGTCAGTGAAAATTACGTTTTTGTGCATTTTTTTCACACACAAACTGCCATTTATTTTTTTTCACACACAAACACTAAAAGTCTCCCAAATATAACAGTACCCCTCATGTTCAGGTTTAATGGTGTTTCCAAAAACTACAGAGTCAAATATAAGGCTTGCATTTCAGTTTTTTCACACTGAAATGTTCCAAATTGGTTATGTTGCTTTTGAGACCGTGTGGTAGCCCAGGTATGAGAATTACCCAATGATGGCATACCATTTGCAAAAGTAGACAATCCAAGGTTTTGCAAATGGGGTATGTCCAGTCTCTTTTAGTAGCCACTTAGCCACAGACACTTGCCAAAATTAGTATTTAATAGAATTTTTCACACACAAACAAATCTGAACAACAACTTTAGCCAGTGTTTGGCGACTAAGTGGACATTGGGTTTTCTACTTTTGAAAATGGTATGCTGTCATGGGGGTAATTCTCATTTCTGGGCTACCATACGGTCTCAAAGGCAACACAACCAGTTTGGCAAATTTTAATGTGTATAAACTGAAAAATGTAATGTGCTATATTTGACCCTGTAACGTTTCAAAACACCATAAACCCTGTACATGGCAGGGGAGGGGGGAAGGATACTTGTGAGACATAGCTGAATACAAATATGTGTACTTTATTGCAGTAACAACTAACTGTATTATGACAGTTGAAATGCGTGCAGAACTAATAAAATAACATTTTATAATTTCTCACTTTTTTCTATTTTATTCATATTAAATTATGTTTAATATATAAATATGTCATATGAAATGAAAGCCACGTTTCTCCTGAACAAAATAATGTATAAGAAGTGTGGGTGCATTTAATCTGAAAGACGTGAATTACGGTTGAACAGATATATAGCGCAAATTTAACCCCTTCAGGACCGGCCTGTTTTGGCCATGTTGTACATTAGGACCATCGCTGTTTTAACACTTTTGTGGTGTTTGTGTTTAGCTGTAATTTTCCTCTCTCTCGTTTACTGTTCCCATACAAATTATATACTGTTTTTTTTCAGGACATACCATTACCATTTACATACCATTATTTGTATCATGTCATATAATTTACTGAAAAATATTTTACTTATCTACAATAGCTAATGAAAAAAACTGCTAAATAGATTCAAAATGTTGTCCTGTGTTTAAAAACACCCTGTGTTTACATGCTTTTTTGCAAGTTAAAGGGCTATAAGTACAAATAGGAAATTGCTGTTTCAAAATATATATATTTAAAATGTATCAATAGTGACATTGTAACACTGTCATATGCCATAAATCTTTGAATCACACCTCACATGTACATATTTTTTTTTAAGTAGACAACCCAAGGTATTCAATATGGGGTATGTCCAGTCTTTTTTAGTAGCCACTTAGTCACAAACACTGGCCAAAGTTAGCATTTATATTTGTTTGTGTGTTAAAAATGTAAAAAACAATTATGAACGCAAATTTTGGCCAGTGTTTGTGATTAAGTGGCTATCAAAAAAGACTGAACATACCCCATTTGCAATACCTTGGGTTGTCTTCTTTTGCAAATGGTATGCCATCATGGGGGTAATTCTTATTCCTGGGCTACCATATGCTCTCAAAGGCAACATAACCAACCTGGCAATATTCAATGTAAAACAATGTGACCCTTATATTTGACCCTGTAACTTTCAAAAACACTATGAGACCTGTACATAGGGGGTACTGTTATACTTGGGAGACTTTGCTGAACATAATTATTAGTGTTTCAAAACAGTAAAATGTATAACAATAATTATATCATCAGTAAAAGTGCCGTTTGCGTGTGGAAAAATGAAAAAAAGTCACTTTCACTGACAATATCATCGCCGTTTATGTTTTATTGTTTTGAAACACTAATATTTATGTTCAGCGAAGTCTCCAGAGTAAAACAGTACCCCCCATGTACAGGTTGTGGGGTTTCATAGTAGACAACCCAAGGTATTCAATATGGGGTATGTCCAGTCTTTTTTAGTAGCCACTTAGTCACAAACACTGGCCAAAGTTAGCATTTATATTTGTTTGTGTGTTAAAAATGTAAAAAACAATTATGAACGCAAATTTTGGCCAGTGTTTGTGATTAAGTGGCTATCAAAAAAGACTGAACATACCCCATTTGCAATACCTTGGGTTGTCTTCTTTTGCAAATGGTATGCCATCATGGGGGTAATTCTTATTCCTGGGCTACCATATGCTCTCAAAGGCAACATAACCAACCTGGCAATATTCAATGTAAAACAATGTGACCCTTATATTTGACCCTGTAACTTTCAAAAACACTATGAGACCTGTACATAGGGGGTACTGTTATACTTGGGAGACTTTGCTGAACATAATTATTAGTGTTTCAAAACAGTAAAATGTATAACAATAATTATATCATCAGTAAAAGTGCCGTTTGCGTGTGGAAAAATGAAAAAAAGTCACTTTCACTGACAATATCATCGCCGTTTATGTTTTATTGTTTTGAAACACTAATATTTATGTTCAGCGAAGTCTCCAGAGTAAAACAGTACCCCCCATGTACAGGTTGTGGGGTTTCATATAAAGTTACAGGGTTAAATACAGTGCTAACAAATAAAATTCTCTGGACTTTCGGCCTGGGTTGTCAGGCAGGTCCCTCAAATTGCAATCAATAAAATTATTTAATTATGAAAAAATATTACATAAATATGCACGTAGAATTTAAATTTATATACATATTTATATATTTGAAGTCTACATGTATATTTATGAAATTATTTATGTAATTTTGTACATGGATATATATCTTTCATAATTTTATTTATTTATTTATATATACATAGATATATATATAATTTCATTTATATATATTTATAACAAAATACAGTTTGAATAAAATTTCATATATATATATATATATATGTATATATATATAATTAAATTTTTTTATTATTTTGATGTTTTTTAATTTATTTTTATTTACTTATTTATATTTTATAATAATATATACAATATATATAGTTATTATATATATTATATATATATATATATATATATTTGTGCGTAATTTAATTCTGAGTGTATTTTTATGTTAATATTAATGTATATATTAATATAAAAATACACTTAGTATGACATTATAGGCTGAGGCCTAATTCACAGAGGGGGCAGTGAATGTGCTGTCAGGCAGTCCCCCCACACCGGGAGCAATCCCGATCGCCGCTGGGGGTACGGCGGCGATCAGGTAAGTGAATATTACCTTTATGACGGTTCAGGACCATCATCAGTCCTCAAGGGGATGCTTCCAATGATGGTCCTGAACTGTCAGTGGTCCTTAACCCATTAACGCCGTTATGGCGTTCTATGCCGTCGCGGCTTTAAAGGGCTTTAAAACCATTGCGGCAGCATAGAATGCTGTAACGGCTTAAGCCCAGGGGAGGTGAGATTTACTTACCTCCGCCGCGATCCTCTTCTGGAGGGCTGCCTGACAGCCCAGGCAGCCCTTCCCCGGCGAATGAGGCTATCACATGGCCCCCTATAGCTGGCTGTGAATCTGCCAGCAGGGGGACTGTCTGAAATATCAGACAGTACCCGTGCTGGTGGAAAGTGTAAAAAAAAATAATAATAAAAAATAAATTAAATTAAAAATAAATTAAAAGTATTTATATATATATATAATACATGTATATATTATATATATAATATACATATTATATATATGTAACGTCATACGTAATGTATTTTAATATTAGTATATATATTAGTATTAAAATACACTTAGAATGACGTTACATATATATATAATATGTATATATATATTATATATATAATAGATATATACACATATATTATGTATAATTACAATACTAAATAAATAAAATAATAAAATAAATAAATAAAATATTGAAACAAAATGTAATATAAATTATATATTCATATGTAATTTCATTCTAACTGTATTTTGTTATTAATATATATATATATATATTGGTAACAAAATACACTTAGAATGACATTCTATATATATCTATCTATATAAAAAATACAAATAACCGCAAATATATATATATATATATATATTTATATATATATATATATATAGATATATATATAGATAAATACATATAATTACATAAAAGCTTACATTAGTATACACGTAGAATTTAAATACCTATAAATGCATATATACTAAAATTATATGTGTATATTTAAGTAATCTTTTAACATAATTATGTGATTTGATTAATTAAAATTTGATTGACATGCCTGACAACACAGGGAGAAAGTGCAGAGAATTTAATTCGCAAGCACTATATTTGACCCTGTAACTCTCCAAGACACCATAAAACCTGTACATAGGGGGTACTGTTTTACTCAGGAAACTTCACTGAACTCAAATATTAGTGTTTCAAACTGGTAAATTGTATTACAACGATGATATTTTAAGTAAAAGTGAAGTTTTTTGCATTTTTACAAACGGCACTTTTATGGACTTTATTATTGTTGTAATATGTTGTGTTTAGTGAAGTCTCCCGAGAATAACAATACCCCCCGTGTACAGGTTTTATGGTGTTTTGGAAAGTTAGAGAGTCACATATAAGGCTTGCATTTCCTTTTTTTGACATTGAAATTTGCCAGATTGGTTATGTTGTCTTTGAGACCGAATGGTAGCCCAGGAATAAGAATTACCCCCATGATGACATACCATTTGCAAAAGTAGACAACACAAGGTATTGCAAATGGGGTATGTCCAGTCATTTTTAGTAGCCACTTAGTCACAAACACTGGCCAAATATTAGTTTTTTTCACACAAAAACAAAATATGAACGCTAACTTTGGCCAGTATTTGTGACTAAGTGGCTACTAAAAAAGACTAAACATACCCCACGTTCAATACCTTGGGTTGTCTACTTTTTCAAATAGTATGCCATTATGGGGGTAATTCTCATTCCTGGGCTACCACACCGTCTCAAAGGTAACATTACTAATCTGGCAAATTTCAATTTGAAAATGGAACGTTCTATATTTGACCCTGTAACTTTCCAAAACACCATAACACCTGTTAATGGGGGGTACTGTTGTACTCGTGAGACATCGCTGATTACAAATATGGGCATTTTTTTGCAGTAATACCTAACAGTATTATGACATTTACAGCTAAAATGTGAGGCGGAACTACAATTTGTTTTAAAAATGTAAACATTTTCACAGTTTTTAAATTTTATTCATAATAAATTAAGTTTCATATATAAATATTTGACATGAAATGAAAGCCCTCTTTCTCCTGAACAAAATGATATATAATAAGTGTGGGTGCATTTAATATGAAAGAGGTGAATTACGGTTGTACAGACATATAGCGCAAATTCCAGTTTTTGTTTACGTTTTGTTTTGATCAGAATGTGTACTATTGACTCCGTCCTGAAGGGGTTAAGTGGTTAAGGTTTTGTTTACATTTTGTTTTGATTTGAACTTGTAGAATTGCCTCCATCCTTACAGGGTTAAAGGAAACAATACTCCTTTCTTCTTTGTTTTCAGGATGACGTTACCTTTAAATCCTCTCTCATATCCAATAACAATGCCTATCTCAGTTTGGTGCCAAGTCTGGACCTTTTATTAACTGGGTTAAATGCATAACCTTTGACTTCAATTGCTCTGATGTGTTCAAATTGAGTTATATTTTAATTTTGTATATAGTCTTTTTTGTAGAGATGCCGTCATAACTGCATCAGCCCAGTAATTATGGGCACATTGTAAACTGTCCACAAGCACCTGACCATCTCCATTAAAGAACAATTTGTTCTTTCAGCTAAACTATTCAGTTCTGGACTGTATTGTACGGTACGCAAGTAGTCTATACCTTTATCTTCTAAATATGCATTTTGATGTTTAAATCACCATTGTCTGTCAGAACAGATTGATGCTTTCTACCAAACTGGCTTGCAACACTGCAATATAGACATTCACCTTCTTTGCACGTTCTGCTTTTTCTTGCCTCATGAGATACAGCATACGGTATCTGGAATAATCATCAATATATTATTTTGCCCACAAGACAGTGGCTGTATTAGACCACGTATATCTGAGAAATTGAGTTGCAGAAGTGTTAATGACTTTCTTTGTCTCTGTTTGGAAATAGGGGGCCTTGTACCTTTCTCGATTAAACTACATTTTATGTATATTCCTCTTGCAAAAACTATTGTTATAGATCAGAAATATCCTTAAAGTCTCAGTGTCCATGTATTCTATGACATGCAAAGATACAGGTTAAGCAACAATTGACTTTTTACTCTTGAATGTTTAATATAAGTATACCTTTAATTGTTATTCCCTTATGTATGTAAAAGGCATTCAAAAAAATGTTTTACATTTATTACAATTGAAGTTATCAACTCTCGGTTAATGATGAAATGCTGTGCAAATTGTCTCTAAGTTCAGGTAAGTAAATTACACTTTGCACTTTGTTATTTAATGTCTCTTCTTTTGCAACACATTTCAAGAAACTGTTCCGTCCTCCTTCTAGAAACTGTTTGTTGCAATTAGCAATACTCATCATTTCTGTAGTAAAACTGTTGTCTAATTTCCTAAAAGAAATTTGCATTTTTGCATATAAGTAATATTTTAACAGAATCAATCATTTCCTAATTTTTGATAACTGTACCTGCCTTTTCTTGAACAATAAATTTACATTTTCATCTGCCAAGTAGTCTTTTTCTTATCTAAGGTTAACCTTTGTCAGCAGTTTCTTGCTAGATGAGATTAAATAAAACATAAATTTTTGCCCTTTTTGTGATAAACTGATTTGATCCCAATGATAGAGAAAACAGAAAAAAATCAGCGCTAAATGGCCACAATAAATGAAGGCAGCACTCCTCAAAAGGGAATCCCCTATAATTCCCTAATGATTGGAAGAATACAAAACAAACAGTACAATAAGGATGCGCCTAAAATGTATACTAAAATGTATAAAATACAATAAAAAATAAAACAGTGTATAAAATATGATATAAGAAATAGTTGACAATCGTCCAAAACTTATCAAAATTCGTGATGAGGAATCCCACGTAAAATAAAGGAAGATTCTTTAAGGTGTGGAGTAAGGTCAAATCTTCATAGTTGTATGCTTAGGATTCAATGGAGCATATGTGGAGAGAAGAAGAGACAGGACTCCAATGGTACAGTATGTAGATACGTTAAAAATGAAATAATAAAATAGTTCTTACTCACAATTTTCAGAGCTGAGGATCCAGCTCTGATATTAAGCGCGTGAAGTGGAATAATCCCCACTCAAGGATATATGGAGTGGATTTCAAATGACAATTCTCTGGTGCACGTTCGACGTCCGAATTACAGACCCAGAAGAAGAGAATAAAATATATAGTGCTCTCTGTATTATGATAAAAGGTTAGAAAGTATAAAATGTATATTACTCACATTCTTTTGAGCAGGTATATACTGCTCACTATAAGCGCTTAGGTGGTATGAACCCCACCTATGGATTCTTTAAGCCTCTTCTGAAAATAGGCAGTCAGGTGAAAGAAAAGAAAAGAAAAATGGCAATAAAGTATTTTATGCCAAAAATTCTTTATTGTAACGTAATAAAATAATATCTAGACGCGTTTCGCCTCAAGGGCTTCTTCAAGTAGATAAAAGTAATAAAAGGGGGCCCCCTTTTATCACTTTTATCTACTTGAAGAAGCCCTTGAGGTGAAACGCGTCTAGATATTATTTTATGAGTAAGAACTATTTTATTATTTCATTTTTAACGTATCTACATACTGTACCATTGGAGTCCTGTCTCTTCTTCTCTCCACATATGCTCCATTGAATCCTAAGCATACAACTATGAAGATTTGACCTTACTCCACACCTTAAAGAATCTTCCTTTATTTTACGTGGGATTCCTCATCACGAACTTTGATAAGTTTTGGACGATTGTCAACTATTTCTTATATCATATTTTATACACTGTTTTATTTTTTATTGTATTTTATACATTTGAGTATACATTTTAGGCACATCCTTATTGTACTGTTTGTTTTGTATGATCCCAATGATAACCTTCTTAGTGTTGCAAATGCTTGTTTTTCACAACTTCCTGTTTTCTCAGCTCTCTTTACTGACTCTCCTTTAAGATCTGCTGTAACATAGTTTACAGAAAGATTATCTCTAGTTTCTAGTGCATGAATTAGCAATTTAGATGTTTCTGTAGGTCTCATCCCTCAGTTTCATATTGAACAGTTTTCTTGATAAATGTAATTTAGACTGCTACTTCCATACAATTCCTCTAAGCCTTGCCAAAAATCCTTGCATGTCTTATGTTTTTAAGTGGAGAAGTCTTGTTTACCTGTCCTTTTCTCTCACCGGATTCCTTCTGCATCAGCATCTGGTACCAACTTCTCTAGTGTGTCCCAGAGATCCTTTTTTCACAAGTTTATTATTCATTCTGAACTTCAATACCAGGTAATTTGTAGATGTGAGAAGAGGCACAGCAACTACAGTGTATGTGGCCATCCTTGTAGCCTGTAATCTGGGCCAATAATGCAAATGTTGAAATTTAGCAGAGTTATATTAGCACAGCAGCAGAATATGTAAGTCAGAACAGGGCACACATATGCAGCAATTAAAGTGACACTATAGGCACCAAGATCACTTCATCTCATTGAAGTGCTCTGGGTACACTGTATCTGTCCTTTTAGCCCTGCAATATAAAATTTTCAGCAAAATTACAATGTTTATGTTGCAGGGTTAAGACTGCCTCTAGTCTATAAATTAGACTTTGAGGTTCAGTTCATTACGAACTGCATTTTATCCAAACTTGGGCATGGAATTATATGAATTCTCAATTTATAAATCACCATATTTATTATTCACAAAAAAGAAAGACTTGTACAATGGCCAAGCTTGTTTTTTTTATTTTTTTATTCAGGATTTAGAGTTCCATTCTTGGCACAAAGGGACATGGAATGAAGAAGAAGTTATGTTTTTTTATTTGGTGAGGGAAAATAAGTGATCAGTGATTGTGTGTTTTACCAATTCATGTGCCTATAAGGTAGTGGAAAGTGTCATTGCTCCTAGTGTGAGACTAGATTTAGGTTACTACCATATCTACCTAGCTAATACCAGTGGGAAAAAAAAAACTTTGCATGGGAGACAGGATACTGTTTCATTCACCCTGGTGTTAGCAGGGCAAGAATTTTTAATCACATAATGTGTGTACTTATGGAATGTAGTGTATAGAGAAACCAGTTTGTGTAGGTGATGCAGTGTGTTTTTGTGTAAGGGATAGAAAGCAGGGTGTGTTTGTGTATAAGGAATGTATTGTGTGTTTCTGGTTGTGTGTAAGGGATGCATTGTGTGAATCTGTGTTTGTATGCGTAAGGGATGCAAGGTGTGATTCTGTGTATGTAAGGGATGCAGTGTGTGTGTCTGTAAGAGGTGCATTGAATGTGTGTAAGAGCTGTATTGTGTTTCTGTCTGTGTGTAAGAGAAGCAGTGTGTTTGCGTGTGTGTAAGGGATGCATTGTGTGTTTTTTGTGTATGTGTGCAAAGGATGCATTGTCTTTGTGTGTAAGGGTTGCATTGTGTTTCTCTATGTATGTATAGGGATGCATTGTGTGTGTGTGTGTGTGTGTGCGTAGTGTGAAAGAGAGTTTTGGGGTAGCATAGGGGCTAAGTCCTACCAGCCCCTTTGTGCTTCTTTCCCCCCTTCCCCAGCCTCTCTCCCCCACTGTCCCTTAGTAATCTCACCTGTCCCTTACTGATCTCCCTGCCCCCTTTCCTGTAGTGCTCTCCCCTCCTGTCCCTTAGATCTTTCCCCTCCTGTCCCCTAGTGCTCTCTCCTATCCCCGTCCCTTGGCACCTCCCCCATCCCTTAGAGCTCTCCCATGCCCCCTGTCCTATAGAGCTCTCCCTTCTGTCCCTTATAGCTCTTCCCTGTCCCTTAGTGGTCTCTCCTCTCTTACCCTGTCCCTTAGTGATCTCTACTCTCCTCCCCTCCTCCCGTAATGGTCTCTCGTCTCCCCCTTAGTGGTCTCTGCTCTCCACTGCCCCCCCAGGGGTCTCTCCTTCCCCTCCTTAGTGGTCTCTCTTTCCCCCCCTTTCCACTAGTCATCTTTCCTCTCCCCCCCCTTTCCAATAGTGATCTCTCTCCCTCCCCCCCTTTTCATTAGTGGTCTCTCATCTCCCCCCTTTTTTGTCTCTACTCTTCCCCTCGCTCCCTTAGTGGTCTGCCCCC
>OW240919.1:79081030-79101312 GCA_933207985.1 Pelobates cultripes | reverse complement strand
TGCCAACAGAGATGACTTATGTTGAAGTGGTAATGTAGAGTCCCTGAGTAATGGAACCTGGTGGTGGTGATTAATCTAGTTATGGAGGTGGTGGTGAACCTTACTATGGTGATATTGCTCTTTCCCTCACCACTACAGACATTTGTTAAAGTTTGTCCCAGTAGGAACTCGACAATGAGACAGAGGACTTACAAGAGGAGAATCTGGAAAGTAAAGACAGCAGTCCAACTATTTTCTGCACCCACTGTCCATCTCTGTGACGGACCGCCGGGCACCCTGACTGGGTGCCTCTGCCAATCTCTGCTTCCTAGTAGCCTGGAGTACTATAAGCATCACACCAGACACATAAGCACCATAGCACCTTAGCCACCATAGCTTGGCTGGGGGTCTCGCTTGTCCTCCACCCACCCTAGATCCAAGCCCAGGATCCAGCTTCCAGTGGGTGGACCTCTCCTTCTCCAGAGAGTCTAGCAGGTATAGCTGTGTAGCTCTTACAAGAGCTAGTGATTATAGCCAGTATAGCAATCCAAAGCAGGTGTAGCTGGTATAACTATTCCCTACAATCACAAGATTGTTGAGGGTGAAGTGAACTGTTTTTAATGGGACCACACTTGGCCTGGGCCCGAGAGTAAACCACAGTAGAAACAAATACACAAGCACATTGGCTGTCAGATCCAGGACACTCCCATACAAACTAGGTCAATCCCTGCTCTGTACCTGGGAGATAATTGAGTCAAGTACTGCATTAACTCAATTATCTCCAGACACAAAACACATTTTTATTAAAAAAAAACAAATACCTTTAAGAAACACAAAACCCCCACAAAAGTTGCAACCCCTGATAGCCCCGATCTGGGTGAACAACAGATCCAAAAATCGCCCATATCGGCTCAGGGGTTCAGGAATTTCCTGGAAATCATAGTTTTGGCCGACCGCACGCTTGGTCCCATGCCCAAAATGGTTCCATAGAATTGTGGCTAAGTGTCACTGGGGACCGACCGGGAACCGCAAAGTTTTCATGCTGAAAATAGTTCCAGTGCATTCACAAATAAGTCCCCCTGAAGTCTATTCACGATTTTGGTCCATTCGAATGGCATTCAGTTCTTTGGAAAGGACCAAACTATGGGAACCAGGGGGAATAAAATATGGGTCTTTACAGTCACTGACCTGGCCCATAGTCTTTGGGCAGGAGGTTGGCAAGCAGGCCCCTTTAAAAGCTCGTGGCGAAGTTCTGTTCACCACAGTCTCTGTCTGCTGAATCGCCTCATTGTATTCCTAAAACTATAGTGCTAGTTTAATACACTGCCAGTTCGGTAACTGTGGAAATATTTGCTCAGTCTTTCAACTGCATCATACATTTTCAAACATCTAATAATGTTTGATAATATTTGTTAGTTTTGTGCAGATTTTGTCACTGCATGCTTGGATTTGTACATTGCTCTATAATATTTATTTTCAATAATTTTGTTTAGTACCTACTTTATGTATTCCCAGTTCCTGAACTGATGTGTTATTAAACTTGAGAGAGAGTGTAGTCATCCTATGTACAGTCTGTTATCATGCTGGCAAGGGCTCAGTGATTTTATATGTGGTTATTTTTAGTTGTCATCATAAATATTTGATTTTAGCTTGACACACAGATGTATAACAAATGCACCAAAAATTACAATTTGAATTGACTAATCAGTTCATTTTACAAATACCTGCAAGTACTTGTAAATATTTTAAAACAGGTTCAAACAATAGACAACTTTTGTTTTGATATATCAAGATTTTGACTGCAGTAAGATCAGATTCAATGTTACCATGGAATGGAATTAAGAAAATAGAATCTACCACTTAAAGTGAATATCTATATTTTTAGTGTCAGTTTGGCAACCAAAATAATTAAGGTGAGTCTATGGCTAACTCCACTGACCGCTAGAGGCACATCTCCTATTGCTTGCAGAAATAAAAAATAAATAAAAGAAGACACTTAGGGCACAGACACATGTTCATCGTGATCATATTATCCCCTGGAAACACGTTTCTGACAGTACAATGATAGCACCTCCATTTGTTTGTGTAACTGTGCCTATAAGGCACAAGCTGACCTACTTGGTTTAACTTGTAAAGTGATGTGTATAAAAAAGTTGAAGTGTGTTTAACTTGAGTTGTTTCAAAAGAACAAAAACTAGACTAATTATTGAGATTTACATTTGGCTAACTCAGTAACCCAAGTCTACACCTAGGAAATATTTACAGGGTTATTTACTAAATTGTGAAATATTGGATATTCACCAAATAAATGCAAATTAAAAGCAAAAATAAATGACTAGGAAACAGAATTGTAGAATTATTTTGTCAGCTATCTTACGATTCCCTGGTCCGGAAGAAAAACAAAATCAAATTTAAGTGATATATTATATACCTTTCCATTTCATTCAGCCTCTTTTTTCCCTCGTCACCTAGAAAATTAATTAATTTTCATGCTGGGACTGTAAATACCACTTCCACAGTGGCTGCATTCAGGCACTCAGGGAGATAGAGGAGGGAAGGAGGGTCTGAGTAGGAGGATGTACTTGTGGCTGGTAACATTTAATTTGCTGCCTGTAATAAGTCTCCATGGTGTTGGAGAAAAAGTATGTAATGTTGTCTTTCTTCACTTCCCCTCTTTCTTGCTTTGCAACAATTTTGCCTTGAGATGTATGAAGGTAGTTTTATTTTGTCAGCAAACCACTGATTAAGAATTATTTTTTACTTAGCTTCATATTTGTGCCCTGCCCTTTCTTCTACATTCTGCTGATGTGCTAATAGAACTCTGCAACTTTGCAACATGTGGTTACGGGCCCAGAGTAGAAGCACAACGATGTACAAATACACCTTGAATGTTTTGGTGTATCTGAAAGAACAAATTGTTCTTTAATGATTATGGTCAGGTACATGCTGACAGATTCACAACAATAAAGTTAGTTGGCCTGCTGCAATTATGACATATATACAAAACATCCTACCTACAAAAGGAGAGAAAAAACAGGTAGCAAGAGAGGTGAGAACGGACAACAACTCAATTAGCCTGCCCTTTGGCTCAGATCTCAAGCTTGTTTTAGCTCAACTTGTGCCATTACAGAGAGAACATATCTGAAACATATAAGACTGGTCCCACCCTTACGGGCAGTCCAGATCAGAAATGCCAGCAAGTTCCTTCTGCACGAGAGATACG
Organism: Pelobates cultripes; assembly: GCA_933207985.1. Classification (NCBI taxonomy): domain Eukaryota; kingdom Metazoa; phylum Chordata; class Amphibia; order Anura; family Pelobatidae; genus Pelobates; species Pelobates cultripes. The sequence continues at coordinate 79,098,110 of OW240919.1, read as the reverse complement.
TTAACCCCAGGTGATAGTTTCAACCTTGTAAGCTATCATCAGTGAGGTACAGCCAATCCTACCTACAAAAACGATAAATTAGATTCCATTTGGTTTGGCAGAACCGCTAACATAAATACAACAGAGTATTTGGATCCAAAGCTTTTGCATTTGTTTGTGTATTTCTGATCCTACTATGAAAAACAGAATTTGTTGATATCTACAGGATCCCACCAAGACATAGCCACCAAGTCCTGTATGTCAGGGGTCCGCGGGCGGCTGTGAGGGGAGGCCACTTGCAGCACTCACCCTCAGTCCTCCTACCTGTCGGCGAGCGGCGTCTCCTCTCCGCTTCTCGCGTCCTCCACGCCTCCCAGCGGCAGCATGTATAACGCTGCACGCTGGGAGGTCGCAAATTTATGCAAACCCCGGGGTCACGTGAGTGACCCGGCGTTAAAGCAACAGTACCACAATCACAGTGGGAGGCGTAGATATCTCCCACGTGTGATTGTTAATTCTGATTGGAAGTTATCCAATCAGAATTAAACAAAGGGTATTTATACTTACCTTTCCTGTCTCTCAGTGCCCTGTTGTGGTCTTGTGATACCTGTATTGCAGTTTTCTTGTGTTGCTCTTTGGTTACCGATTATTTGGCTCGTTATTCCGATTATCCTGTCTTCTCCACTCCTTTGACCTCGGCTTGTTTCTCGTTCTCCCGTTTTCTGGCTCCCTTTACTTGGCTTGTCTCCTGACCATTCTTAGCGTGCTTAGCCCGGCCACTCTAAGGACCGGTATAGCATCCTTCCTCTCTGTGACCTGTTAGCGTGTTAGGTTCCAGAATCGTGACACTGTATAGTAAGATCTCTCTCAAGAGCCACCAAGACTTTAGATTTATCGAACATCATCCAGTAGATCACCCTGGAGAAGTGTGTTGCTTAAGCACCATTAGCAAGTATTGTGAAATGATAAAAACATGTATGCCTACAGAAGTGATAATTGCTCTAAACACCAGTGAGGTATCCCCTACACCTTCACATAAAATAACATATAACACACAGAAAAATAGATGGAGCAAGTGGTGATAATTAAATAAAAATGTACTTCCTTCTCTTCTAACTTTCTCACTGTAAAAGATAGAGAGGTACAAAATAGTGCAGATATTTCTATACACAAATTATTAATAAAATATAAATCATATGCACTCACAATGAGAGAGCAATATAATAAAACCTGGCTCTGGTGTGAATCTCCTTTGGGATCTTAGTTGGGTGATCCCCAGACCTCTTTGGTGGTGCTTGTTGGAGTATATCTTCCTTCCCTTTCAATGATAGGCAATGGAGATGAAAAAATATATATTCCAGAAAAAATATTTATTCAAAAAATTAAAATGGATATAAGTGATACAAAAGGTAAAATCTCTTAATGTCCAGTATGGTTGCCAAAACGCGTTTCGCCAGTGTGGCTTCCTCAGTTGGCATAAAATAGTAGTGTCCTCTAGGTTCTTTAAATATTTTGAAAATCGCGGTCAAATTTCTTCCGGTGGAACGCATCTATGCGTTCCACCGCCTCCTTCCGGGTTCCATAGCGTCTACGTCACTGAGATCGGTAGAGGAAGGAGAAATAGAAGAAGAACCGTTAAACAGAGAGAAAAGAGGAAGGAACTAGGTATAGAAGGAATTTTTAATTTAACTGGAGCCCCACTAAAGGAGGATCACGTTAATATATTACAAAAAGGTTTAAAATTTGCCCCAACAGTTGATTTTAATGAATTTAACTTTTTTATAGATGTAAATAGATTTATAAGACAACTATCCTTAAAGAAATTTTTTTTTTTAACAAAGAAGCTAGGACCGACATAGAAGACAACAACACAGAATTCATACAAACGGATTTAAAACAAAAATCACAACTTTTTCCAAAATTTATGATTTCGGATGAAATGAAAACGTTTGAAAAAATGATCATGAAGGAAGCTCGCAGTATTAAAAAGATAAATAAATTCCAAAAAAACCTATCTGTGACTGAACAGAAAGCAGTAACGGATTTGAAAAAGAAGGATGATCTAATTGTCAAACCAGCCGATAAGGGAGGTGGTATTGTGATTTTGAAAACAGATAATTACATCATAGAAGCAGAAAGAATTCTCTTAGACACCAATACCTATAAGAAAGTAACTACTAACCCTAATCAGAACGATAAAACATTTTATATTAAAGACCAACTAACGTGCTTTTCAAAAAATTTATTTTACATTCTAAAATGCCCCTGTGATCTAATTTATGTAGGACGAACTACGAGATGTCTAAATATTAGAATTTCCGAACATGTAAGAAATATAAAAAAAGGGGTAGAGACACATAGTGTTTCTAATCATTTTAAAACACATCACAACAGTGACCCTAAAAATACATTCTTCTGTGCAGTCAAACTTGTACAAAAGGATTGGAGAGGAGGAGATTTTAATAGAAAGATAGGGGAAGAAGAGATGAAATGTATTTACAATTTTAAAACTTTAATTCCCTATGGTTTAAACCAAGATTTTGAGTTGTGCCACTTTTTAGTATAATATTGTTTATGATATATCAGAATGATTTTATGCATGTTTTTACGTAGGTTCTTATTCACAATAATCATATTATCTTTTTATAGTATCTTTCATATGCATTTTTAAATATAAAAATAATGTTTTCTTATATTTTTTTTATATATAATCTTTTTTATTGATTATTCTATTTCACTTTGCCAATAATTTTTATTTTCTATTGATTATTTAAACATATTTGCAATTTATTTTAGATCAATACTGTTGGGGTACATCCATATTTTATGTGATCCTGTTTTAATTATTTTAATTATCCTTTTCTACCTTTCTGTATGTTTAATCTCCATATGTTTTAATTTATCTATGTCAGTATACTGTTGTGGTATATATTTCCATGGTGATGCATATTTGAAGCACCTTAACAATGATATTGCTTAGATTCACATTTGAAATATCTTATAATGGGACTGTTTTAAAAAACTTGGGACTGTATTAATTGTGTACACTATTGGAACGCATATGCGTTCCAAGGACGCCTGAATAGAGAGGATGTCTCTATACATACTCGACGAGACCGGAAATGACGTAATCATCCCGGAACCAGGAAGAAATCGGTGGAACGCATGGATGCGTTCCACCGAATGCATTGAACTTTTGCCAAAACCGGAAGTGACGTAGACGCTACGGAACCCGGAAGGAGGCGGTGGAACGCATAGATGCGTTCCACCGGAAGAAATTTGACCGCAATTTTCAAAATATTTAAAGAACATAGAGGACACTACTATTTTATGCCAACTGAGGAAGCCACACTGGCGAAACGCGTTTTGGCAACCAAAATCAGTGGATAGGTGGCAAAGCACGTTTTATCTTCCTTTAGAATGAGAGTAATATTACCTGCTGTGAACTAGGGAAGAGGTGGTTGTCTGTTCAGCATCGCATTTAGACCCCTCAGTGCACTGGCCTAATCCTTTAAAAAACGGGCATGACCCTCAAGTAATAGAATATAATTAGTGACTTTTCTATCAACTAGTAGCTGTGACAGCAATGAACTTTACATTTGATGCTTGTAATTAGCGCCTTACTTTGTGAAAAAATTATGAAAGATTCTTTTGCATTTGCATTTGCATTTTAGATTCTTAATGCAGAATGTTAGACACAGCATAGTTAAATAACCCAAATGTTGCAATTGGAAAAACTCTCTACTCTACTGTGCAAACAATGCCTTAATATAGTATTAGGAACACATCCCTTGTATGTACGTAAGCGGGGAATTACGATGCCACATAAACATAAATAACCCCCAATAAACCCCCCTAATAACGACAGACAACTTAGTATGGATGAACAGGCCACAGCATTTATTATAACATAAATACATTACTGCATAACACATCCATAACTTTATTTATTAAACTCTTCTTTCTGTAACCAAATTGTTAGAAATAAATAATCATAAATTAACATATATACATATAATAACTCAAACATAGTGCTATGCAGTGACCCAACTGTCCTTGCCAATAAACATACAGTGGTTCCTAATCACCACTTCCTCTCACCTCCCCCCTCGTCATAAAAAATCCTTCCAATGCCTGCCATCAGCCGACCTTATCCACGCTTGATGGTCACGATACCTCAGGCAACCTAATGTTAACCTTTTGAAGCAGGGGAGGTTGAGACCTGCAAAACATAAAAACTTAGTCCATCCTTAAACATAACCCCTCAAACTTAATTGGCAAGGACATACCCCCGGCTCGCTGTGACTAACTAAGACTCAAAAGGGGTGGGCGGGCGGGAAGCTGTTTGCTGGCCCGTATCCCAAGTGGCACTGAGGTAAGACCTCCCACACACTAACTCACATTACACCTAACCCCTCACACACACACTTCCCAAGTCACTCCCCTGCATCTATCCCCACACTCCTACATGTGCCCTTGTCCGCTTAGCTGCGCTATCTCCCCAGGACCTAAATGGACAATCCAAGCAGGAGTTAAATTCCATTTGTTATATAATTTTTACATTTGTTGTATTCAAATATAATAAAGAAATAAATACATATATTTAAGTAAACTAAAAATTTTAAATAAATAAGTTATTTTTTTCACTGGAAATCCTGATGATTTTCAGGTTTGTAAATTTAGCTCTGATCAGCTTTAAAAGTAGCCTTTATCCGCCAACCAATCCTATTCACTACATTGTGTTTTTATGTAATTTCTTACAAATGGTTTATTTTGAATGATTTTGTAACAATGTAAGGGCAAAGTCATAATAATAATAGTAATAAAGGTTAAGAGTCAGATGTGGCAAATTGTAGGTGATTTTGATGTGTACTCAAATCAGGGGCACCATATTGCATAATATTTATCATACTGTTGGTAAAGGGAGCCAGTAAGTATTTCCATTGCCCAAATATGATCAACATGAGCTACTGTTCCAGCATCAGGGGGATCTATAGGCTTGGGAAAAGGGATTGGCTGTGTTTAGTATATTTTAATAGCATTGCTGCAGGATGGAATGGGATCAGAGATTACACGCATTTTCAGTTTAATTTTGGGAAATCTTGACGCATTTGTTGTGTTGAGCTATTCCAATTGCTTTTGTTTGATTTGTTTATTGCAGACAGCTGAAAGTCTGTACATTTTGACAATAAATCTGATGTTCAATGGGAATTAATAATTTTGATTATTACAAATGTCAGTGTATTTGCATGCATGTGGGTTTGTGTGTGTATCTGTGTGTAAATAAATATGTCAGTGTGTGTTTGAATATGTTAATGTATGTTAATGCATGTTATCTGTGTGTTTTGTATTTGTATATTTATGTAAAAATGTATTTGTATTAACTTATATAAATTAATATATATATATATATATATTAACTTATATATATGTATATCTATATATATTAACTTATATATATGTGTATATATATATATAAATATATATGTGTGTGTATATATATATATATATGTGTGTGTATATATATATATATGTGTGTGTGTATATATATATATATATATATATATATATATATATATATTACCTTGCACAGGCATAGGCATGTTCACATGAATATATAACCTCAAACAATATATATAGTGACTTACCTCAGGGGAAAGTACAGAGAGGAGTGTATATATCATATAGATTGCTGTACATCATATACCCAGAATAGAAGAATAGAGGGATAAATGCAGCCCCAGGAATTATGATGCTATATGTATTGTACATTGGGTGGAGTGTTTAGAAGAGCAGGATGAGCTGATCCTGCATTCCACTTCTAAAGTGTTTGCTAACAATCCATGCCAAGTTTCCTTGGTGTATTTTAATCTTACATTTAGGGACTATTATGCACACCTGTGCTGGCTCATGTGCCTTAAAGAGGTGAAGGAAGGAGCCTCAGAAGAGAGATGAAGGAAGGAGTTACAAAGACATTTTGAGGTGCTGTAAACTGCTATTTAATAGAGAAGAAGTACAAGTTGATGAAATCTCTGATGGGTGACGAAGAGAGTGGTGTCCCCGAAGCCCCAAAGCGTTTAGTTAGAACGTATTTGCACCTAAAAGAAGAAACACACAAAACAAAATAAAGTATTAACCATCATTGAAAATTACTGTAAATGCAAGCGATCAATAGAAAATATTACATCTTTTAAAAGGATTTTAATAATAATACAGTTAAAATATTAAGTTCCTTAACGCTGATGCAAGTAAATCACTAATAACTAATAACTTACAGCGGTAGCTCCATTTATCCAGTCTTAATAGACAGTGAAAGGTGACCTAGTTGTACAATAACCTATGGAAGAAGCATTACTTTGTTTCGTTGCTTGCAGTGTTTCTTTGATATTGAGGTACAGATTGTTGGTCTACAAGCTAAAAAAGCTGTGAGTCTTCTAAATAGTGTTCCTCCGAGACATACATAAAAGCTGTGTTCACTGTTTCTATGTACAACCTATTGAAACCAAATGACCCAGTCATGAAAATAGTGTCATTAAATACGGCTTTGCTTTCTGTCAAGTATTGTCCAGTTCAACCTCTACTGATATTTAGCTTTAACAACTGAAAATTATTAATGTAATACAGATGTTTTCTCTAAAGGTAGATGGAAGTGAGAGTAGATTTCAGGGCTCCAGGATAACAAGTTGTGAGATGTTTCTTTCTCATGGAGTCTTAATAAGCTCCTTGGGTCCTATTCAATCTCTGTCGAATAAGTCTCAAAGGCGATGCTTTTTTGCAAGAAGCAACATTCTGCATTAAAATTCAAAGCTTAGAAAACAAAGGTAACTGACTCATAAATGCAGTCTGAATAGCAATGATGTATAACAGTTAGCAACAGGTCTAAATATTTGTGGTAAGATGTTGAGACCTACAATGCTGTTATACTTTGGAGACATTTCCCTGAAATAATGAAAATCTGTCAATTTAGTGAGCCCACTGATAACACTCTCTATCTTTTTTAAACTGACAAATGAATATAACATCTTTTTTCTTAACATATTTAATACTTCTACATTATTTAGTAGTTCTGACTTGTAGAACAAATGTAGTAGTTAGTGCTTGCTAGAAAGGTGAGGTCACTCGTATACACTGGGAACAGAGGTCAATCCACAAAGATCCACATGGATCACAGGTACAGTAACCATTAGCCAGTCAACTGGTCTAAGGGTGAGAAGTCACAGACCTATGACACATGTGCCTGAGGGATCACCCATGAGTATCCATTCCTGCAGAATGAGTCTCTGCTTCTTCAGAAAAAAAATGTTTTACTTGAACGTGCTGTCTGCACCAGTGGTGTAGTTAGAGCTTTTGCCGCCCGGGGGTGCCCCTGAGTTTGCCACCCCTATTTCGACCCATGCCTGGACCAGACATACCTCTTTTAAGTACTCAACGCCTCTTGCTCAACACAGTTTACAACCTTTTCAAGCCTTTTAAAGATATACACCCAATAAATACATGCATGAAAAATTCTAAACAGAATTTTATGGGGGGTGGGGGCTTTGCCCATTTGGGCAGAGTTTTCCTTTAAATAATTATTGTTACTGAAGTGCTTCAGTATATTTAACTTTTTATTTGTGTAAAAAGAAACACTTAGAAGTGAAACTGTGGTGGAATCTCGGTAAAAATAAATTTAGTAGGCCGAGATTACCACATGGCATGTGTACGTGCATATGCTGACGTATCGATCAGTTGGTTGCACGAGGCAAGATACGATCAGTAGTGTACGGAGCATGTGCAAGAATACAGGATGTAGTATTCCCCTCCTCCATTGTGCTGGACAAGCCATGTGGTCAAGCAGGAAGTTAATTCTTATTTGTAATGATTGGTCAAGAGAATGTGCGGGTGGAGCTTAATATGGGAGGAGTTATGTGCCTATATAGGAAGCCTGCACTATTGTTCAGGGCTCAGAACTTGCTGTATTTTTGGTGACATTAGTCCCTCTGAGTCCCGATCGGTGATCCAATAAAGAATCTCTTCCTTCCTGAAGAAACCTGTGTCCATCCCTCTGTGCTTTGCTTCCGTCAGTTTCTCCGGTATCATTTGGTGCATTGGCCGGGAAGCTCATCGTTCAACGGTAGCTGAGAGGCAGAGGCGTGAGACGGTCTATCTTTGCCCACGTTCTCTACGGCTGCACCCCTGAACTTCTGCGTGGACCTCCCTTCGTCTCGGCGCCACTGGTCTGTTGTCCAGGAGATCATCGGCCTCTACGTAAGAAGTGCTGGGGTGTCCCCGTCGATGAGTGTGAACTCAGGTTCAGGAACGAGGAGGTAAGACAACTGCTGTTTTAGACGGCAGACCCACTAGGGGTATACCGATTGTGCGGTAGGCCCAAAAGGGGTTTAAATCTGTGTATGGAATCTGCCCCCTCTGTCGGAGGGAAGGAGCGAAGGCGCACCGCTCGATCGAACGCTCTTTAGTAAGACCGTTTGATCTGGTTAGTCAGGCGGGGTCCTGTGTAAATAGCCCTAGCCGGACACCGGTGTCTTGTCTAGACTAGCGTTCTAGGGTGTATATTACGTTCGCTAGGTCGGAGGGACCGGGAGACTAAGCGGCGCCTGTGTAAATTCGGTTCGCTAGCTCTCAACCTATCTTGGCTAAGTGGGAAGGCGTGTAAATTTGGAACCCACTAGACTTTTGATAGAGTAAATAGACTAGAAGGGCAATTTTGTAAATTCCGCCCTCTAGTTCGCTATATGTGGTGCTTGGGCAGTGTGGCTAACCAAAACGGGTGTATATAGTTTTAGGTAGTCCATTCAAGGTACTGGCCAATAGTTTAGTTGGGATTGTAAATGTGTTAAAGATTGTTAGTAAAGTGTATATCTTGTTAGATAGCGCGAGCTCAGCCGTCTAGCGAGAGTGTTAATAGTGTGTTGCTGTATCATAGTGCACGGTACCATAACCCTGTATATTTACTGACACTGTATATAAGTACTAATCATTGTCGTCTATTGCATGTTTAACACCGTAACCACTAATAATTGTATTGTGACCTTAAATTGTGCTTTGACCTATGCTAACCGTACTGTAACCGATACTAGTAAAAGACGATGTTACTGGGGTGTGTTATAGACGGGTAATTCATATATAGAGAATTATAGCGTGGGTGACTGTATAGTTTCGCCAAAGGGCATAATATTGATTATTTAGTGACTGGTGTAACAGCTGTGTGTGTACGGGAATTCCCTGAGTGATTATTGTGTTATTGTGTACGTTTCACTCGGTAACTGTACCACGTGGTGCTGTTGCCAGAGGAAACGGGTGTGACTGTTGAATAAGAACGCGTGCATAGTATTCGTTGTCAACGACGTTCCATTGATAAGTATGGGCGCGTCAGAGTCAGCGATTTCGGATCCCTTAGGTTGTATGGTAAAGAATTTTAAAAAGGGATTCAAAATATGTGATTTTGGGGTTAAAATGTCTCCTGTTCGTTTGGTCACTTTGTGCACTAGGGAGTGGCCTACTTTGGTTGCGGCATGGCCGCCGCGTGGCAGTTTGGATCCAACCCTGGTACAGCGTGTACACGTGGCTGTGTCAGGTAGGCCTGAACTTTACGGACAGTTTCCATACATTGATTGTTGGAGGCAGGCCGTAAACGACTCGCCAAAATGGATCCGGATATGCCACGAGGAGCAATGTCGCCTCATGGTGGCCAGGACTTATTTGTCCACTAGGACCGGTGTTAGGCCCATTTTGGACACGCCCCCTGAGTCCGAGATCCCTTTGCCGCCCCCTTACTTCCCTTTAAGAGGAAGTGACGCGAATGCAGGAAGTTCTGCACCCCTTCCCCTATTGCCCCCATCCACTTCCGCTTCCTCCTCCAGTACAGAATCCACCCCCCCTCGTATTAAAACTCCCCTTCCTGAACCAGGACCAACCCCCATTAGATCTGAATATCCTGATTTGGCGCCACTTCAAACTTCCGGTCAAGCTTCTTCTAGCTCGGCTCAGAGTATACTATTCACTAATTTTTCACAAAATCAAGTTCCCACATCCTCATGCCCTATTACCTCTCGACCGGAACCTTTAACTGACGCCCCTCCACGTAGCCCCATACTAACCCGACAACTGACCGGTACCCAACAATTAAAACATTATCAGATGCCTCTTCGTCTGAATCCTGGGTCAGCCTATATCGATGCCGCAGGTCAAATGGCACATGCTGACCCAGTCTTCGTATATGTCCCGTTCACGACTACCGATCTCTTGAATTGGAAGACCCACAATTCCTCGTACACTGAGAAACCACAAGCTATGACCGATCTGTTCACCTCGATAGTTCAGACACATAACCCGACATGGGCTGATTGCCAGCAGTTATTAATGACATTGTTCAATAATGAGGAAAGGACAAGGATTAACCAAGCGGCCATTAAGGCGCTAGAGGAGAGAGCCCGTGCTTTAAATCAAGCCAATCCGGCAGCATGGGCCGCAACACATTACCCTAACACCGATCCTGACTGGAATGTAAATGGCGCAGATATGGCTCAACTTAAAGCCTATAGAGATGCTATAATTGCTGGCATGAAAGCCGGAGGGAAGAAAGCTATTAACATGTCGAAGACAGTTGAGGTGATTCAGAAAAGTGATGAAGCGCCCAGTGTCTTTTATGACCGATTATTGGAGGCATACCGCTTGTATACCCCCTTTAATCCGGAAGACGCTGATAATTCCCGAATGGTAAACTCCGCCTTTGTCAGCCAAGCTTACGGAGATATTAAGCGCAAGCTACAGAAATTAGAAGGGTTTGCAGGTATGTCTATCACCCAACTAATGGAGGTAGCGAACAAAGTATATATGAATAGGGAAACAGAAAGTAAGAAAGAGGAAGAGCGCAAGATGCGTAGAAAGGCAGATATGCTAGCGGTAGCGATCGCAGGCGTAGATAGACGGGGCCCAGATAGAGGCGATGGTAGATGGAATAGGGAGCCTTTGAGTAGGAATCAGTGCGCGTACTGTAAGGAAGAAGGGCATTGGAGGAACGAGTGTCCGCAAAGAGAGCAGTATGAGAGAGACTTACCCAGGGCAGGTTACGGAAACTTTAGAGGCAGAGCGAGAGGTAGAGGAGGCCCCGGAGGGAGTAATGGTAATAGAGGGAGTAATGGGAACAGAGGAAGTGTAAGGGAAGATAGGTACTATCCAGCAGCGCAAAGGTCCCGCGATAGAGAAGGTAGGGACTTTGTGGGATTGGCTGACACGGTCATGGAGGACTATTGATACCGACCGGGCTCCATCCCCCTTGGTCGAGCGGAGCCTATGGTCGATGTATCAATAGGGGGAAAAAGGAGTGCGTTCATGATCGACACTGGTGCTGAACATTCGGTGGTGACTAATCTAGTTGCTCCTCCATCTGGAAGAACTATTACTGTAATAGGAGCAACTGGAAGAAGTGCTGAAAAACCGGTTCTTAAAAGTCGACTCTGTACATTGGGAGGCCACGTAGTAAAACATCAATTCCTTTATATGCCTGAGTGTCCAGTCCAATTGCTGGGACGTGATATGCTATCCAAATTACAAGCGCAGATTACGTTCCTACCAAATGGAACAACATCCTTAAAGTTTAATGGACCCTCAGGTATTATGACATTGTCCGTACCAAAGGAAGAAGAGTGGCGACTTTATACAGTGTTGACTAGCCAAAACCCGAGGAGTGATGAATCCTTATTTAACATACCAGGAGTTTGGGCAGAGAACAACCCACCAGGACTGGCCCGCAATATTCCACCTATTAAAATCGAACTAAAACTTGGGGTTTATCCAGTAAGCCTGAGACAATATCATATTCCGCAGAAGGCTAAGAAGAACATCCAATCTTATCTGGATAAGTTCATACGGTATGGTATCCTAAAGTTCTGTACTTCCCCCTGGAACACCCCATTGCTGCCTGTTCAAAAGCCCGGTACAGATGAGTATCGACCTGTGCAGGACTTGAGAGCAGTCAATGATGCGGTTGTTAGTATACATCCAGTCGTGCCCAATCCATATAACCTGCTTGCTTTAATTCCGGGCGGGGCTACTTACTTTACAGTCTTAGATCTCAAAGATGCCTTCTTTTGCCTCCGAATTGCCGTAGAGAGCCAATGTATCTTTGCTTTCCAATGGGAAAATGCTGTAACGGGCTCGAAACGCCAAATGACCTGGACAAGATTGCCCCAGGGGTTTAAAAATTCACCTACCCTATTTGGTTCAGCTCTAAGCCAAGATCTACTAGATTTTGAGTCTATCCCAGGAGAGTGTGTATTATTACAATATGTAGATGACTTGTTGATAGCAGCAGTTACAAAGGAAGTATGTCAGCAAGCAACGCATGATCTACTACACATCCTCTGGAAGGCAGGATACAAGGTGTCAAGAAGGAAGGCTCAGTTGTGTTTGCCAACTGTCAAATATCTGGGATTCCATATCTCTGAAGGTCAAAGAATTATGGGGCCAGAGAGAAAAGAAGCTGTGTGCCAAATACCGATACCCAGGAATAGAAGACAAGTGCGAGAATTCTTGGGGGCAGCAGGCTTCTGTAGGATATGGATTCCCAGCTACGCGATACTGGCAAAACCTCTGTATGCAGCTATCAAAGGTACAGAGCACGACCCCTTCTTATGGACTCAAGAACAGCAAACGGCATTCGAAGATGTGAAGAGGGCTTTGATGAGTGCCCCAGCATTAGGTCTACCTGACCACACACGGCCATTCTACCTGTATGTACATGAGCAAAGAAGAATGGCTGTGGGAGTATTGACACAGTACTTGGGATCATGGCAAAGACCTGTTGCCTACATGTCTAAGCAACTGGATGCAGTGGCCAGCGGACTTCCACCTTGTCTAAGAGCTGTAGCTGCAGCCGCCCTGCTAGTAGCTGAAGCCGATAAACTCACTCTGGGTCAAGAACTTTATGTACGAGTTCCACATGCAGTACAGACGTTGTTGGATTACAAAGGAAATCATTGGTTTAGTAACAGCCGTATGACCAAGTATCAAGCAATGTTGTGTGAAAACCCAAGAGTGCATTTAGAGACTGTAAATACCTTAAATCCAGCTACCCTTTTGCCACAACCTACTGAAAGTCAACATGATTGTTTGGAAGTAATGGATGAAGTATTTTCAAGTAGACCAGATCTTCGTGATTTTCCCATCCAGAACCCTGATGTTCAATATTACACCGACGGCAGTAGTTATGTAAAAGAAGGGATCCGCTATGCAGGATATGCAGTAACAACGATAGACAAGGTGATAGAAGCTCGGCCACTGGCAAAAGGAACATCAGCACAAAAGGCAGAATTGATAGCACTGACACGAGCGTTACAATTGGCTGAAGGTTTAAGAGTGAACATCTACACGGACTCCAAGTATGCGTTTTTAACCACTCATGCCCACGGAGCTTTGTATAAAGAAAGAGGACTATTGAATTCAGAAGGCAAAGAAATCAAATACGCAGCTGAGATCCTACAACTATTGGAAGCAGTGTGGGAGCCGAAAGAAGTCGGTATTATACATTGTCGGGCGCATCTGAGAGGAGATGGTGATGTAACCAAAGGGAATCGGATGGCAGATAGTGCAGCTAAGCGTGCTGCTGAATCAGGAAGACAGGAATATGTGGGGCATATAGCTGCTCTTATACCAGCTCCACTGTCTCAATGGACTCCAATTTATACAGCTCAGGAAGAGGAGTGGTTAAGGACTGAACCTGGAAAGTATTTGGAGAACAAATGGTATCAGTTAGAAGATGGAAGAATAGTTATTCCAGCATCACTAGCGGTAGAAATTGTCCAAAACTATCATAACGGGACACATTCTGGGAGAGACAGTACAGAAGAATCTCTCAGAAAACATTTCTACATACCAAGATTGTCCAACTTGACTCAGGCCATTGTACGTAGATGTGTAACGTGTGCTAAAAATAATGCAAGACAAGGACCAGTAAAGCCACCAGGAGTCCAGTTTATGGGGGACTTCCCATGTCCGATTTACAAATTGACTATACAGTGATGCCTAAATCGGGTGGACATCGCTACCTGCTGGTAGTGGTGTGCACCTATTCAGGCTGGGTAGAAGCATGTCCTACTCGTACAGAGAAAGCAGGAGAAGTCGTGAGATTCCTGCTACGAGAAATAATACCCCGATATGGACTACCCTGCTCTATAGGATCGGACAATGGTCCAGCTTTTGTTCATCAGTGCCTACAACAATTGACTCATATGCTTGGTATAAAGTGGAGGCTTCATACGGCATATAGACCCCAGAGTTCTGGTAAGGTAGAGAGAATGAATAGAACTATTAAGAATCAGTTGGCTAAAATGTGTCAGGAAACCCAACTTAAGTGGAACGTTCTCTTGCCCATAGCTCTATTGCGAATCCGTAGTACACCTACCAGAAGGATGGGCCTCTCTCCTTTTGAAATCATGTACGGGCGACCACCTCCCGTGCTTGGTAACTTAAGGGGGGATTTGAGTCAGTTGGGAGAAGGAATTACCCGGCAGCAGGTTGTAGAGTTGGGTAAGACTATGGAGGAGGTACAGAAATGGGTACAAGATAGATTACCTGTGAATATTTATCCCCCAATTCATAGTTACCACCCAGGCGACCAAGTGTGGATTAAAGAGTGGAATAATGTGCCGTTAGGGCCCAAGTGGAGAGGTCCTTATGTTGTTCTTCTGTCTACCCCTACAGCGATAAAAGTAGCCGAAGTGGCTCCGTGGATACATCACTCCAGGGTTAAACCAGCAGCAGCCGATTCCTGGCAAGTTACAGCAAATCCAGAGAATCCCTGCAAGATCCGGTTAAAACGCACGACTCAGTCGGAGTGACGAGGAACCTTGTGGATCACAAATTTTATTGTTTCAGAGACTTGGTAAGTGAGTGAGAAGGCCATAATAAAGCCTGTCCACTCACCAACGAGTGTATAAGTCAGGGAAAGTCTTGAGGGGACCCCTGTGAAGACGAGCAGAACTCCATTCCCTGCAGCCCTTACATCCTGGAAGCTGAGGTGCCTTCGCACGGACGAAGACTGAGGATGACGACGAAAGATGTATTTTTAATAATGTTTATTTATGTGTATTTTTATATTCAGGAAGGTAGAGGTACCGACACTCCTAGCTGTGAGGTATGCATTAAGACTACAAGAACAGGTAACCATATATCCCAGACCCTAATTTGGCATTCGCAATATGAGTGTAAAGGAGATGTATCAAGATGTAGATACTTAAATATAGAATATAGTGTGTGTCATTTAGGAGTAGGAGAACCTAAGTGCTTCAGTCCTGAGTATCAACCCCGTACAATTTGGTTGACTCTCAGAAATGGAGATCCTCAGGGGACCCTAATTAATAAGACGGTATTAGAATCCGTATATTCTTCAGGTGCTCTGCTATTTGATGCGTGTAAAGCAATATCAAGTGGTAGAAAGCCGTGGAATGTATGTGGGGATCTTAGATGGGAGAGGACGTATGGGTCTAACGATAAATATATTTGTCCCAGTAGTAAAAATAGATATGTAAGTCCAAGATGTCCAAATAGAGATTATAACTTCTGCCCATATTGGTCTTGTGTGGGGTGGGCGACTTGGGGACAGACAGTAGACAAGGACATGATTGTGACTAAGTTGCCTATTGATCCATATTGTAAGTCTATGGAATGCAATCCAATCCATATACTTATAAATAACCCTGACAAGTTCTTAGATAAATATGGTAATTTATTTGGGTTTCAAATATATGGGACGGGTTTAGACCCTGGGACAATATTGTTTATAGGGATAGAGACTGATACGGTAACCTCCCAAACTCATCAAGTATACCATTCCTTTTATGAAGAGATGAGCATAGATAATAAGATCCCCCATAATGCTAAAAACTTGTTCATTGATTTAGCCGAAAGTATTGCCGGTAGTCTTAATGTTACCAACTGCTATGTGTGTGGAGGTACTAACATGGGAGACCAATGGCCTTGGGAAGCAAAGGAGGTAATGTCCGGTTCTAAGGCAGTTGACCAATTAATATCTATACAAGCCGACTATCATATGAGTGTTAGAGGTAAATCTGAGTGGAGATTGAAGACCTCCATCATAGGTTATGTTTGCATAGCGAGGAAAGGAATGATGTATAATACTTCTGTAGGAGAATTAACTTGTCTAGGGCAAAAAGCTTATGATGATGATACAAAGAATACAACTTGGTGGTCGGCTTCAAATGTCTCAGAACCATCTAACCCGTTTGCAAGATATGCCAATTTAAAGGACGTATGGTTTGATCTATCCATCACATCTAACTGGAGAGCCCCAGCGAATTTGTACTGGATCTGTGGTAAGAAGGCCTATTCGGAGTTACCACAGGACTGGGAAGGGGCATGTGTGTTGGGTATGTTAAAACCATCCTTCTTCTTGTTGCCTATTGAAACAGGTGAGACTTTAGGTGTTAAAGTGTATGATGTGAATCATAGGAAGAAAGGGGGACCCATAGAGATAGGTGCCTGGGAAGATAATGAATGGCCTCCCCAGCGTATTATAGATTATTATGGGCCAGCCACGTGGGCAGAGGATGGTACCTTTGGTTATAGAACCCCTATTTATATGCTCAACCGCATTATAAGGTTACAGGCGGTGTTTGAGATCATTACTAACGAGACATCACAAGCGCTCAATCTTCTAGCGAAGCATAATACCAGGATGAGGACAGCAGTCTACCAAAATAGATTAGCCTTGGATTATCCTTTGGCAGTAGAGGGAGGTGTATGTGGGAAGTTTAACCTGAGCAATTGCTGTCTTCAAATAGATGACGAAGGGCAAGCAATAGCTGAGCTTACTAGCCATATGGTTAAACTAGCGCATGTGCCTACTCAGGTATGGAAAGGGTACAATCCAAGTAGTTAGTTTGGTAGCTGGTATGAGTGGTTTGGAGGGCTTAAGGCAGTGGTAGGTGGAGTCCTACTGATTTTAATGTTGTGTCTACTCCTGCCGTGTCTTATACCCTTAGTAGTTAGGTCTGTGCAAAGCCTGATAGAAAATATAGCAGAGAGGAAGGCTGCTGCACAGATAATGGCAATTTATAAATATAAGGCTCTAGATCAGGGAGAA
>OW240919.1:79037874-79080930 GCA_933207985.1 Pelobates cultripes | reverse complement strand
AAACAGTCTACTACAAAGATAGTTTAATTTAGATGTCTTCAATAATTAGACATAATACTGGCAAGACAAATGCACAATCTGGGAAATAAAAGTTTGAATTTTAAATATATCTGGATAGCCATGAAATGCATTTGCCTAATTTTCTTGCACTTTAAAAAGGTACACTCCTGCTCCCATAATAATAGGGGAAGGAGAGTGCGACAGCTATCTAACCTGCATGGGTAAAACCATTTCACAACAGCGCCCAACACAGCTGCTTCCCAGCTTCCTTCCTTTGGCCACTGTAGGTGAAGAATGTTTGCTGGCGGCCGATGATAGGCTGAAAGCACCAATGAGCATCACTGGACGCCCACAGAGAGATAGTACGTACAGTATTGGGAAATGGAAAAAAATAGTATGTACTGGAATATGGTGCAGACACTCCTGTCCCATAAAAACTTCAACAAGCTGAAAATGTTATGGGGGTGGGAGCATTCCATTAAAGATATGCAGCAGTGGAGAAAATTTAAACTGCTCTAAGATATCATAAATTTAAAAAACAAAGAAAAAAAAAAATACACCTAGACATTACATTTTCATTCTTTATTGCATTTTCGCATGCATTTTTTAATGATACAAACCAAAGATTAATGTATGCCCTGTGTAAAGGAAGCCATATCTTAGTGCTAGTGCTGTTGGGTAATTAAAAGGGAGAAAATCAAATCAATCATTGTACTGCCACATGAATAGGGCATGATATAATGCATCGATTTCTGAGCAGTGGGTGCAATTAAGAGAATTTTAACATACGTTCATATTGATGTTTCAAATTGGGAGACTACAGTTGACAAAATGCAAAGTTGCACAAACACTTTCTGTTCATGTTTAATATTCTCTTCCAAGTTTTGAATGTTGAATCTATTGTATGAATTATCCTACTTGGAAATATTCCTTTTTTTCCTTCTTCTTTCTATTGGCCTATACGCTCCGCTAAGACACACAAAATTTGTTTAGGAGGACAACAGCTGGCGATGGAATGTGAATCTGTTTAGACAATTTTAAAATAATCCCTTCTTGTTAAAAATAACATCTCTGCAATTTCCAACTGCTGGTGACAGCAAGTAGCAAAGAGGAAAATTAGAGCACAGAGCATCTAATCATATCATGTCGCATGTTGGAATAGGAAAATAAACACTTAGCTTGTAGCATTTCGCTTTCAGACTAACCCATTTTGGTTACTACATTCATTACACAACACTCAAGAAATGTCAGCCAGTTTATAACATTAATACGTACATAGGATAGAAAATGCTTGCAGAATTTAGAAGACTGACACTTTCAGAGGCAACTGGATTCTTTTATTTTGAAGGATAGATGATGTTACAGCACCACTAAAAATAATACAGAGAAAATCTGAAAAGCCTGAGTATCATGACTAAGAAAACACAATACTGGGAAGGATTAGAAACTGACTAAAATATGCTCCTGATTGAAAGAGACAGTGACCACTTACAAATTCTAGGTTGTTACTGCAAATGTTACAATGTAGAGAGACCTACTCAAGAGAGTAACTTAAAACAGCAGTGATGTGCAAAAAAAATAAAAAGTAAAACACAACTTGGATTTCTCTATCCTCTCTCCACTCATTGAGAGATCTGAAAACTCCACTGCGGTCATGCGTGATCAGTGGCTTGGGACAATGCTGCACATAACCCAGTTCAAAAAACTATGAACTGAGCCGCAAAAAAGCAGTTAATTTTTTTATTATTATTTAAATAGCACCAGTAAATTTTAATACGTGCAGTATGGCTGGGGTGCTTATTTAACAGTTTGAAACATCATTTGCGATGTTGTACAGGTGTAGATGAAAACCTAAAAACAAACTTTTTTTTAACTGAATGCATTAAAAAACATGGGTCATTTTCGGCATAATGGCAAGAGGAACTCAATTTATCGCCACAATATGTCAAACCAGAGAACTGGAACTCTTAACCAGTTTTGGGGGCCAATAGAAGAGGTGTAAGACATTAGTTTATTTTCTGTAAAAATAATTGAACCTTATGAAAAATGTATTAATTCAATCTTTCAGTAACTAAGAATGTCAAGTCCGCCCAGGCCAAAAGAGAAAATTTTCTTCAAAGTTTATCCTTTAAAATATTTTGATTTAGTCACCAGTAGTCCTTGCACATAAAAGGCTTGCAGAGTGCAAAATTATAAATACCACATACTCCTGCTGAGAAAGAATATATAGTTTATATTCAAAAAAGGTGTCAGTCACCTTCTAGGCTGCATATTGCTTACTGCAGATAACCCATCACACTTGTGTCATGTTTCCAAAAACAGGGATTTTTTGGAATCAGGTAATTCTGCATATATACACCAAATGACAGCTCCAAATGTTTTCTATTATTCCTACTGCATCTAATAAATTTAAAAAATGCGTGCATTTTATAATAGGGGGGTGGGTGGAAGCAATAAGTCCCCAAAATAAATAAATACATAAATGTTCCAGTTTGTTAATATAATTTAATTGAAGATGAGCATTCAATGCTCCCAATTTTTTTATGTCTCCCTGCCAGATCAATAGCAAGCAACAGAAGGCGAATCCCTGAATATGCCTCTGGCAGTTTCTAAGTCTCTCAGCTGATGGTAAGGTTTGCAGTCATTTAGAAGAAGAGATAGAGAAAACGAGAAAATAAACACATGGGAAATGAAAAAGAGCTGCACATCCACTGTAGACAAAAGACTAATATTGAGCTTCTAGAGACATCATGGTTATGGCAGTGTAGGCTTTATAAAGAAATGGGGAGGGGGTTCTTTGGAGATTATATATACATACATACACGCACATAGATATAGATGGTTTTATCTTTAGATTTATGGCCACCCCTTAAAAAAATCATATATTAAGCAGTATAGCTTACCTGTAGTACCTCACTGTGTTAGTCTCACCGATCGCCTTCTCTGCCCTTTGTTGATACAATGCTTCTTCATGGAGAATCACTGGAGGACTACAGCACATTTACTTATAAACATGCATTGCTATGGGTAGCTTTCAGCATCTTCATGTGGTATGTGACCTCCCATTGATAAGAATATTTTTGAGAAGCTATATTCAGTATTCGATAACATTTTTATTATAATAGGTAATTTAAAGGGCACTATAGTGTTAGGAATACAAAAGTGTTTTACCTGAGCCATAAGGTAATACATATTAGGGAGATAAGGAGAATCCTTCCCTCTTTCCTGTCTCCTCCTCCTTCGCCAATGGGGGAGAAGCTAGTGTTCAAGAGTGGCGGGGGCCGCACGCGCATTAGGTCTTCCCCTATAGGAAACCATTGAATCAATGCTCTATGTGGATTTTGAAGAATCTGAACATCCTCATGCAAAATGCTGTGGTTATGGTGCTTTGAGTGTTCCTTTTGAAAGGACACTTACCACCAAAGCAACTATGACTTTATCTAGTGGTTTTAAAAAAAATATTAAAGTGGAAAAAAGGGACATTATAGGTACCCAGAAGCGATTCCTGTATATACACTGAGTTTTAAAGAACAGTTTAGGCACCATAACAATTTCATCAAAATTAAGCTATGGTGCCAGGAGGTCCCTGGTGCTGGCGCGAAGGGTTTAACTTCAAAGTCTGTGTTCCAGAGAATCTCTCTGCTTCTTTGTCTTTCTGCTTTCTCAAAATTGGGAAGCCAGAAGGCTCTTGCAGAAATGGGCAGGGCCTCTGCTGATTGGCTGAGAGCAGTCAGCTGATGCCTTCAGCTAATCAAAGACTCATACATAAAACTGGCTTGAATTTCCCTTCATAGAAACACTCAAACTACTGGTTGCAATCTAAGGAGCCAAATCATTTTTGAACAGTTTTACTTCTTATCAAGGGTCCGCCAGGTGCTGCTCCCCACCTCCACACATAGAGACAGAAGTTTATTAGCAAGAACTTTCATTATAACTATAGCTCAGGAGAGCTAACAGTTCCTGCTCTTGCATTGAGTATTAACCATTTTTTTTTTTTTTTTAAGATTTCTTTATTTTTGCATTGACAAACATTACAGCTTGTAAACAGTATTGGGGCTTGTGCATAAGCCTAGCATCAAGAGATACATTGGTATTGCAGTGATACCGAAAAAAGATAATAGTTTTGTTAGGTATACATTTGTTGTTCGGAACCCTGCCTTTACTTTCTGCGTTGCTGTCTGAAGCTGCAGTCCATCAGTGTTTTTCCATTTTCATAAACACAATAAACTTCAAAACCTGTAAACACCATATTTGGTGTTTTCCTTAAGTTAACAGGAACCTCTAAAACTTTGTATCATAACCTGTTCTATTCGTCTCGTTATTATTTTCCTTCCCCACCCCTCCCCCCACCCCCAGATTATGAGCACCTCAGTGGAGCATTACTTTTCTTGCATGAGCCGTGTTTGTGATGACTATTCGTTGTCTGATCGTTTACACTTTATTAGTTAACCATTTTTAAATGGTTCCTCCAACCACCACAACCTCTTCTGCTTTTAGAATTCGTCACGGTGGTAGGAATAAGTATGTGCAATGTTTCTGCTTGAAATGCTGTACATACAGAGCAATTTGCATTGTTTGTGCCAGGGTAAGTTGCACCCCCAGCACACATGACTAAGGAAGTACAAAAATTACAAATTACATCAGCACGTGAATGTCTGCAAGAGGAAGTCTTGGTCTTCCTTTCCCGCATTTATAGTAATTAATCCGTCCCCCGTCTTTAAATTCCTTCGCTCTGGACCACGTCATCTGATTGGACCACGAGTGGGCAGTGGAGACTTCAGAAAGGGTGTGGAAACCAGCATGGGGAGGTTCGCCCAGCTGGATTTCAGGCAAGTTTAGACCTTGCTAATTATGTCCAGTTTTTAAACTTATTAAGATTTTTTACAAAGAGTAAAAGTAACTCTTTAAACTGTCCGTTCAGTGGACAATCTGGCACACACATTTCTGAAATCACACACACAGACAAAGCTATTATTTTTTTCTGAATGCAATAGTTTTGTTGAAATGATAAAAAAAAATCTCCAGAAATTAAAAGCTGCATGACTATTTAAACACTGATGCTGACTTGTAACATACAGCCTGATTTGACAACAAACATGATAAAGAATACAGAAGAGTTGAAAGTCTATTCCCACAAACCGTAAATTTGTTTTAACTTCGCAAGTCATTTGCCACTTCACTCACTGTTTAAGCAAACAAGCCCCTCTGTTACTCTTCACATAGTTATTTTATGGTGAAGTCCAAACAAATAGAAAACTGTAATTTTACTCACCGTAAATTCCCTTTTCCTTAATATGGTGGCAGTACAATAGGGATGTACTCTTCCCTCGGGATAAGCATTAGAAATAAATAATTAACATAAAAGTTCCTCCCCTTACCAGGTATAAGAGACCAAACCAGCCCTGGGACCTCAGTACGTACCAAGAACACCTCAGTGAATCCATAGAACACCAAAAAATTAATATATACATAAAGGGAGGAATTGACGTACTGCCACCATATTAAGGAAAAAGGAATTTACGGTGAGTAAAATTACAGTTTTTCCTGACATATGGTGGCAGTACAATAGGGATATATCGAGATCCCAGACTAAGGGCGGGAATTTAGGCAATAACAGCTTGTAACACCTTGTGCCCAAAATCAGCGTCAGAGAATACGTCCAGCCTGTAATGTTTTACAATAGTGTTGAAAGAAGACCAGGTAGCCGCCTTGCATATATCTTCCGGAGAGGCACACGCTTTTTCGGCCCAAGAGGCAGCCATGGCTCTAGTAGAATGTGCTTTCAAGGAGGCAGGCAGAGGTAGATTCGAGGTAGAATAAGCCAATTTTATAGTATCCACCAGCCATCTTGCCAAAATGGCCTTGGAGGCACCTTGGCCTTTAAATTTTCCAAAGAAATTCACAAATAGATGATCAGTCATCCTATACGCAGAGGAGCGGTCCAAGTAGATTTTCAGAGACCTACCCACATCTAGTTCGCTCCAATCAAATTCCCAATCTGGCATAGATGGACCATTAAAGGAAGAAAAATAGGTTGGTTGATAACCTTGGAGGAGATGACTTTCAAAAGAAAGGAAGGCTTAGGGAACATAAAAAAAATTTCTTCCGGATAGAGTGGTTAAGTCAGGAGAGGAAGAAAGGGCCTGGAGTTCCCCTATCTTCTTAGCCGAAGTAATGGCCACCAAAGGTCTTCAGGGACAGATTCTTCAATGAAGCTTCTTCCAAATGTTCGAAAGACTGAGTACACAGATTTCAAAACTAAAGAGAAATCCCAAGAGGCAAAACAGATGGTCTTACAGCTTTAAAAAAACTCCTAACAAGAGGATTAGAAGCCCAATTTTTTACCCAAAAAATGACAGAGCGGAAATTTGGACTTTGAGTCTAGACAGACTAAAACCTTGAGAAAGACCATCTTGTAAAAAATGAAGGATAGTAAAAGTAGAAGGATAGGATCCTATGCAACGATGAGATATGCACCAGTGAAGAAATCTCATCCAAATCTTTATGTAGATAGAAGAGGTAGAGCTCCTGGTAGAATTTAACAGTAACTGAAACCTCTCTTCTTTAATGTCCCTATTATGCAGAATTAGCCCTGCAGCAGCCAAGCTGTCAACCTGAACATGTTCAATACTTCTACTGGAATTCCCTCGTTTTCCAGAAGATCCGGTGTTACCGGGAGAATCCACTACTTTAAAGCCATCTTCTTTAAAACCGAGAACCAGCTGCAGTTTGGCCAGTACGGTATTATGGCCAGAATATGAGCTTGATCTGATGTTACCTTTTGCAGAATCCTTAGGACAAGGCTTGCAGGGGGAAAAATGTAAGCAAGGGGAAACTCCAACCGGATCGAAAGACCATCCATTATTAGCGGCCTGTCTACCTTGAAGAGGGAGGCAAACGATCTTACTTTTGCATTTGATCTTCTTGCCATAAGGTCTATGACTGGAAGACCGAATCTCTTCACCAGCTGAGCGAAAATTTCTGGATTGAGAGACCACTCGTTCTGGGACCATTTTGATCTGCTTAAATCATCCGCTACCACGTTGTCTATTCCACAAATGTGAATGGATGAAATGTCATCTAGATGACTTTGAGCCCAGGACATAATCCGTGAGCAAAGGAAATACAATTTTTTTACTCTTGTACCGCCTTGTTTGTTCAGGTAGGAGACTGTAGTCGGATTGTCCGACTGGATTTTTACAGCTTTCCCTACAATGAAATCCTTGAACTGCTGAAGAGTGTAGAGTACTGCTAACTCCTCCTTGAAATTTGAAGATTCCTTTTTCGACCAAACACCTTCTCTTAAGTGATACAGGAGGTGAGCTCCCCAACCTGTATTTGAAGCGTCTGTAGAAATCATGATCCAAGATTTTTGACGAAAAGACAGGCCTTCTGTAATGAATTTTTCCTCTAGCCACCAAGAGATTTTCTTTTGTATGATCTGATATACTCATTAATGCATCCAAGTCTTCTCCATTCTTTGAACATTGGATAAGAATTTCCCACTGTAAGGGCCTTGATTCCGCTCTGGCCCATTTTACTGCCGGGATTGTAGAGGTCAGATGACCTAAAAACCTGCTTGGCTTTCCTCACTTAACATTCTGACATCCGAAGAAGGTTTTTTATTAAAATATCTCTCTTTTTTTCTCTTTTCTTTTGTCAGATGAACCAACAGTGTGTCTGACTTTATCAAAAACCCTAGAAACAGGACAGATCTTATAGCGGTAAGGTGTGATTTTCCTAGGTTGATAATCCAACCATTTTCTTCCAGGATTTCTAGTGTATAGGCCACATCTGATTCTAGAGCGCATCTTGAATCTGCCTTTATTAACCAGTCGTCCAAGTGAGGTACTACTCTGATTCCTTGCATCCTCAAAAAAACTGTGACAGGTGTGAGGACCTTTGTAAAAATCCTGGGTGCTGAAGCTAGCCCGAATGGAAGGGCTCTCAATTGGAAATAGACATTTTTCCCTTTCCTTATAGCAAACCTCAGGTATTTTCTTGATTTCACATCCATAGGAATATGCAGATAGGCATCCTTTAGATCCAAAGTTGCCATGAAATCTCCTTTT
The DNA here is from genome assembly GCA_933207985.1 of Pelobates cultripes. Lineage (NCBI taxonomy): Eukaryota > Metazoa > Chordata > Amphibia > Anura > Pelobatidae > Pelobates > Pelobates cultripes. Next base: position 79,072,858 of record OW240919.1, on the reverse strand, counting down.
AGGATATGAGTGACAGACGCTATAGTCTCCATTCTGAAATGTTGGTAAGGAATGAGCTTGTTCAGGTTTTTTAGATCCAAGATTGGACGAAAAGACATGTCCAGTTTTGGCACTAGGAACAACCGGGAGTATACACCCAGATATACTTGGGAAGTTGGAATCCTTTCTACCACACCTTTTCTTAATAGGGAGGCCGTGGCAGAAAAAAGGGCTTGGTTTTTTAACTACGACCGGTAGGAGGAGACAAGGAAACTTGGTCTTGGAACATCTAAGAATTTTATTTGGTATCCTTTTTGCACCAGATTCAAAGTCCATGGATTTTTAGTGGTCTCCCTCCATCTGTGAACAAAACCTTGCAACCTTCCGCCCACTCTGATGGCGTCAGAAACATTTGTTTCTGTCAGACTTATTGTCTTTGTGTGTGTCAAATCTTGGATTTTTCCTTTGTTGATGAAAAAACCTGGGTTTTTCTTGAAAGCCCCTACGGTTTTTGAACTGGAAATTTCTATACCTGGGTTTCCAGGCATATTTTCTGTCTTGAGGCAAGGCCTTCTTGGTTTCCGACATCTGTCGGATTTACTCTTCTAGAGGAGAACCAAACAACTTTTTCTTCTCCAAGGGAAGTTCACATAATGCAGATTTTGATGCAGTGTCTGCGGTCCAGGCCTTGGGCCACAGATGTCAAACCCATGACACGAGCCGAAAGCGTAATCACCTCCGTGATAATATCCATAAGGTACACATTAGACAACCTTACATTTTGGAACAGGAGGGAAAGGCCTTTGTCTTGGTTATCACCCAGACCATCTTCCAAAGTGTTAAGCCAAAGATTCTGAGCTCTCACCACTGAAGCCTCGGCTAATGCTGCTTTAGCCTGAAAACCTGCAGCCTAATAAGCCCTTCTGCTGGAAGTTTCAGCCCTCTTATCCATGGGGTCTTTCAGACCAGAAACGTCCCCAATAGGTATGGTAGTTTTTTTAGACAATTGAGCCACTTGTACATCAACTACCGGCAATTCTTCCCATTTATCTTCCTCCTCCATTTTAACAATACTTTTAAAATGTCTGGAGATAAAAGCCCTTTTCTCAGGGTTCTTCCATGCTCTGAAAATCAAATCCAGCATTTGTTTGTTGGACTGGAAGTGCTTTACTCTTGGATTTGTCTACCGTTTCATCAGAAAGGATAACATTAACCTCTTTAATACATTTTCTCAATTCATCATGAGGAAAACCAACCTCAGTATCAGAAGAGTCGAGGATTCTGAAGAAAAAGAACATTCGCCCGAGGATAGTTCTGAACCAGACTGTGTTCTCTTCCTTTTAGACTTCTGTTTAGTAGCTTTTACAGAAGTGTGAGCAGGCTCTTTAAAAGACTCAAAAGTCTGGGCCAGATTATCCTGAAACCAAGACAAAAATTATTTCATCTCTTGTTGCTTGGATTTTTCTAGCGTCAAAGAAGAGCAAATATTACAGACTTTCCTTTTAAAACCATCTGGTAAAGGAGTGGAGCATTCACTACAACAGAGATGTTTAGCTTTGGAACAGGCTTTTTTAGAAGCAGGAGTAGGCACTTTGTCTTTATCCATATTATCAGTAGAGACAGGACTAGACATATCTGCAATACATAAACCATATTTGTAGAAACCATAAAACAGAGTTTTAAAGATTAGAAACAAAGAATCATACCTCTAAAACCTCTGACCCGTGTGGGGGGGGGGGCTGGTGACACGGGAGACCTTCACTGCCAAGCATCCATGCTGACAGGAAGATCTGCACAGCATAAATAGGCAGATCCTTTGAAATCTGTCACCATGTCGGTGACAGATGCGCATAGCTCGGTCGGAACTCCAGTGGAACACATCCACCCGGGCGTGCGTTCCACCGCCATGCGCATGCGTCTCTGATGGGCAGTGATTTGCTGCCACTAGAGACCGCCTCCCTGCTTCGCCGGTGACTGCACTCGGCGTAAAGCAGGCTTCCCATACCTGCTCCATAATCCTGCAGGATGCTTGCTGGCCATTCCGCTCTCCACCTGGGAGGCTATCAGACCAGATCCCCCTGGCAGCAACCCATATGCCTCACCATCTCATTCCAGATGCCGTCCGTGATGGAACAAGAAAGAGAACTGAGGTCCCAGGGCTGGTTTGGTCTCTGGTAAGGGGAGGAGCTTTTTATGTTAATTATTTCAGATGCTTGTCCCGAGGGAAGAGTACATACATCCCTATTGTACTGCCACCATATGTCAGGAAAAAGCAAAAAGGAAATTGATCTACTTATTTAGTATCCAAGTTAACAACATTTACTGAGCCTCGTACATACTATTTAGCACTTGAGCAGTGTTCCTATCTAAACATGTAATGAGCGTCTCCTCCTACTGCCCAGCACACAACAACATTAAAACCATGGAAAACCAACCGTTCAAGCATGGCAATGCACAATTCCATGATTAATTACTGACATTAATTGGCATTCCACTACTTAAGACCATTACAGATCTTTTCTGCTGAAATGCAAATTACGTTAAATTAATAGATTTTGGAAGGTCCGCTGCTTAGTGAAATCAAATCAATAATGATTTAATCACTACAATTAACATTAGTAGAGGTAAGTTATTTTATTGTTCTTTTAGAGCGAGACGGGATTACGGAAACAGAATTTCAATTGGGTTTTGGAACGATATCATCGCATGTTTTCTGCATTAAATGTCATGCATTGTATTAAAAGAACACACAGCCTAAACAGAATGTCATCACACCTTAAAAGAGGAGAAAATGTGCAATTTACTTTAAACAAAGGGCAAAATAAATTGAAAATGTCAATAAAACGAAGAGAGCACAGTACATTTTTTTTACTATACGAAGTCTAGCAAATTGACATACGAAAGGCAAAATTCAAGTATAAACCCCATTGGGATTTGTGAAGAACTGACAGGGCAATCAAAAATTTTAATAAAGTTAATATCACAATTTAAATAACTAAAATGGACAAATCCTTCAGACTAATTTTTTTATTTTGTTAACACTTTACACTCAGGAACCACTTGTTTTAGTTACACTGGCTCACTAATGTATGTCACTAATCAAACAATTGGGTAGTACCAATTCAAAAATCAGATTGGGAAAGCTAAGTGTTCTGAGTAAGCTTGACTCTGGTGACTGTTTCTACAGTTTACAGACAAATATAACACATTTCATGAGTTGAAAGTTCTGTGGACAAAAGCACCAACTTAAAAGAACTACACAAAAACACAATAACCAGTACAGCCTGCTGTAGTGGTTCTGGTGCCAGTGGTGACCTCACCCTTTGTAACGAGTCAAACTACGTTTTAACGGTTTGACTTTTTACCTGAAGTTCACCTGGCACTGCTCCCAACCTCCATGACAGCTACAGAAGTGCTGAAAGTTCAGTTATCTATACTGAGCTAAGTCCTGCAGTTCCAGGTTTTACTTAGAAGAGGCAACAAAAATTCCTGTTAGCATCTTTAGTCTCTACAGCATTGGTAGTAAAGGCAGGAAGCGATGCTGGTGTATCCCAAGTAAGTAACTATTCAAAAACTGTTTGGACCTTATGGCAGCACCACTACTCAAATGCATGATCCCGGTGTGCCGCCAATGCCCCTTTTACCATGTGTGTCTGCAAACCGGTATGCAATAGTCTCCCTGTAAATTTATCTGCTTAAGTCACTTAACAGGGCTGCACGTGGCAGTTGTGAGATGGGAAACGTTCATCTGTCCACAGTTGCCTACTCTGCATCCTTCTAAATCTGGCCATAGTACAGTGTCACTAAACACATTTAACCTCGAGCTGGTTCCACAAACATGACAGTGAGTTCAGTGCACATCAGTTTCCTCTGTAGTCATCACATCTCAATGTAAAAGAGCAACTCGAGGATGTGGTGGGACACGAGATTTGCAGCACAAATCTTCAGCAACTGCATGACCAGATCATGTCATAGCTAAGAGGTTACAGCACTGTTCATGTAAATCAGGGGTCGTGAGTTTAAATCTCACTGGGGCCTCTTAGACTCCCACATCACACTCTTTCCAAATCATTCACATTTCAGTAAAGGAGGAGACTATATTTAAAAGAAGACAAAACTACCACAACAAGGGGACATAGCCTTAAAGGACCAATCTAGGCACCTGGATGCCAGGTCCCTCTAGGATTAACCCATTTATTATGAAATTATGAATGCTTTCCTATGAGACTGGCTGAATGGGCGCGCAGCTCCTGCCGCACATGCAGCCGAAGAGGAGGATCGGAGGAGGAGAGCTCCCTGCCCGGCGCTGGAAAAAAGGTAAGTTTAACCCCTTTCCTCTCCCCACAGCCTGGTGGGAGGGGGTCCCTGAGGGTGGGGGCACCCTCAGGGCACTATAGTGCCAGGAAAACGAGTATGTTTTCCTGGCACTACAGTGGTCCTTTAAATTAGAGGGACAAAGTTTTAAAATAATATCAGGAAGTATTACTTTACTGAGAGGGTAGTGGATGCATGCAATAGCCTTCCAGCTGAAGTGGTAGAGGTTAACACAGTAAAGGAGTTTAAGCATGCGTGGGATAGGCATAAGGCTATCCTAACTTTAAGATAAGGCCAGTGACTAATGAAAGTATTTAGAGAATTGGGCAGACTAGATGGGCCGAATGGTTCTTATCTGCCGTCACATTCTATGTTTCTACGTCAACACAGTAAATCTCTAGAACACATGCAGATGAAACTTACAATCTAAATTATCTTGTATTTGCTATATATTTTTTATTTACTAGTTTGTGCATGTTATAAAGCATGCAAGTCTATTTTTGTTGCCAGCTCAGCAATTGTTCATTTGTTTTAAAGAGAAATCTTTCTATATTTACATAAGAAATGGACTGCACATGAATTTGCAAGTTCAGCAGAAACAGACCGTTCGATTTACTGACTAACCAGATTTTAATTCTTTATCCAATTTTCCCACACACCTCTCGTGTAGAGACTATAAATGCAGACGGCAAAATACTGAAGACTGAAACGTCAACCTGTTGACCTTGGAATGCCTCACATTGGCATACATACATACATATATGTATGGTCTTGATAAAGACCCAGGAGGGTCGAAACGTTGATTAGTGCTCCGTTCACTAATAAATATATAAAAGTGATTCTTTGTTGAAACAATTTGCATATGCCAACCCAGAATATTTAGCAGTAGTAACATCACTGCAAATTTGTGATTTCTGTGAGAAAAGCAAGTCTTATGGTTTGACTGGTGTGCAGATCTTTAACATTGTATTTAAATTATATACAGTGGTACGTCAGTTTACAAATTGAATACGTTGTACGTGACGTTTCTTATTGTGAAAAATTTGTAAACCTTAACGCGGTTTCCCATAGGAATTCATTAAATACCAATTAATCCGCTCTGGAGGTCAGAAAAAAGTAAAAATGAGCCTGCATGGAAACCAACCCACAATGCAGAACACACAGTAAAAGCAAGCAAACAACTAAGTACTATAAACCTCCCAGGCGCAATGCATCCTGGGAAAACTTGCATTATTCTCAATGGATTTTTATTTGTAAACCGAAAATTATGTTAACCGAGGCATTTGTAAACTAAGGTATCACTGTATAGGAAACCAACTCCCCAGTTTTGCACCCTTCCCCGTCACAGGTGCCTCATTCTAGGACCATAGAGTAGGACCTGCCAAGAATGGGGTACATTGACGTTGTGGCAGGCTTGTACAATGCATGATCATATACTGTAACTAAACCTCCATTGTTTTTTTGCCTAGGTAAAGTGTTTTTAAATAAAATGATCACATTCTGTGAAACTTGAAATTGCCGTTTAATTCGCTGGATCTTGTATGATATACATATTAATTTTTTGCCAGTCATTTTCACTAAACCAAAAAAAAAAAAAAAAAAAGTTTTGTCAATTCACTGCATATGCATAAACATTTGATATATACATGCACAGTCTCCCCCTCCCCCCACACAAACGCAGTGCTCAGATTATTAAAGCTCAAAAAAAAATGTTAGAAAAAATATAAAGCTTTATGAAGTAGCTTTCCCTGAGATTTATTTTGTGTGCCTGAATGATTACATTTGTGGTTACGAAGCATCGATCATCTCTTTTATTGTAGTGCTATAACCTTAATCATGTAGTAGTTACATAGTCCATGTTCATAATGTAATATTATTGTTTTAATGGTGTGTGTGCCTGACACTGTATACGCCATCCACTGTTACAACAGTAAGGCAAAACGTAGATCTCTTTCAATTACCCCCACCTCCTCCACCAATGTTCTGTATGTTATTCCAGGTTATCTTTATCTTGTCAAATGTCATAACACCTTTACACGGTTACAAATTCTATATCCAGTCCTCTGGTTGCAATAATTGGCTACAATCGCAATCGTCCTTGAATGTCCTGGGGGAGGGAATTCAAACATGAGCCATGAAAAGAGACTAAAAATAGTATCCTTGAATCCCTAGACAGAAGGAATCAAAACCAGAAGGTAGGCTTCGGCATGACAACTTAGTGTGATACAATTCAAAAGGTATGAGGCGGGCGAATGCATCCTTTAATTTAATCACTTGTTCCTGTCACTTCACCAGCATCAACAATCACAGCTGCCATTATGGCTATTTCCATGACTACAGTATTGATGTTCTACAAGATTTACTATTTTTTTTCCCATAACATTTTTGCTGTGAGATATTACTGTAGATATATAAATAAAAATAAATTGCTGCATTAAAATAGACATGGATACAAGAATTTAACCCCTTCAATACACAAATAGAGTATAAACATTTTCATTTTGATGTATATTGCAAAATATCTAGTCTTTTAAGTATCATTCACTCTCATTTATACTCTAGATAAGATTACCAGCCAATAGAGGAACAAATTTATTTGCCAAAAGCCACTAGTCCGATATAATGCCTGCAAGCTTGCTGACAATGTAAGCCAGCCCCATGCTTCCAAACAGTAAATTAACTTTCAATGGGTCAGACCATTCCTACAGTCTTGTATTTATGGTGTGTGGGCAGTATGTTCAATAATGGTCATTCTTTTTACATTAAGTTCGCAGTTTTAGTAAGCTGTACTGCTGGTAATGCCTTCAGGGTCCTTGCAAATAACTGTAAGCCATTTTCATTTATCTATTTTTGTCACACCTACTATATGTGAAGCATTTTGCTTATATACCAAATCTCAGAGTCTGTGTGAAATATTACAAGATAAAAGAACACGGTATGTTCCTAAAGCATTTCATTTCTCAAATATTTTTATAAAAAATAAGTGAAAATTAAAAATGTGTACATTTTTATAATTAGAATGTTTAGATTTGTTCATATGCTAGTTATGCATCATCCCTATTTTTTCAAATAGTGCCCGGTAGTGAAGGAATTAAAAGAGCCGAATACCGGGATCATGAAATGGCAGAGAGAGAGATATGGAGGTGACAAAAATGTCAGCACTTCCTTAAAAATCAACCTAATTTGTTGTCCAACTGCTTTACTAAATGATAACTTGTAAATAAAGAGAAGTAAAAAAAAAAAAAAAAAATTAAGCTGATGCACCCAGGTTACGTAAAAATGGGGATGTGAGCCATATATATTCATTCTATAGTGCAGAAACAGAAATAAAAGATCTGTAATAAATAAAATCTTTAACAAACTGATTTTGAAAATATTTAGTGGGTTGGAGTTATTAGTAGAGGGATTCTAAGACTAAAGGGAAATTAGGTTTCTTGTGTTACACAGAGTTTGTGGGTCTCTTAATATATTTTATTCTATTGTATTTCTTTTTTTGTCAAAAACAGATGGATTGGGAGAGGGGGGAAGGAGGGTAGTTGGGTGAAGCATATCTGATTGTCAGAATCAAATAAATCCCAAATGACTTTGCATGTACTGCAGTTTAAAAAGTAGAGAATTTCTCTAACCAAGACAAAATTTAGATTTTATAATGTGGCCAGGGCTGTGATGGCAAATAAATAAAATAATAAAAAACAAGACTTGCAAGTACGAAGAGGGATCCTGAGAGGAACACTTTAGTCCCCCCCACCTGTGCGCTTGAAGGGGTTCACTTGCCAGTTTCCAACGCGTATATCCCTCAGCGGATCGGTCTCCTCCTCATGTGACGTTATATCAACTAAATGCGTTGCACATTAGACCTTTTCTATAGGACAGCACTGGATGCTTTCCTATGGAGAATTTGTAGGCGTTAAGACGTCCATCGTTGTTTCATGCAGTTAAATTACGTTAGAGTCAAGGAAGCGCCTCTACTGGCAATCTGAAAGACAGTCACTAGAGGCTATCTTAAAGGGATAATATAGACATCAAAAGAACTTTAGCTTCATGTAGCAGTTTTGGTGTATAGACCCAAATAGCCCCTGCAATTTCACTAATCAATTCTCTGCCAAAGTGTACACTAACCTCTCAAACATCAAACCCAGAGCAATTGTTTGATAAATAATTTAAAGGGAAACTGTCACTTCTCTGAAATGAACACCATGAATAAAAAATATTGAAAAACACCTATACCATATGTCAACCTATTTTTTTAGATGCAAAAGTCATCAAAATCCAGTTCAGACAAGGCAGAGCCAGGGCACACATTTTAAAAGAGGGGGAGAAATAGAAACATTGAATGCTGTACCATGCATCGGTATTCTTTCTCTATGGTGACTGCTAGGTGCAAAGGACAGAATTTTTTGCCCGGTTTCAGTAATTTTTCTGTGTATAAACCTTTTTTTTTAGTCTAAACTTAGGGGTCGTCTTATACACGGAATGTCACTGCAGGGGTTAAATAAACAAAAAATTAAAAACCACTTGTGCGCGAGGCCTAAGTTAAGATGGCGCTGGTCTGCCTTCCGCCGATCCACTTCTGAATGCTTTGGCAAGGAGGAAGAGGACCCTATATGCGTGGGAGCTGCAGCAAACATCAGTACTTATCACAAATGGAGCTCCAGAGACATGCCATAACATAAAAGGAGCAGCCATATAAAGGTATGCTTGCTTTCTGATTTATGATTTGTGGGGGAGGAAATGGGGATCAGGGAGCAGAGGGAATACTACTGTGATGTCCCAGCATGCCCTCACACCACCTGCTGTATTGTGGGAGCTGTAGCCTGCCACCATTCATTATAGAGCGATTAAATTCACAGAGTACTGTAGCACAGGGAGGCATGAGAATCAGAAGTGTGTTGTCCTCCTCAGAAGTCACCTCTAAAATATCAAAGTTCCTCTATTTGATGTTTAAAATATTTATTTCTTCATTTTGGGCTCCAAAAAATAGGGTTTGGCTTATACATGGAAAAATATGTTAATTGTGAATTCTTACATTTAGTTCTTCACACAATTTATTGTTTCATTACTGGTATTTATAAAGCGCCAACAGATTCCGCAGCGCTGTACAATTAGTGGAGAACATACAATATACACAGACAAATAAAGATAGAGAGGGCCCTGCCCGTAAGCGGAGATCAAGTCATTTTAAAGCGGCAGTGTCATGGCCGAATCCCGTTTTTTGTAACCCCCCTCCCTACTCCACTACATCTAACTGACCCCCTAGTCACCCCCAAATGCCCCTAAGCCCTCCATTTTACCTATTTTTTTATCTTTATTTTCTGCACCAACCTATATTCAGGCTGCCGCCATCTTTGTGTGGGTAGATGAAGTCCCTGTGGGACACGTCATCTGCCCACACTAGATAGCGCTGGGAGATTCCCGCACATGCCCAGTGAAACACTTGGGCATGCGAACAGGAATTTCATCTATTCATTCGTCAGAAACTTTTGTATTTAGTGATTTGTGATAATATTTTGTATTTTCTCATTTTTAAATGTCTAGAATATATGTACATTTTTTGAAGCAGAAATTAATAACTGTCTATCCTACTCTGGAACCATGTCAGCTTATTGGCTTTATGCTTTCAGTTACCCCTGGCCACATGCTTCTTTGGCACTCTCTTAGTGTTGACCTCCCGCCTCCCCCCCATTTTTTCTTTTGTTGTTTTTTTACAGTATTGATTTTGGCACCACACTAGAGTTGACATTTGTTTATACGTATCACAAACACCATCTATTTACTTTACATGTTACACTAGCAGGGAACTTCAGTAAAGTACATAACATTCCATTTGTAAATGCAAAATAATATTTTGAGAACTAAACGCTAGTAGTATAAAGTAATAATGGTAGTTCAAACATTAAACGTTTAGTCTCCATACTTCTTGTTTTGACAATTCAAAGAATATTTAGCAGTAAACTCATACTTGGGATGTGATATACAGTAATTCTCAGGATAGATGTTAGATAATTATCCAAAGATCACTGAAACTGCACTGGAAGTACTTACATACAACAGATACAGTAAGTTTCAACTAAGGTCCTTTAGTATTAGTAAAAGTGGCTGAAAGACCAATTTAGGTCTTTCAGCCTTTTGGTAGATAGCTCCCTAATACCGTGGGAGTTAGGGAGTTATCTACAAAGCGGCTGCAAGATGCCGCCGCGGCAGGAATAGGATCAAAGTTTCATTCATTAGAATGAAATTCCGATCTGAATAAAGTCCCGAATTGCATCCTAACACGAATGGAAAAAAACTGTTCTCATTCTGTTAGAAAGAACGCCGGCAAAACTGCCTAATTGCGTCCTAAGTAAAAGGACATTGGCCAATAGGAAGCATGGCGGGAACAGGGAAGCTTAGAATTGTGGGGAAATTTCTCTGACCACCGGAAATGAAGCACACTTTGCTCCTCCGCTGGTCAGAGATGGTCAGGCACAGGAAACCTCCATAAGACAAATAGTCCCTACTTTGTCTTATGTTTTAAAGAAAACTAGAGCAGATAGGAAGAAATGAACAGATCCTGAGAGAGGGAGAGAAGAGGAATCAATTAAAGAAAGCTCTTTTATACATATTTTTTAAATTTATGCGTAAATACCCATAACGGTAAACATTTTGGGAAATGACATTTCCCCTTTAAACAGAAAAACTGAATGTAAATGTGTTACAAGTGGCATGGCATTTACAATCTGACACATTTTAGAGAACCTTAAACCAAGAGGAAGTATTCTTAAGCAACTGCTTGCAAGTGTTTGAAAAGCAATACGTTATGTCTCCAACCATAAATCACTGCAAGGTTACCATCCGCTGCTTCCTTTCTGTGGGTGACAGATGTGACCTTATTAAAGATATACTGCTGGATGGATTTTTCACATTGTTTTAGTGAAAGCAGAGATATATTAAAAAAATAAAAAAACACATTCCAAAACAATAAAAGAAAATAATACAACTTCTGGATCACGCCTTTGCATGCAGTACCCTGGTTATAAGTCCTCATCTCAAATCCATATCATCTAGAATTCCTGATTTATAAATAAAATCAAAGGAAGATACACTGCGTATTCTCGCTTGCAATATGACTAGCACTGGCCGTCAAAGAAAAGGTTTCCTATTAGCCGAGCTGATCGTTTTATTATCAACAGTTTGAACATGGTTTAACATTGCAAGGTAAAAAGGCATCCATCGACTAATGAACTACTACTTTTTGAAAACTATTGTTGAAATGTGCAGAGAGTTTATTTGTCCTAAACAGACTGTGCTTGCTTCAATCAGAATACAAATCTAGACATTCTCTCACTCTTGCAATGAAACATATGAACAGTTATTATTAAAATAGATAGAGGAGTATTTATTGGGGGGAGGGGTTGCATAAATTGTTAGTAGTAATTCACTTACATTTCTCAGAACAGCCCAGCCCCTGGCCACACCAACACCCCTTAAATTAAAGTGTCCTTCATTGTCCATTTGAAATGTTTGAAGGTATGATAAAACACCCCATGGTGGTGTCCCACCCAGCAATGCTTCCATGGATCTCACCCTCAAAAATTCCAAGGTTCACTATGTCGGGCACACCTTGAGGATTGGGAACTCTCTTAATAGAGAGAGTTCCTTATCCCTCACCCATGATCCCCTTTCTGCCCTCTCAAGAGCTGGAGTTCTTTCTGCGCCTTTACTGATGGCTTGGTGAGATCGCTTGTCTGAGAGCATCAAACCTGGAAGCAGACACCCTGTCAACCTTGCAAACCTCTACACATCCGAAGCTCCTTCTGTTTAAGAAGCTTCTTGATCTCAATCCGATTGTGCATTACCTGAGATCTTTACTGAACCTGCCAGCACTGACAAATGGTGTCTCCTTTTGAGTTGCTGGCGCGTACGGACACAACTAGCTCATGCCATCTCTATTTTGTATATGCTTTTGCTAGATGCAGATATGGCCCCTCTGTCATCAGAGGTGGGAAACACTTCTTGGGAGCCTTCTCCCTGATTAGGCATGGTGAAATATATTTTTCCTCTTATTTCTGCTATGAACTACAGTTCAATGCGAGTGAGACAGGAAACTCTACTCTGCTTTACAGTTAGAGGAATTTCTCTGGAAATCAGCATATTCTTTTTTATAATTCTTTGTTTTTGTAGTTCAAAAAAAAAGATACACTCTTCAGTGGCAAAGCCTGGTTTGGTGTCATGAAGAGTTGCTTCAGATTTTTCAGCTCGGGCGCTTGCGTGCAATACAGGATCCACGGCACTGGCGATCGCCCTGTGTAAACAGTAGCGAGCCGCGCCGTGGGGACCCCTTTGCGGACTTCGCCTCTTGAATCTGACAAGGAAGAGGCTGGGGCTGAAGATGTTCTGAGGGTAGGTTGCGCTTTGCTGTCCTGATTATGTGGCGGTTCTTGCGTCATCAATCCCAGTTCGATCTTCCAGTCTGGGAGCGTGGCTGGATAATGCGGAGTGGTCGGTAACACAGCCCCTGTGGAGCATGATTGTGTCGTTGCTCAAACAGCCTGCTTTCTAGCCGTCTCCAGAAATCGGCGAAAAGTCAGGCTATTTTAGACTCAATGCCAGGTTGCTCAACGCCGGGAGTGGGGAGACATGCGGGCGCCCCCCATATAAGTTGGACCGCAGGAGTTTTCCAGCTTTGAAGTCTTCACCACTCTGTCTTGCAAAGTACAGGTGGCCTCCCAGGAGTGGACCGGCATCACCCCCACCGGTCCAAGAGGGGAAGGGTGCATGTTCACAGGTAGCAGTGTCTAGGCACCTCCAGATAGGGAGGTTGGCTGCCTCTCCCCTCCGGCGTGCACTAGGCCACATTTGCCACGATGGGGTAAGGTACGTGGATTTTTGATCAGCCGCTGACTGCTGCACGGGATGTTAGGTGAGTCAGGGAGTATAGACCTCATTAGATTTATCTCCGTTCAAGCTTAGTGAAGACTTATATGCCTGTTACAGCAGTATGGTGGAGGAGCTAGCTCAAGATGCATCCATCCACCATAAGTCAAGCGCTGCCCCCTTCGGAAATCAGCACTTTTTAGAAAAGAAATGCAGTCAACTCCTAGGGCACTTTAGCTTTAGGAGACTGTTAGGTCTTTTTAACATTTTATTTGGCGGAGAATTACAGTTTCAGTGAACATGAGGACTTATGGAAGAGAAAGAACTAATGAGGCACTCTAGTATTAAGCTACAGTACTGCGTGCCAAGAGATTTAACAATGTGAACATGGAGCTCAGTGGGGCTTGACGTAAGAGATACCCTATAGGATACCACTAAATTATACATGAAACTAGACAATCAATTAAAAGTAAATATTTGTGAGCATTCTACTGATTTGTATCCACTTTATTAATTTATGTTATTCCAGGTTGTAAGCGCATTTCTTATTGCAAATTCAATCATTAGCATTTGAAAAGGATTAACACACAAAGAAGCAAATGAGACACATGGCATTATAAATTTAGAAGTTATAATGCGGCACCCAACAGATTTCAAATATGTCTGTGACAGAATGAGATGACACTATCAGTGAGAGTCTAATGATCCTAGCACTTGATTTAGGAAGATCCGAAGAAAAGTAACGGTTTTGCTCAAAGTAAAATAAAGAAAGTATCTATTTTTCTTTACAAATAATATTGCAGCCTATAGGGCCACAGCCCACGCAATTTGTATTGCTTTAAATGTTTATTTTTTATCATATGTTATTAGCACTTCACGTTCTAACTGCCATTATCAGGCTGTTTACATATTGAGAACACAACTAGATAGTCATACTGGAAGATTAACACACACGTTGCCTGCTGAAGGCTACTGACGTGGTCACTCAGGTGGGATTTAGAAATAATTTGCAAAGTGCAAGTTGAATAAACAGAAATTACCTCTCTGGAAATTACACTATGGTCCAGTTTCTTTTAAAAATGTGTACCAAGTATTTAAAGGGACACTATAGTCACCAAAACAACTTTAGCTTGATGAAGCAGTTATGGTGTATAGATCATGTCCCTGTAGTCTCACTGCTCAATTTGCTGCCATTTAGGGGTTAAATCACTGTTTATAAAGCCCTAGTCACACCTCCTTGCATGTGACTAACACAGCCTTTCCAAACACTTCCTGTAAGGAGCCATCTAATGTTTATACTTCCTTTATTACAAATTCTGTTTAATTTACAATTTCTTATATCTTGCTGTATTGATGGCTTGCTATACCTTGTTGGAGCCTCCTGTTTATGATGAAAGTTCAATTTATAGAGCAGGAGTTAAAAAAAAAAAACTTTTAAAGAAAGTTACATCTGATTGAAAATTAAACTATTTTGCTTTCATGCAGGCTGTATCAGTCACAGCCGGGGAGATGTGGTTGGGGCTGCTTAAAACAGAAATAAAAGTGATAAAAGATAAAAGTGATAAGAAATAAAAATGAGGCACGATCTATACACCCAAACTGCTTCCCTAAGCTACATTTGTTCTGTTGACTATAGTGTCCCTTTAATACATAATATCAATCCACAGTCCACTTACAAAGCAAGCGAGAAGAAATAGAAACATTGTTTCATTTCTCCTCTTTGTATGGGCTTATAGCAGGGGTGTCCAAACTTTTTTCAAAGAGGGACAGCTTTGAAGAAGTTAACATGCGTGAGGGCCAACCATTTTGCCTGACATTCTTTGAACCTTTAAAACTGAATGCAAATTAAATTTTATGCAAAGTTTATTGCAAACGGCATACTTTTCATTTTATCTCTTTATTCGGTCTCAGTCCACTCTCTCTATACTCTGTCCCAGCAGGGAGTAGGAACCAAATCCCACGATCGGGTGCCCCAAACCCCGCGACATCCAAGAGATCGCGAGAACGCAGACTGAGGTCACTGCACGTCCGTCTGCATTCTCGCAATCTCTTGGCCCCCAGTGAATCCCCGAGCGCCGCTCAGGACTACGGCGTTCAAAGATCCAGTGATCCCAGGGGTCCTGAGCGGCGCTCTGGGATTCACTGGGGGCCACAACACATAGATTTACCAAATTAACTGAGGGGCCGTATTAAAGCGGAACTTTGAACATGACCGGCTTATAGCAATGATTCAGGGAGCTAAGTGGTGTGGATTTCAGCATTTAATTTCATTTTTCACAGCACATAAATACATTTTTGTTAAATATAGAAATAGGTAAACGCTATATCAAAAGTTCTGGGAAGTGACGGTTCTGTATTAAACTTAAAAGTAACTAAAGACTATAATGCTGAGATGAAACAGGTACCTACTTTCTACAGAAGGTTTGGTAAAAAATTACTCTTTAAAGAGAAACTATAGGTTAGGAATACAAAATTGTATTCCTAGCACTATAGCTCCCTATAGTGCTAGGAATCCCTCGCGCAACCCCTCCCTCAGTGTTGGGTCAGGCTCCACATCCACAGGGAGCACATTAGGACCACTCCATAGGAAAGCATTTTATAATGCTTTCCTATGAGGTTTTGGATGACGCTGCACGTCCATGCATAGCGTCACCACAAGTCGCTTAACGAGTCGCCCAACTACCCGAAACCCCACTAGTGGCTGTATGGTAGAGGTGAAGTTAACCCCGGATGGTAAATATTGCAGTTTCTCAATAACTGTAATAATTACTATTGCAGGGTTAAACTGATAGGAGCACTGCTTCCAGACCCCTTCAATTAACTGAAATAGCCTGGGTGTCTAGTGTCCCTTTAAAGAATATCTAGTGTGAAGTAAGCTGGGAGCTCAGAAACAGTCATGCAGTGGTGTCAGCTCCATAACATGGACCAACATCTGAGTCTCCAAACATGTAAAGAAAGAGTCTTGCAGTTAAATGGACACTATAGTCACCAGAACAACTACAGTTTAACTTAGTTGTTCTGGTGAATATAATCATTAGCTTCAGGTATTTTCATGCTCCGCATGGAGACACTGAATTTTCCTCATAGAGATTCATTGAGCTTTCAGCCAATCCAATGCTTTCCCTATGGGGAGTTTTCTCCTAATCCGTACATTTGCTGGCAAAACTGCTAGCACAATGCATAGATGAAATCGTAGGCTCAATCTAAGAAAGCTGTATTTCTTTGATCCTAGGTATGTGATATCGTGTCATGTTTTGTTTTAAATATCAAGATCACTGTGGATTTTCATTTTTTTCAACAAAGGCTGCAATGATTCATTTTATTTATTTTGGGCTCTGTTTAAACGTGCTATAATTTAATTTTAGTGGATCCACTTCAGTGTTTGTTTTCTTACTTAGATCTTTACTTTTTAATGTTCTTGCTATTCTATTAAACTCCCACCACCCACTGTGTTACAATTGAGAGGGATTACATGCCCGCCACTACGATCAGTGTAAAATGGAATTCGGTGTCTGGAGTTTAATAGATAATTACCAAAAATAAAAATAATGCAATTACATTGTGTATTTCTTTTTGTTAAACAAATGCTTTTATCACTGTCTTAATAGATTTGTGTTGGCCTTTTTGTATTTTAAGTACACTTACTACCTGCACAAAGTCAGCTGTTTCATTGAATACATGTGACACAGAATTAAATGTAAGTGGATTTTACATTAACTGTAGAAATGTGCTGATTAAAACTTTAATCAGAGGCTTATAAAGCATAACAATCACTTCTTGTTGCGTTAAATGGGTCATTTTTCAATCAATTATAATAAAATTTGCTAGCCTAATTGAACATCTTGTGTAAAAGCAGACACTGTTGGCTTAGAGAACTATTACTTTCTGATTAAATTTAAACCGTACCCGTCAACCCACCCCATTTTCCTTTCCTTAGGATTATAAAACCTACCTAACCTATTGCCTTTGGTTTTTTTTAATTATTCGCTTTTCTTCCTAGTGCCAGATGTCAATAACTGGCCCCATAGGGAGCTATATAGAAGCAGGTTAGATAAAATGTATTTTTGGTTGTAGACTCTCTTTAATAGTGAACCATGCATAGGCTCACTTTAGGTTTTAATATTTCCTTAAAGGGACACTATAGTCACCAGAACAACTACAGCTTAATGCAATTGTTCTGGTGAGTATAATAGCTCCCTTTAGGCATTTTCAGAGAAAAGGCAGTGTTTACATTGCCCCTAGGGACACCTCCAAATGGCCACTCCGCAGATGGCCACTGGGGGAGCTTCCTGGCTCAGGGAACAGTAGCAGTCCTGCCGTTCAGCGTCCCCACGCTCTGCATGGAGACACTGAATTTTCCTCATAGAGATGCATTGATTCAATGCATCTCTATGAGGAAG
Source organism: Pelobates cultripes (assembly GCA_933207985.1). Taxonomy (NCBI): domain Eukaryota; kingdom Metazoa; phylum Chordata; class Amphibia; order Anura; family Pelobatidae; genus Pelobates; species Pelobates cultripes. Next base: position 79,055,312 of record OW240919.1, on the reverse strand, counting down.
TCCTGATTATCCAAAACAGCATTTGGCCCCGCCCCTGTGCTGATTTTAGCCATTCCAAAATGGGAAAGTATTGGATTGGCTAAAAATCGGCCATTTTGATGATGTCACAAAGGGGCGGAGCCATGCGGAGCTGAAAATAAGGTGAGTTTTAACCTTTTATAGATGGGTGTAGCACTATAGGGTCAGGAATACATGTTTGTGTTCCTGACCCTATAGTGATCCTTTAAAGGACAGTCAGCTCAAAACTTTTCTCTTTTTTTTTTTTACAATAAGAACACTTTTAAGCAAGTTTTGAAAAGAAAGTATATCTTTTTGTAAGTATATGTAACAGCAAAACGAAAATAACTTTTGTATATGACAAGATCCTTCAGCCATATACATGCACCTCGGGTCAGACAGTGTTTGAAAACTGTATACAATATAAACAAGTAAAAGTATGGCACTAAAACAATTTATAAAGGAATAATAAAAAAAAAAAATTAAAAAGCTGCACATAAAACAAAAAATAAGGTGCACTGTGAATACCATAATATAAAAGTACAATACAATCAACAAATATATCCAGTGAAGTATTTTTAGGCACAGTGCACTTTAGTAAGATTTGTGGTATTTTATGCCATGTACTTTTTTTTGCATTATATATATATATATATATATATATATATATATATATATATATATATATATATATATATATATATATATATATATATATATATACACACACACACATATATATATATATACACACGGTTATATTCAGTGATGTTATTTGTTTATTGTATTGTACTTTTATATTGTGGAATTTACTGAATTATATTAGTCTTAAAGTTGCACCTTGTTTTTGTTTAGGGTTTGAAAACTGACAGTTTGTAACAGTTGTACTTTAATCTCATAGGAACATTCCAAGCACCATAATAACCATTATACCAGCTCTAGTGGTTATGATGCCAGAGATCCCTGCCACCCTACCAGAGTATGTAGTTAAACCATGTAAGATTTGACAACTAAATTGGGTTGCGCTGGGCAACTGCTGTCCCCTCCCCTGCAGCCAGAAGTTGCTGCCACCGGGCCACGCATTGTCATTCTTATTGGCTGTGAGTGTTCATCGTATGCCCTTAGCCAATAAGACAGCTCTGCACAGCACAGTTCAGTGAAACTAACTGGAGCTATTGCAATACAAACCATCAGTGAAACAGTGATGGGAACTAGGAAATTGATTAATGCAGAGTTTATCGCTATTTTCCAAGCTTGGGAATACTTCCTGAGCCACACATTCCTCCTGTATTATTCCGAAATTAGGAATTTATAACCAGAGCATTGGCATCTAGGCAGAGTACAAATAGAGTAATGGAATGCCTCACTTGTAAAACTAGCATTTTCAGCATTCAGGAGTTGACTGAAGCATTGTGATAGGATCCTCAGCCACAGATTGAGAATTTAAAGGAACACTACATACTCCACTTTAAAAATTATGCCTTTGCTACGTGTTTTGGTTTTTGTTTGCTATTGAAACCATGCATGCTTTTTTTATTTACAGGTATTGAAAATAAACAGCTTGCAAAAGCTCAATGAGAAATCTCTGATTATTTCACTGTGAAAATACTGAAAGTCTTGTCTGGGGGAAAAGAGGAGATCTTGCTAAGGCTGCAGTACATAAGAACTGCATTAAAGGATCACTATAGTCACCCAGACCACTTCAGCTCAATGAAGTGGTCTGGGTGCCAGGTCCCCCAGGTTTTAACCCTGCAATGTAAACATAGCAGTTTCTCTGAAACTGCTATGTTTACATTGCAGGGTTAATCCAGCCTCTAGTGGCTGTCTTCCTGACAGCCGCAAGAGGCGCTTCTGCGACGCTCAATGCGGAAAATCAAGGTAAGGTAAGTGGCTGAAGGGGTTTTAACTCCTTCAGCCCAGCAGGAGGGGGGCCCTAAGGACTATATAGTGCCAGGAAAACGAGTTTGTTTTCCTGGCACTATAGTGGTCCTTTAATGTGTACCCTCTAGTGCAGGCATAGGCAACCTTCAGCACTCCAGATGTTTTGGACTACACCTCCCATGATGCATTGCCAGCATTATGGGTGTAACAGCATTATGTGGGATGTAGTCCAAAACATCTGGAGTGCTGAAGGTTGTCTATCCCTGCTCTAGTGAATACATTTAAAAAAAAAAAAAAAATGAAGGTACATCTACTAAACAGTGATTTATATTGCTTTGCCTATTTGGGCAGTGCAGTATCCCTTTAAGTGTTTTAACAAGCTGATGTTCTTACTGTGTGTTGCTTTGACCTACTGGTAAAATCGGCCTGGTAGCCATTGAGCCATGCACGCTTTGGTTGCCTCATACAGGACAGTGACTGGTAGAACTAAAATCAACCAATCATCAAGTTCTGCAGAAAATATCAACTAGAACTGCACTGCTGAAATAAGCAACTTTTTTCCTAACCAATACTTGATCAAAGCAGCACGGCCAATACAATGCATTGAATCTCATGTTAAATTAACACTCCAGATTGATATAGATCACCAATTTTTATATAATTGTTTTTTTTTATAAATTTGTAAATAAATGAAAATAAAATAAATAAATAAAAGACACCTTTGAAAGGTATACACGCTTGCTGTAAAATCCCAGGGTTTGCATCTCCCTACAATGAGCTCTGCTCAGACTAGGTAGAAGCCAACAGCAGCAACGTTTTGAAAATGAGTTGAGCACATCCCATAAACCTCTAATTATCGTGGTCACTATGAAAAAAAGCCCACATGAAAACAGCCCACGCAGCCTAATATGCACATATAGCACTTATATGGTTATCGATATCTTATGATTCAAATATTTCATATGCAACGATTTGCGTTTGGATTTTTTCCAAGTATAATTAAAAGTGGCCTGTGTATGAAGAGAGCTCAAAACTTGAAAAATAACTAAAATGTCTTAATTTCTCACAACTTTTTAGATTGTACACATACATTATATATATTCATATTTGATCTGATATGAAAGTCCTGCTTCTCCTGAACAAAATTATATACAATGAGTGTGGGTGCACTTAATATGAAAGAGGTAAGTTATGGTTGAACCGACATGTTGCTCAAATTCTAGGTTTTGTTTTGGTCATAACTTGCTTCCGTGCTTAAGGGGTTAAAGCGGTCTTCATACACAAACCACTTTTGTTTAGCAATGAATAAGTATACTTATAACATATATTATTGTTTATTCATACTCGATAAAATGACAACACAAATTGCATATGAATATGAAATATTTTAATCCTAAAATATCAATAATATAAAATACAGGCAATACCTTTTTATGCTTATAAATGGGAGATCAATAGTTATCTAAATTTATTTACATCTATGGTACTTTAAATCATATTATTCTGTGTGGGTATTTTTCTTTGTGTGCTTATTTCAGTGTAGGCAATTTTCCGCACGGGCAATTGTCTTGTGCGCATTTATGACAGTGGGGTTTTTGCTGTGGGCATTTTCATGTGTGCTTTCTGGTCAGCCATCATGGCTTATGGTATATGTTGCACCGTGACCACTTCAGTATTTGACAGCAATGATTACTAAAAAAAAAAAGTTGCCTTATTAATCACATTCATGCTAAACAAGAGATTTACACAGAAAAAAAAACAAAAAAAAAAAACAAATGTTCCTTTACTATAGGATTACAAACCAACTAGGGTTAAATTGTGCATGGCAATTACTGAGCAAAAGTAAGCCAGATAAAACTACAACACAATTATGAGACATATCTTCTTATATTCCCCCACAAAATCATTGATAAAATAATTGCATTACATAGGTTATGCACATTACCAAAAGGCACACTATATGGAACCCAATAACATACAAAAATTATCAATCAAGGATAGCACACCTGGCAAATTATGGAACGCAGAGAATGTGACAGAGAAAGGTTGCTTATGTGCACTCCAAATAGTTATTCACCTAATTCTGTATTGATAAAAAAAGCTCATCTGAAAAAATTACCCAAATCAATCTAATGCTTAGTGAACAAGTCCCAAAAATATTTGCATAAATAATCCATTATGAAAAATATTAGGATGGTTTCCTGCATGATATTTTCATATTTTAACAGCCAGATCTACCAGCACTACACAGAAGGTGACATCAATTGAAATCCAATTTTGTCTGTATGAGTGGAGAATATTAATACAAGGGTCATCTCCTTGCAGTTTAGGGACCCGAATCTCTGGCAAAACCAGGACATTCTTGTCGCAGTCTGCCCAAGATTAGAGGGTGTTACACACTGCCAAGTGGCAACTGCCATTATTTTAATTGTGAGGACATGAATGCCCCAACAGTAAAGTCCTTTGTAATCCCTAACACTAACTCTCAACTCCTACAAAATTAATTCTTACATAGAAGCTTTAGTAGACATCTTAATTTTGGCCAGTGTTTGTGACTAAGTGGCTACTAAAAAAGACTGAACATACCCCATTTGCAATACCCTGGGATGTCTAATATTGCAAATGGCATGCCATCATGGGGGTAATTTTTATTCCTGGGCTACCGTACAGTCTCAAAGGCAACATAACCAACCTGGCGAATTTTAATGTGAAAAAACTGAAACGCAAGCCTTATATTTGACTCTAACTTTTGAAAACACCATAAAACCTGTACATGAGGGGTACTGTTATACTTGGGAGACTTCGCTGAACACAAATATTAGTGTTTCAAAACAGTAAAATGTATCACAACAATTATATCGTCAGTGAAAATGCCATTTGTGTGTGAAAAATGCAAAAAAACGTCACTGTCACTGATGATATTCCCAGAACTTTCGGCCTGAGTTGTCAGGCAGGTCCGGCAAATTGTAATTAATAAAATGACCTAATTATGTACAATGAGATATAGATATAGAGAGAAATATATATATATATATATATATATATATAAATATATAAATATATATTACAAAATACCCCTGCACTCCAACTAGAGAAATAAAAATAGTACCTGGTGCTCTGGTGGCTTAATCATAAACAAAGTGAAAATACCGGCACTCAAGGTTTTCCAGAAGATAACTTCTCCATTTATTGCGGAAAAATAAATGGAGAAGCTATCTTCTGGAAAACCTTGAGTGCCGGTATTTTCAGTGTGTGTGTGTGTATATGTATATATATATATAATCCAAAAAGGTTATGGTGGGGAAAATTTGTGATTGAAAACCCCTTCCACCTGAAGTCTGTGGATAATTAATACAATGTTAAACAAAAATCTGCCCACCAGTCAAGCCATAAGACTTGCTTTTCCCACAGAAATCCCATAACTGCTGCAATGTTACAACCGCAAAGGATTCTGGGAGGGCATATGCAAATTAGTTTAACAAAGAATCAGGCTTATAATTTAAAATATATATATATTCTACATATATTTTGATATAAATATATATTAATTTAAAAATACAGTTAGAACGAAATTACACATGTATATATATTTGTTTTTCTTATTTTATTTTTAACCTATTTACAGCTTTAATTTTTATTATATATGAATATATATATTTAATCAATATAATTGTACGTGTATTTTGATATGAAATATATATATATATATATATATATAAATAAAATATATGATCTAAGTATATATTATTTATTTTTGCACTGTATTAACTTATTTTATTTCCAGATTGCAGGGGGAGTACCTGTCATTACAGGCACTCCTCCTGCTGGCTATGCCATCCATGTGATTGCGAGGTCCTCGCAAGGACCTCGCGATCACATGGCCCAGGGGGGCCAAAGAGGAAGGAGGGGGACTCCCTGGGCTCCCAGGTAAGTCCCCATACCGCAATAGCCGGCGACCGGGTAAGAACATAAGATCACAGGGCGTTCTATGCCACCCTGCGGCGTTTAGAGCCACCAAAATGGGGACGGCATAGAATGCCCTGCGGTCTTAAGGGGTTAAGAAGTAGAACGTCATCAAATACTGCTCATAGGAAAGCATTCAAAATCAATGGTTTCCTAGGAGAAGCATTTTACTGGATTTGTGCAAGTGCATTTCGTACCAAACGCTGCCTTATGAGGAGCATTGGATTGGACCAGAGCATTGGAGGAGGAGAGAGGACCTTGGGATCTGAATTTACAATGTAGTAACATTCCAAGGTTAAAAATAAACAAACTTGTTTTTAACCTTACAATGTCTATTTAACTGCTAAGCTACCTTTACACTAACCTAAAAACGTAAGCTAGTGTAAACGATACATAAAATAAGTGGGGGGTTTTATGGTACATAAATACATTACATTTGGTTCCTGAGACGGTTAACTACCGACCCGCCAGTCCAAGGGTTTATATTTATTGTGATGTCTCCAGAAACGCTCCTTTGCATTATCTTTCCATAACAAATACATAACAAATGGTCCACTGACACATGAAATATATATACATAATATACATAATACACACACACACAGCAATACATAATACACACACACACACACACACACACAGCTATACATAATACACACACAGCTATACATAATACACACACAGCTATACATAATACACATATATATATATATATATATATATATATATATCTGTAATAAAGCACAGTGTGTAGCTGTGGCAGGGTCTGGGTCTCGGTGATACAGGTGTTATTACCTTGATCCTGTCCAGGTAGGAGGCCGGTACGTAGCCCGTGTCCCCGGTACTGCAGCGACTGGCCAGCCACCAATGCTGGTTACATCGCTCCAGGATGATAAAGCTCTCTCCGGCCGCGAACTGCATGGAGTTGGGCTCCGGGGAGCGGAATGCGTAGAGCGCTCGGTACATGGTGGACGCGCTCACCGGGCCAGGCTGGGGGAACCGGGCGCGCTCCCGACGCTAGAAGTCAGGCTCCCGTCCGCTGCAGGGATATCACGTGACAGGACGCGCTCGGGCACGTTCCCATCCGCATGGGATCACGTGGGGCTGGAAACCCGGCTGCTTCTTTTTTTTTTTTTTCAAACAAGCTTTATTGTTAAATTGTGTTTTGTTCCTGATATCAAATTAGCATTTTCTGGGTGCTTAAAGGACCACTATAGGCACCCAGACCACTTCAGCTTAATTAAGTGGTCTGGGTGCCAGGTCCAGCTAGGTTTAACCCTTTTTGCTGTAAACATAGCAGTTTCAGAGAAACTGCTATGTTTACATATTGGTTAATCCAGCCTCTAGTGGCTGTCTCATTGACAGCCGCTAGAGGGCTTCCGCGCTTCTCATTGTGATTTTCACAGTGAGAAGACGCCAGCGTCCATAGGAAAGCATTCTCATTCTGGACTAGTTGAATGCTCGCGCAGCTCTTGCCGCGCATGCGCATTCAGCCAGTGACGTCAGAAGAGGGAGGAGAGTCCCAGCGCCACGGGAGTGGGACCGTGAGGGAGGGGGCACCCTCAGGGCACTATAGTGCCAGGAAAACGAGTATGTTTTCCTGGCACTATAGTGGTCCTTTAATGATTTACTGTTATAGTACACAGAATGTGTCCACATGCTCTGCACAGACTCAATGTCATCAAAAAAAAGTTTAAATTTAATTCAGTTTGTTGAAGAAATCAATTGCCTGCATTTCCCTATCTCCCATTCTCTTTGCATCCTATGTCAGCTGTCTGAACAAGAGCCCACTATTCTGCACCTTTCAAAATCAGTGAGAGTGTATGTGTGCTTGTCAGTGAGAGTGCATGTGTGCTTGTCAGTGTGTGTATGTGTGTTTGTCACTGAGAGCGTATGTGTGTTTGTCAGTGAGTGTGTATGTGTGTTTGTAAGTGAGAGTGTGTGTGTGTCAGTGTGTGTATCTTTGTGCATCCGACCCTATTTAACGCCTGATATGGCAAGGTGCTTGTCCATGCCGCTGTCCTCTCTTGCCTTGACTACTGTAATCCACTTCTCAGTGGTCTTATGTGATCCCAATTTGACCCATTATAGGGATTATACTGACTGTTGAGATTTCACTGAAATTCTGCTTTGTCTTAGAACCTTTCCTCTGCTTGACGCTGGGCAGAGCTACTGCCACCAATCCTTGTCATTTTGGCAGCAGAGAAGGTAAGCTTGTCTCCTTCAAGACCTAAGGTTCAGGAGACCCTTTTGATCCAAGGGATCATTCATAGACCTCACTGTTATACTCTCTCATGCATGCCTTACATTTTGAAATTCACTTTGAATTATCACTTTAGTGAAAAACCCCCGTTTCTTCATTTCTAACAGTATCATGTTATATCTGTGGAGTCACAGTGACACTACGTGGCCAAGTTTGACAATAACAGCTGCTGCCATAAATAATAATTACAAAGTATTTAAAGGACCACTGTAGGCACCCAGACCACTTTAGCTTAATGAAGTGGTCTGGGTGCCAGGTCCAGCTAGGGTTAACCCTTTTTTCTATAACCATAGCAGTTTCAGAGAAACTGCTATGTTTATATTAGGGTTAATCCAGCCTCTAGTGGCTGTCTCATTGACCGCCGCTAGAGGCGCTTGCATGCTTCTCACTGTGATTTTCACAGTGAGAAGACGCCAGCGTCCATAGGAAAGCATTGAGAATGCTTTCCTATGAGACTGGCTGAATGTGCGCGCCGCTCTTGCCGCGCATGTACATTCAGCCGAGGAGAGGAGACGGAGAGGAGGAGGAGGAGAGTCCCCCCGCCTGGCGCTGAAGAAAGAGGTAAGTTTAACCCCTTCCTCACCCTAGAGCCCGGCGGGAGGGGGACCCTGAGGGTGGGGCCACCCTCAGGGCACTATAGTGCCAGGAAAACAAGCATGTTTTCCTGGCACTATAGTGGTCCTTTAACCAATGTATTTGATCATCTATAAAATCAAATTTTGCAAAGGTTTATATGTAGATACACCCTTTGGCCCATTATTCTGTGATACTACCTAGTTCTATTTTCATAATGCATGTTACATTGTACTCTTTATTGCAATATCATATACAGGTGATATGAATGGGTGCACTCTCTGTTACTATGCTCCATGCAAGGGTGTGATCTGTTTTTATCACATACATATGCTCCAAAACCGAAAAGAGAAACCTTCCCCCTCATTGCAGTGCATAAAAAAAAAATCCATATTTTCAGTATTATCCAGGGTTGTGTGCTCAAAATGTTACATCACAAGATAAAATAAATAAAGTATTGTTGCTTTTTCGAAACAAACGTATATAAAAGTTTCTTAGCATAATAATTGGTCGTTTGTACAAGTGATTAATAAAATATAAAAAAAATTAAAAAGCATGCGTCCCTGGGTGGGCTTGAACCACCAACCTTTCGGTTAACAGCCGAACGCGCTAACCGATTGCGCCACAGAGACGGTATGCATAGCTTGCCTGAAAATTCATGATAGATCAGTGTTTTCTGTTTTATTGTCACATTTTTACTTATCTCGCAGATATATAAAGCTGGTAATTTATCAATAACATGAGAGAATGACTCCCATTCAGAAATATGTCTATATTATATATATTACAGTGACACAGGAGAAGACATTAATTTTCTTTTAATTAAAAGTTAAAATATTAAATTTGTTTAAATGGATTTTAAATTGATTGGATTTCTTTCATCCAAATAAAAGTCTGAAAGTATGTGTGAACCAGTTCAGAATGAAAGAGGAGTATTTGGTAACATTTGCTAAATGATTAAGTTAATATTTGTTAGCAACCACTGTTCTTTCAACAAAAATATGATTTAATTGACTTTGAGAAACCAAAAAATATTTTTTAACCTTTGCCGAAACCCGGGATCGAACCAGGGACCTTTAGATCTTCAGTCTAACGCTCTCCCAACTGAGCTATTTCGGCAGCCATGTGATCAGTACTGCAGTACTACCTTGTGTGTCTCTATCAGTAGGTGGGGGAAACAATAAAAAAACAAATAAGTAAACAAATAAATTCATTAAAAGAAATGTGTCTTACTTTAATCCTAACTTTTTTTTTTTAACAAAGTTTAAATTATAATAAAAGTAATTGTTCTTAAATTTAAAAAAAATAAATATAGATTTTTTTTTGGCAACAAAATTAGAAGAATAGAAACTTGCCCATCAGTACATTGTGATTATCTTGTAGGCCTTGGATGGCAATATGACAATCCTAATTAATAATACTTATCCCCCACCCATTGCCCGTAATGTGCCCCCATCCTCTCACATAAACTATAACCACTACACACTGCACCACACACAGCCCCCAATACACATATTGCCCCTTCCAGTCACAGATAGCCCCCAATACACACACTGCCCTCTTCATACACACACAAACTGACCACCCCATACACACACTACCCTCCTTAAACACAGACTGCACCACTCACACTCAAACACACTGCTCCCAACACACACATTGCTCCCCCATAAATATACTGCTCCAATCTCTCAAGAGTGAACTCTAGCCCTCAGCTAGAGTTCACTCTCACCACTAGGACTGCCAGGCAGGGCCGGACTGGCCCACCAGGATACCGGGTAATTTCCCGGTGGGCCGCGGCACCAGGGGGCTGCGCTGCCACATAGGTGCCACCGGGTGGCCGGTTCGGTGGCATACTGAGAGGGGGCCGGCCGCGTTCCAGACTGGAGCCGCCGGGCCGGGTGGCAGCTTCGTCGGTCCGGCGGCACTCCAGTCACTGGTGTCACTGATGGCTGAAGGAGGAGGAGCCTGTCTACCATGCTCCCTCGTGGTTCCCACAATTCCCAGCACAGGAACCGCGAGGGAGCATGGTAGACAGGCTCCTCCTCCTTCAGCCATCAGTGACTGGAGTGCCGCCGGACCGGCGAAGCTGCCACCTGGCCCGGCGGCTCCAGTCTGGAACGCGGCCGGCCCCCTGCCTTCTCTAAGGTAAATTGGGGGGGCGAGAGATGGTGAGGGGAATAGAGAGAGGGGGAGGGAGAGCGATAGGAGGAGGGAGAGACACAGGAAAGAGGGAGGGAGAGAGATGGGGAGAGACACAGGAAAGGGGAGGAGAGATGGGAGAGGGGAGAGACACAGGAAAGTGGTAGGGGGAGAGACACAGGAAAGGGGGAGGGAGACACAGGAAAGGGGGGGGAGGGGAGGAGAGACACGGGAAAGGGGAGGGAGGAGATGGGAGAGACACAGGGAAAGGGGGAGGGAGGGAGAGGAGAGACACAGGAAAGGGGAAGGAGGGAGAGGGGAGAGACACAGGAAAGAAAGGCGGAGCAGAGACACACAGGAAAGTGGGGGAGGGAGGAAGAGGGGAGAGACACAGGGAAAGGGGTGGCCAGTCCGGTGGCACACTGAGAGGGGGCCGGCCGCGTTCCAGACTGGAGCCGCCGGGCCAGGTGGCAGCTTCCCTGGTCCGGCGGCACTCCAGTCACCGGTGTCACTGATGGCTGAAGGAGGAGGAGCCTGTCTACCATGCTCCCTCGCGGTCCCACAACCAGCACAGGGAAAGGGGGGAGGGAGGGAGAGGGGAGAGACACAGGGAAAGGGGGGAGGGAGGAGAGAGGGGATAGACACAGGAAAAGGGGGAGGAAGGAAAGGGGAGAAAAAAGGAAAGGAGGGAGAGCACAAGGAAAGGAGGGAGAGGAGGAGAGACACGGAAAGGGAGAGGGAGAGCCATAGGGAGGAGGGAGAGACACACAGGAAAGGGGAGGAGAGAGGGAGAGGGAGAGACACAGGGAAAGGGGAGGGAGAGAGACGGGGAGAGGAGACACAGGAAAGGGGGGAGAGAGGAGAGACACAGGGAAAAGAGGGGGAGGGAGAGAGTAGAGACACAGGGAAAAGAGGGAGAGAGGAGAGACACAGGGAAAAGAGGGAGAGAGGAGAGACACAGGGAAAAGAGGGAGAGAGGAGAGACACAGGGAAAGGAGGGAGAGGAGAGACACAGGGAAAGGAGGGAGAGGAGAGACACAGGGAAAGGAGGGAGAGGAGAGACACAGGGAAAGGAGGGAGAGGAGAGACACAGGGAAAGGGGAGGAAAGAGAAGAAAAGGGAGAGACACAGGAAAAGGGGAGGGAGAAATGGGAGAGACACGAAAGGGGAGGAGAGATGGGGAGGGAGAGGAAAGGAGGGAGGATGGGAGAGACCCAGGAAAGGAGAGAGAGATGGGAGCACACAGGAAGGGAGATGGCTGGAGAGAGACACAGGAAAGCGGAGGAAGAAGATGGGGAGAGGGAGAGACACAGGAAAGGGGGGGAGAGATGGATTGAGGGAGAGAGGGAGAGGGGAGAGACACAGGAAAGAGGGGGAGAGATGGGTTGGAGGAAGAGAGATGGGGAGAGAGGCAGACACAGGAAAGGGGGGAGGATGGCTGAGGGAGAGGTGGGGGAGAGGGGAGAGAGACACAGGGAAAGGATGGGGGGAGAGATGGGTTGGAGGGAGAGAGATGGGGAGAGGGGAGGGACACAGGTAAAGGGGGGAGGGAGAGAGATGGGGAAAGGGGTGAAAGAGGCAGAAGGGGAAGAGAGAGACAAAGAGGGAGAAATGAGAGAGACATACAAGGGGAGGGGAAGAAAGAGGCAGAGGAGAAAGGAGCCATTGACACAGAGGAGCAGTGAGGGGGAGAAAGAGAGGACCCGGGGCAACGCTCCAGCTCTCACGAGGGTGAACTCTAGCCCTGGAGCTACGGGCTAGAGTTCACTCTCACCACTTCCTGGTGGTCGCAGTAGTAGGAGTGAACTCTAGCCCCATACACACACTGCCCACACACACACACACCATACACATTCACACACTGCCCCCACACACACACACACCATACACATTCACACACTGCCCCCACACACACACACACCATACACATTCAAACACTGCCCCCCACACCCACACACTGAACCTTTCACACACATTGCACCACTGCTCCTATACCCTACTACAGCCCCATACCCAGCAGACTCCAGGTAAGTTGTCAAACTGTTCTTAAACGGTTTGACTACTTACTCTGGGAGGGGGTGCCGACACTCCTGGCACCATAACCACTACACAGAGGAGTAGTGGTTATTGTGCATGGAATATTTCTTTAAATAATCTACAAGTGCCACTCTCAGGCTCAGGATCCGCCATTAGTATATGACATGTATATTAATGTGTGTATTAGTTTTATATCTCTATTATATTTACACATATTAATATACATTTATAAATGCATAATACACAGAGAAATTTCATTAATATGTACCATATGTAATGAGCAGATATTGGCCCAGTCTTGTTGCTAGGTGCATACTCCAGCACAATAACATATTTAAAGTGAAGAGCACACCCACAGGACTTCAAAATAAACATTTTTTACAGTTGTGCCCTACATACATTCACCATTTCACTCCCATTAACAAGCTTTCCTTAATATGTCAAGGTAGTTGGACTGAAACATTGATTACATGCAGAAGCACGTCTGCTTAAAATAAATCTGCACTTTTGTTTATATTGAAGCCTATGAGTGCGCTTTTTACGTTAAAGTACTTTTTAATTTTAAGTTATCTGTTCTAACTCTGTATCTGCACATTATGCTGGCGCGACGCCTTATGGTGCTGGTAAATATTTTTTTTCCAGGGCTGCTTATAATTCCCAGTCCGGCCCTGCTGCCAGGGATTGGAAGCACTGTCACCCTCCCAGACCTCAGGTAAGAAGGGAGGGGGGATATTAACTATATTTATTTAGTAATTATTTAATAATAAAAAAAGTATAAAACATTTATTTTTTAAGGCAACCCAGGAGCTTTTTAGGGCACAGAAGTGAAATATTCTGCAATGGCCGAGTCAATCATCTGATCTCAAACCGATTGAACATGAATTTCACTTGCAGAGACAAAACAACAACTAAGGACAGCTGCAGTAAAGGCTTGGCAAAACATCGCACAGGAGGAAACCCAGTGTTTGGTGATGTCTATGCTTTCCAGACTTCAATCAATCATTGCCTGCAAAGGATTGTTTTATTTCAAATCCATTATGTACAGAGCCAAAATGATGAAAATTGTGCCAGTGTCCAAATATTTCCAGACCTAACTGTATAAGATTGTATGTGCTTGAAATTTCCCTAAGAAAAGGGGGTTGGGCGGGTGCAGAGTACGGCAAAATCTAAAACATTTCTACAGTTTTGGGGGGGGGAATGCCAAAATGAATTTACGCTATAGAACCAAGGCACGGCTCCGATTTAACTCAGCTATTTTAGCCTACAATGTGTTGTCCCTTTTCAATCTTCCACAGCATATAACAGCCACTGTAAAGTGAATTATGATATACTCAAACTCTGTGCTTTTCTCTTTTGAGATTCCAGTTTATCTTTTCTTGGGTATAGATTTTGCAATTGGATTTTAAACTGATCAGTGCTCTCTCTAAACAGGCTGCAGCATCTTTGGTGGCAGAATGGCTTACGTAAAACGTATCATAGTGGATAACTATTTCATGGATAAACCCACCGATATCGTCCATAATGCATGCAATAATTCTCCAACGTTTGGACAACATAGGAGGAGTTTGCTGTCTGCTTTTTGGCCTCTGTTCTTGGTCCCACAGTGAATGGTGGAAAATTGTAAGTTTTCATGCATTTTCAAATGACCTTTCATGATTTCACTGTACTAAGTTAAAGGGCAACTCTGGCCTACTTGGCTTTCACTACTGGAAATGTCAAATAGTACATGGAGTGTGTGATTTTTCTATTATTGTTAAAATTTTTCAAAAAATTGGTGCTATTCTAATTCATCATGTTGTATTTGCTTGAGACACTTTAGGGTTTATTTATTTATTAAACAGCAAATAACGGTGAATTGAGATCTAAAGTGTAAGAGTTTGACAAATATAGCTGGTTTGGAACAAATCTCTAACTCTGCTGTTTTCACAGTTAGGCTGTATTTTAGCATAAATTTGCATTTTCTTTTTAGTTTAGTGCCATTTGCTATTCAGTGAATAATGCACTTCACTGTGAAATTTGTGCAAACTTCTTTATTTATTTATCCTGTTGCTCAGGATTGAATGTTAACGAGTGATATTTGGCACATGTTTAACAGTTTACAGGCAAGCAAATGAAAGACAAACAGAAAAGCCCTTTTAGTGCCTTATCGCAAAACTGATTAATTTTCATGACGAGGAATAAAACTGATACTGTCTTTAGTTCCAATTTTCCATTGGATCACCTTGTATAATTAACACTGACCTCTCTTGTGTACTGTGCCCTCACATGTCTGAACCAGAAAATTATTCACTTTACAGTGACTTCTGAGTTCCTACATTTAGGCCACAATAGGGGAGTTGAAGGATATCTCCCTCAATGTATGTGTGATGATGATCTTAGTTAGGTCTAATTTGTTTGTTTCAGATGACAGGTCCCCACAACTAACTGTTAAGTGAAGATAACAGCTTATGGGTCCAGGAGTTCCTTGGCACCATCCAAATGTAATAAATCAAATCAGTTTCGAACGCTAGGCACCTAAACTGCTTCCTGTCTTTTTGAATGGGAGACGTTAGTAGAAGTATGCCAATGTATGCATTAATTGAGTTGAAAGAGTTCTTCTATTTAACAAAACTGGCATGCAGCTTATTCAGCTCTGACAAGACTGGATGCAGCACGGGCAATTGGCAAGATTCACATAAGAGTCAAACCATGTTAAAGTGGTTTGACAGGTAATACTGTGCACGAACATGTGGCAGCGGCCATCTTAAAATGTCAAATGGCCAGCGGTGTTTTGTTATCGAGCACATGGAACTGTTTTCTAGCACTCTCTCGCACGAACACTGCTGGGACTTCCAGCAATTTGTTTCCTTTTCATTCGAACGCAGTGGCACATGAACAAGAGACAATGGGGAATCAGATACACAAACAGTCCTTTTGTTATTTTAATGTGTTTCCCTACTCCTGAAATAGACCGACCGACCCAGCTGAACCTATGGAACTATTCTGGGCAGTAGCCTCGTGGGCGGCCGGGCAGAAATGTGACCTCCAGCTAACTTCGAACCCCTGAACCGATCTGGGTGATTTTTAAGTATGTTGCTCCCCCAGATCGGGGCTATCAGGAAATGTATATTTTATGGGGGTCTCTTATGTTTTTGGGGTGTTTTCAAAAATGTATAAAAACTTGTATTTTTTGTTTGGAGATAATTGAGTTGATACAATAATTAACTCAATTATCTCCTAAGCAGAGGGGAGGGATTGTGTACACTGTATGGGAGTGTCTGAATGTAATACATTGTTTTTATTGCCTTGTTGATCCCGTGTCCCTGTGCCCCACAAGGTCCACCTGGGTGGTAACCTTGTGGGAAAAACTATATAAAAGGCCAGTGTGCCTCATTAAACCTTGTGTTCCTGTTTTACCCTCAACATAGAGTCTCTCTCGCATGTGTGTGTGTTGGGGGGGGGGAGCGCATCTACCCTGGGGATTGCTATATCACTATACTCCTGAGGGATTATGATCACTAAGCTCTTTTAAGAGCTGTTCCTGTTACTCTCTCTTGGAGAAGAGGTTCTCCCACTGGAAGCTGGATCCTGGTCTTGGGTCCAGGGTGGGTGGAGGACGGCGAGTCCCAGCCAATGCTGGACGTGGGGACTGCTGTGCTGCTGGTGTCTGGTGGAGTGCTTGGAGTCCTAGGGGAGCACTAGGAGCATCCATCGGCAGAGGTACCCAACCGGGGTACAGGAAGCTCTGTTACAGTACTAAAAACCTCTGTTATTTAAAGGAGAACTCCAAGCACTATAACAACTTAATGTTAATACCTGGAGGTCCTGGGTGCTTTATCCTCAAAGTTGTCCAGATGGCACCTGTCAGTTCAGTTCGTATTCCTCCACATACGTCCCCAGGTTCAATGAGAACATCATGGACTGATGCCTTTTAAAGATTGAGAGTATTATGTGACATTCTCAGCCGATGATTGGCTTCCTATTATAAAAAGTCATGAGATAATGTAGGCTGTTCTTGTGCTTTTACTTTCCAAGTCATCTAATTTGGAGTTGATCTATCACCTCATGCAACTGTAGTTGTGAAATTATATATTGCTGATGACTACAACTTTGTTCAAGCACATGTAGGCGCACTGAATGTGCAGTTATATTTACCATGGAAATATCAAAGGATATTTCAATATAATCAAGATTGACGTCCAATAAAATTGCCAGCATTTCAACCACAGTTTGTGAGGTAGTTATAGACAATAGGTGGAGGACAAAAATGTGTCTTTAAGTGACTGTCACCTTCTGGGTCTATGCATATGTTGCAAAGACCCCCCAATTGTAACATGTGGGTTGCGGTGGCCTGGGGGTGCACTAGATGGGAGTTATACTTACCTGATGCTGTCATCTTTGATCTTCAGCCCCTGGCTCTTACGTCAGTGCTGGACTCTGGTGCAAGAGTACAACACTGATGTCTACCGAGGATCCCGCCAGACTGAGGGAGCATCCATAGATAGTGTCTTGAGATGAGCAAGACAATGGCTTATTCCAAACGCCGTTGCTAGTGATGGCTGGGGGAAGTTGCAAAACATGATGAAGGTACCTCCACCTTTCC
>OW240919.1:79020266-79037774 GCA_933207985.1 Pelobates cultripes | reverse complement strand
TGAGACTCACCTGTCAAGACAGATGCTTTCCCTATTCTATCCCTATAGGAAGGCAGTTGTCTGTTTAAACTGATGTGTTTGTAGGGGTGTATGTGGGGTGTCATCTTCGAGGTCCGTGATATCTTGGTGTAGGAAGGTAGGGGTCACGTTATCTACAGTCTTATCAACTGCTTTCTGCAGATATTTCTGTATGCAGGGGAGTATGCAACAGGCTAAAAACAAGAAGATAATGAACACTATAAGAACAGCTGTCCCCACCTGGAAGTGGGTCTTTTGCCAGCCATTCATCCACCCAAACCATTTATCCCATATGTCAGTGGCTCCCGAATTCTTCTTTAATTCGTCTGCAAGACTATCTAGCTTCTCTATGGCCATAGTCACCTTACCATTGGGCCCAGTGTTGTCTGGAATGTATGTGCAACATGTCATGGTTTCAGGGAGGATTTTACATACCCCCCCTTTCTCAGCTAAAATCATGTCTAGGGCCATTCTGTTCTGAAATGTCATTTGGGTTGTGGCTTGTAACTGTTCTGCTAGGCCCTGTAGGGCATCCCTTGTATAATTGACAAAGCGCTGCTGATTATAATAGATATAGTTGATCCAATTGACATTTTTGTTAGCAGTTATCATTGGAATCAGGGATTCAAATCCTGCAGCTACTTCATCTCTTGCTTTGAATTCGTTGGGCACCCCCCTAGGCACACCTATGGCATCAATATATACATGGGGGTCGAAGCTCCCTCGGATAGGAGCCTCTCGTTTGGTTCTAGAATATATATGTGTAAGATTTAAAGTGTTATGACTACCATCTGGAATAATGTGGATAGGCATTATGACTTTGGTTAGGGCACACTCCCCCCACCATTGCCCAACTAATTGGGACCTCAATTGTTTGTCACCACATAACCAATAGATATCACCGATTGTCTTTGTGTGGTTCATTAGCAGTGATACAGGTGGGCTATGGTAAGTTGAGCAGTATCCTGATGGGAATTTGCCCAGATACAAACCAGTGTTCTTAGGTATTGAATAGCATGTGTAATTACCTGGGTAGACGGTGACTCCATCAGGTGGTTTCACATGTCCATGGGTGATTGGGTAAACCTTCTTCCAGGATTCACATAGTTACATAGTTACATAGTTACATAGTTACATAGCTGAAAAGAGACTTGCGTCCATCAAGTTCAGCCTTCCTCACATTTGTTTTTTGCTGTTGATCCAAAAGAAGGCAAAAAAACCCAGTTTGAAGCACAATTTTGCAACAAGCTAGGAAAAAAATTCCTTCTTGACCCTAGAATGGCAGTCAGATTTATCCTTGGATCAAGCAGTTATTACCCTACATTGAAAGATTATATCCTTGAATATTCTGTTCTTGCAAGTATGCATCTAGTAGCCGCTTGAACATCTGTATGGACTCTGATAAAACCACTTCCTCAGGCAGAGAATTCCACATCCTGATTGTTCTTACAGTAAAAAAACCTTTCCTTTGCCTTAGGCGAAATCTTCTTTCTTCCAGTCTAAACGCATGACCTCGTGTCCTATGTAAAGTCCGGTTTGTGAATAGATTTCCACACAATGGTTTGTATTGGCCCCGAATATATTTGTATAATGTTATCATATTCCCTCTCAGGCGACGTTTTTCTAAACTAAATAGGTTTAAATTTGTTAACCTTTCTTCATAGCCGATATGTTCCATTCCTTTTATTAATTTTGTAGCCCGCTTCTGCACTTTTTCTAGTGCCATAATATCCTTCTTTAGAACAGGTGCCCAAAATTGCACAGCATATTCAATATGGGGTCTTACCAGTGATTTATAAAGAGGCAAAATTATATTCTTGTCCCGAGAATGAATGTCCTTTTTCATGCATGATAATACCTTACTGGCCTTGGCCACTGCTGATTGACATTGCACATTGTTGCATAGTTTGTTGTCTATAACAATTCCCAAGTCCTTTTCATGTGTTGTTATCCCTAATTCGTTTCCATTAAGGGTATACGTTGCTTGTGTATTCTTTACGCCGAAGTGCATAACTTTGCATTTTTCAACATTAAATTTCATCTGCTATTTGAGTGCCCAGTCTCCCAGTCTATCTAAATCCCTCTGCAGCAAAGTAATATCTTGCTCACATTGTATTGTTTTACAAAGTTTTGTGTCATCTGCAAACACTGAAACATGACTTTCAATGCCGTCTTCAAGATCATTTATAAACATGTTAAATAGAAGGGGTCCCAGAACAGACCCCTGAGGGACACCACTTGCCACCTCTGTCCAGCTTGAAAATTTACCATTAATGACAACTCTTTGTACTCTGTTTTTAAGCCAATGTTCTACCCAAGAATAAGCATTTTGATCTAGACCGATTTCCTTGAGTTTGAACACTAATCTATTGTGTGGAACTGTATCAAATGCCTTGGCAAAATCCAAAAAGATCACATCCACGGCAACACCCTGATCTATACTTCTACTTACTTCTTCGTAGAACGCAATCAAGTTAGTTTGACATGACCTGTGCTTCATAAAACCATGCTGATTTTTGCTGATAACTATGTTCTTCTCAAGGAATTCTTGAATATTATCCCTTAATAAACTTTCAAATATTTTACCAGCCACAGAAGTTAAGCTCACAGGTCTATAATTTCCAGGCAAGGATTTTGAACCCTTTTTGAATATAGGAACCACATCTGCCTTCCTCCAATCCTCCGGAACACTTCCTGAAAGAAAAGAATCTTGAAAGATTAAAAACAGAGGTTCACTTATTTCTGCACTTAGTTCCTTAAGTACAAGTGGATGGATACCGCCAGGCCCTGGAGCTTTGTTTATATTAACTTTTTTTAGTTGCTGCAGCATCTTGTCTTGAGTTAACCAATTACAATTATTCTGCACGTTTTAGTAGCAATCATTTGCACATCTATTGCCATGGGTTCTTCCTTAATATATACGGAGGAGAAAAAGTTATTTAAAATTCCTGCCTTTTCCTGGTCTTCATTAATTAACACCCCCGTTTCAGTTTTTAGTGTACCTATACTTTCATTTTGGGGGTTTTTAGAATTTATGTACTTAAAAAATGCTTTGGGGTTGGTTTTGCTCTCTTCAGCTATCATTATTTCATTTTGAAGTTTAGCAAGTCTAATTGCCTTTTTGCACGCATTATTTGCATCCTTATATCTTTTACATGTTGAAGAGTTAGTGCATACAAACTCAATACACATGATTCTATTTCGGGGGGTAAGCTCAGAGGTACTGTGCCCAGATGGGGTCTGGCACCTCCACATACATAACAATTAGTCTTATTGTGTGAGTTAGCGTTGTACCTCATCCATTCTAGCCACAAATTAGTGTCTGAAAACCCTGTTTCTACTGCCATGGTATCTTCAAAAGTGGGGTTAGCTATGGCTACCATGTCATGTAGGGTCTTGATATGTGGTTTCAATGGGTTAATGACCATATGTGTGGTTCCCACCCAGTCAGAAGAATTTAGCATATCCTGCAGGTAAAAGGTCCCTAATGCGTTATGTGATCCGCCTCCCTTCCAGTACATTCCCATCACATACTCCCCTGCATCCCTTGGACTAGGGTGTTCTATATTCAAGGTGAGTTTAATGGGAGTTGACCCTATGGGTTTACTCAGGGTCATTCTAGAGAGTAAGGGTTTCCCATTTTTGTCAAGTTTGTCTAATGCTACTTGAGGTCTGTAACCCCATGGTCTACCTGTGTTCCACCCAGCAGCTTTCCATGAACTACAATGGTGACCCCAGACTCCTCCAGTCACACAAATGTATGGATCCTTTTTGTTAGGTATGTCCTTATATATAGCTGTATGTTGTGTTTGTGGAAATGTACAAGTGACTATGTCACAATAGTCAAAGGTGTATGTAGCCACATCAGTATTAGAAGAATTGTACCAAAAAGTGTACACATGATTATCTTTGGTAATGGCCACTTGTTGGGCCCAGGCAAGATGTAGCAGCATAAGAAAACACAAGACACATAATAAATTCATTTTTCAACAGGATCAGTCTCTTCTGGAGCAGGAACTTTTTTGCAATGTGAAGCGTGTATCCAAGAACTCTTCCCAGCTAGTTTAACTGACGTTGCTGTAATCAGGAGCACTTGGTAAGGACCATCAAATCTCGGTTCCAGGGTGTGCTTTCTGAGAAACTTCTTAACCATAACCCAGTCACCCGGAAGCAGCTTGTGTGTACCTGTATTCGACTCAGGATCTGGAATAGAAGAAAACACTTGGGCATGTATCTTGGTCAAGGCATGTGAGAGGGCTGTCACATAATCTACCATAGCATCTGACTGGATCTGAAGCTGTTGGGGAAAGTAACAACCTAACCTGGGGGCTGTACCAAACAGAATCTCATAAGGTGACAGGCTGTATTTTCCCCTAGGAGTGTACCTCACACTAAACAATGCTAATGGGAGACTCTCGGGCCAGGGCATGTTAGTCTCTTGTGACATTTTAAGCATTCTGGCTTTCAAAGTGCCATTCATGCGCTCTACCTTGCCACTACTCTGTGGGTGATATGGTGTATGGAATGCAAGGGTCACCCCCAGTGCTGACCAGACTTCCTGTGTTAGCGAGGCAGTAAAGGAGGTTCCCTGGTCACTTTCAATCACTTCTGGAACTCCATAGCGGCAAACAATTTCCGTCAGAAGGTACTTGGCTGTAGTTCTTGCGGTGAGGTTGGTCACTGGGAAGGCCTCTGGCCATCCTGAAAACATGTCCACTATAACCAATGCATATTCATAACGTCCGCTTTTTGGCATCTGGATGTGATCAATCTGAACCCTCTGGAAGGGGTATTGTGGTTTAGCTAGGTGGTTAAGTGCAGTCTTTATAACTTTTCCAGGATTGCATTTAGCACATATAGTACAAGATTTACAGTAATTCTGTGTTAAAGTAGTGATGCCTGGTGCTTCAAAATACTTGTCAATCAGCGAGTTCATCAGGAGTTTTGACAGGTGGGCTGGCCCATGGGCCCATTGGACCACCGCTGGATACATGTTCCTGGGTAGGCAGAACTTGAGATTGATAGTGTAAACATCATCACGGAGTACAGCTCCTTTGTTTTTCCAACTTTGTTTCTCCTGTGGGGTAGCAGCTGCTTGTTGTTCCTTCAGGAGCCTGAGGTCAGTAGGCAATGTTTGCATAGTGTAGATAGGTAATGCATCTGTGGCCACTCTTCTGTCCACTTCCCACCCTTGCCGCGCTGCCTCTTTAGCTGCCTGATCAGCCAAGTGATTTCCACGTGCTTCTTCTGTATCCAATTTTCCGTGGGCTTTTACTTTCAATACTGCCACTTCTGCTGGAAGTTCCAATGCATCCATTAGTTCTGCAATAGTTGCCCCATGTTTTACTGGAGTACCAGTAGCTGTAAGAAATCCTCTGGTCTTCCAAATTAAACCAAAGTCGTGGGCCACTCCCAAAGCATATCTTGAGTCCGTATAAATGTTGACACGTAGACCTTCAGACAGTTTGCAAGCCACGGTGAGAGCTGTTAACTCTGCTTCTTGGGCAGACTTGGTTGGTTGTAGAGCAGCTGCTTGTAATACTTGACATCCTGTGGTGACTGCATATCCAGTGTGATACTGTCCTTGTTCATCAGCAAATCTTGAGCCATCCACAAATAATGTTTGATCCGGATTAAGTAATGCAGCTTCATAAACAGTTGGTAGGTGTGTAGTTTCCATCTTCATTTGTTCAAAACAGTCATGGGGGATATCAATGAAGTCACAATCCGCGGTAAGTGGGTCCTCACAGGCCTCTGTGTGGTACCTGGGGTACCCTGTTGTGCAGTAATCAATGGTCTTTTTATTGATCCCTGCAGAAATTAGCTGTGTTTGAGTCATTTGTTTCCATGTTCTGGCCATCGGGCCTAGGTCTTTCCATGAGGTGTTGAGGGATCTGGTGAGAGATATGTGTGGAATAGCTGTATCCCAGTGGTGATAGAGGTGTGTTACATTTTCTGGGAGGCAAACTAAGACAAGCATTGTACCTGTAGAGTCCCAGAATAAATCAGTCAGGGAAATTTGAATTTCTTTGAGCTGGAATAGTTCTTCCTCATAGTTCATATCAGGGCTTGGTACATCCCTAAACCACAATGCGCAGTGGAGTAGGGCCTCTGGTTGTTCATCATGTGGGGATGTAAGTACAGGCAACTGTAGGTCTGCTTGAACCTCTGGGTTAATATCCAGGCTGTACCAATGATAAACAATTCCCCCCTTGGGAAGTGGCAGAAGAGTGGCAGGATTCAGGGAAAGACATCTCTGAAGCTTAACATTGTCAGGTAGGAGCAAGGAAGTCTGTAGGCGAAGGTGGCGTTGGGAGGAAAGGTGCTTTGGTTGGGTTTGTTGCAGGATGGCAGTAATGTCATGAGGGGCCAACACGGTGAGGTGATGGCCAAGAACAAAGTCATTGGTCTTGTCCAGGAGAGCGCTGGCGGCAAACACCGCTCGGAGGCAAGAGGGGCTACCTCTCGCAACAGGGTCAAGCATGCAGGAGAAATAGCCAATAGGGCGTTGTCTTGACCCATGTTTCTGAGTGAGAACACCGGAAGCATGTCCTGACTTTTCAGAGACGAATAGATTGAAAGGAAGTTGATAGTTGGGGAGGCCCAAGGCAGGTGCTGAGGCAATAGCTCTTTTCAGGTTGTGGAAGCAGGTGATAGTTTCTTCAGTAAGGTGGAAGGGCTCACTCCTGAGGGTATCATAGAGTGGTTGCATAAGTTTTGATGCCTCTGGGATCCAGGACCTGCAGTATGTTATAAGACCCAAAAAAGCATGGAGAGTCTGATGTGTTGCAGGTAGAGGGAGTTGCAGAATGGCCTGCACACGTTGAGAAGTCAGATGTTTGGTGCCATGGGAAAGGCAGTGTCCCAAGAAGACCACGGATGGCCGGCACCATTGTAGTTTCGATTTTGAAGCTTTGCAACCTGCTGCAGCGAGGAAACACAGGAGGTCTTCTGAGTCACGCTCTGCAGTGAGCAAATCAGGAGCACAGAGAAGTAGATCATCAACATATTGAAGTAGAACAACATCCAGATGAGATCTCTGCCAGGGATCCAGAACAAGAGACATGGCATGAGCAAACTGCGTGGGAGAGTTCTGAGCACCCTGTGGCATAACAGTCCATGTATATTGTTGCCCTTCATGCGTGAAAGCAAAAAGAAAACGGCAGGAAGGGTCAAGGGGAACACTGAAAAAGGCATTGGCTAAATCCACCACAGTGAATATAGTAGAAGTTGGTGGGACTTGGGACAAGAGGGTATGTGGATTTGGAACAATAGCAGTGTCCTTTATAGTGACTTCATTGACAGCACGAAGGTCCTGCACCATGCGGTACTGGTCAGGCTGACCTTTAACAGTTCGCTTTTTAACAGGAAAAAGAGGTGTGTTACAAGGAGATGTGCATTTGATGAGGGCACCTTTGGCAAGTAGGCTGTCAACTTGCTTGGTGATGGCTTCAGCTTGTGCTGGCTTGAGAGGATACTGTGGTCTACGGGGGGGTAGTGCCCCAGGCAGGAGCTGAACCAGGACCGGGGGTACATGTAAGCGGCCAATATCATCCGGGCCGGTAGACCAAAGTTCTTGGGGGACCCGATCCAGAGCGCTGGGGGTGTGTGTGACCCGTGCATTCCCTGTGTTGTCAGTTATGTTCAGCAGGATGGGGAGGGAACAGAGGGCAGAGGTATCCTTTTGTGATAGGGGGGTTGTCAACTCGACTTGGCCATCTGCAGTGAAAGTAATGGAAGCCTGAAGCCGAGAGAGAACATCGGCACCTAGGAGGTTAATGGGGCAGGTAGAGGAAACAACAAACCGGGAGAGGATGTGTGATCCTACGTGTAAGAGTTTAGTAAGGGGTTACTGCGTGGTGTACCATCTACCCCAACACAGGAGACATCGGTGTCAGATAAAAAGGAAGGGTCTGGCAGGTCTTGTTCCCTAAGAACACTACGGGCTGCACCTGTGTCAACTAGAAAGGTGGTTGGGTGGCCCTCCACGGGGAGAACTACAGTAGCTAAAGGCTCTCCCCCATCCCCCGCAGACACTGCCATGGCAGGGGTTGCTGACACAGGCTTGCCGGTTACCTATTGCAATAAATCTAAATGGGCCTGGTCTGGTCCCTGGTATCGGCGGGAAGTGGAAGGGGGGTTAGCAGAATGCATGGGTGGGCGAGATGGACGGACAGCATGGCGGGGCTGTGGCAGACTATCTTGGAAATCATCGTTGTCATACCCTTCACCAGAGGGCGAAGAGTAAGCACGAGCATCTGATGTGGACGGCCGGGAGTGGGTGTACTCAGGAGGCGGAGGGGGTGGAGGAGGGGGAAGTTGGGGCAGCTGTGGAAGGGGTAGGGCAGAGAGATAACCAGTGGAAGGGAAGTTATAGCTGGTGGCATGGGGACCAGGGTACCGGGAAGTCTGCTGACGGAACACCCTAGGCTGTGGGCAATCTCTTCTAAAGTGTCCGGGTTGGTTACAATTAAAACAGGTCCTGATTGTTGTGATTGTTCGGTCTCTGGGAAAAGGAAGTGGTGCAGGCAGTGTCTGGGATGGTTGGTGGTACTGTTGGGGGGGTAACTGAGGTGCTTGGTTAGAACCTGTGATAGGAGTGGAGGTAGTGTACATCAAAGGATTTGTTCTACGTGGTGTGGGTTGTAAAACTGTTTCCAAACCCTTGGCTACCAACAAGAGAGTGTCCAGTGGAATAATTCTATACTCAGGGCGAGCTAGGATTAACCCCTTACGAATATGTTCCTTGAGGCCTGCCACAAACGCTGCAGATAGCATCTGAGTGTGTGCTTTGTTATAGGTGCTGAACCCCAAATCTGAAAAAGTCTGAGTCAACCTAGAGTGGTACTTTTCAACGGTCTCAAGTTTATCCTGAAGAATATCATTTATGCAAGTAGCCTGATCAGCTAGTTTATCCTGCGCCCAGGCTCGAAGCTGTTCACAGAAAACTTCACCAGAACGAAAATCAGTATCAGAAGTAAGAGGAGCATCGCTAAAGCTCCGTTCCATGATTGGCCAGTATGCATCACCAGCCTTTATTTCACATAAACTTATAAGATCCCGCCAAGCAGCGGAGTATATTTTGCGGATCTGAGCCATCCGGCGGAAAAAGGGCATGGGGTGCTTCTCAGGATCAGGGAGTGAAGTCACAAGGGTAGCAGCTTGGGAAGGGTTAAAGGTAACATACATGGGTGGTGCACCATCCGCGCCATGGTTAATCTGGGTATACCCCTGGGGGATGGAGCGCCGTTGTGGTTGTCTGCTCCCCCCTAAGTGGGGTGAGCCCTGGTCCACAACAACGACCTCCTCGGGCACCACCGGGCCGCGGTGCAGGGTGGTCTCAGGGGTGGCTGTAATAGGGAGGCCAGCAGCGGGAGAGGTAGTTGGGTGGAAGCCCGAGGCCTGGGGGGAGGCACCCATCGCATAGGGCTGGTCCGATGTCACTGACACCTCGGACCCAACCACCATGATTGGGTAACTGGGACTGGCGGGAGGGGCGTGAGGGACCAATGCCGTGGAGGGGGCTGTCATGGGGGCCGGATGGGGTGGGCGTGAGAGGTGGGTGTTCAGGACGTGAGCAAGGGCAGTGATTGGATCGGAAGGCTCGGGGACATTAGCGGAAGACGAGGGAGGGGTCGGGGGTTCAGGGGGAGGAGGAGGAGGAGGAGGCAAATCAGTGGGAGGTGGAGTAGGAATCGCTGAATTAACCAGGGAAGTAACGGCAGAGAAGAGGGCGGAGATTGAACCAGGCAGGTCATTGGTCACAGACGGGTCGGGAGCCACCGATGGAGGAGGTAACACTGGAGAAGGGGCGGTAACGGGGGGTTGGGTCAGGGCAGTGAGGGCAGAGAGTAAGGACGGCAAATCAGCCGAGGGAGGAGGGGACAATGGGGTAGATGGGGCCGGGACTTCGGGAGGAGGTAACACTGGAGAAGGGGCGGTAACGGGGGGTTGGGTCAGGGCAGTGAGGGCAGAGAGTAAGGACGGCAAATCAGCCGAGGGAGGAGGGGACAATGGGGTAGAGGGGGCCGGGACTTCGGGAGGAGGTAACACTGCGTGGTTAGCGGGAGGGTTCTGGAGGGTAGAAGGGGCGTCTGAATGTAAGGGAGCAGGGGCTAGGGAGCTGGGGTTAACGGGCTGAGCAAGCACCTTCGAGAGGCTAGCGAGGAGGGAGGGGAGGTCTGGGTCCGGAGGTACGGGAGAAGGAGGGTCCGGGGGCAGACAGGAGTCCGGATCAGCGGAACGGGCAAGGGTCGAGGGATCGGACAAGGAGGGTGAGGGAACGGGCATCACTCCTGAGGGTAGGGTACTCGATGGGGAAAGGGTTGATGAGGAGAAGGAGAAGGAGGAGGAGGAAGCATCGACAGGCAAAACGGGAACAGGTGGGGTAGAGTCTTGACGAGGAGCTGGAGTAAGCACAGGCACAGGGGGAGACAACAAGGGAGATGGGGGGGTTTCTACGGGCATGATGGAGGAGGAGGAGGCGGGGCTGCAGGAGGGCTGATGCATGGGAGTGGGTGGGAACGAGTGGAGTGGCATCGGGAAATAGTAAGCACCATCCGCGCCGAGCACGGGGCAAAGGGGAGTGGGAGCTGAAGGAACACCTCCGGGGGGTGTGGTCTTTGCTGTGACGGGGGAAGCAGGGCGGGAGGTTGAAGTTGCATTCTGGGCGCCATCATAGGGCGGTGGCCGTGGGACAATAGAAACAACATCATCATTGTTAGCATTCCTATGGTAAACATATACAATCTGTCCCTCAAACTCCAACTCTTCCTCGACCCATCCCTCTCGTTTCAACCCTCTAGCTACCCGATACCAAGCCTCTGCAACCTTAGTAAGTCCGTTATCCAACAACAAACCTTCCTTGTCTGTGAGCAATTTTCTCCAAAACTCAGGCTGTAACCTTCCACTAGGCAACATTTGGAAGCCACACACCTTGGCAATCTTTTTAAGTTTCAACATTGCATCCTCTCCTGCCCTTTCTTTTACAATATCACAAGCCAACAAGCCCTTAGCAGGTCTAGCATGTTCCTGCCCCATCTTATATGGACAAAGCGTGTCACGTGGTGAAGACAGACGGATAGAGGAGGTACTGAGGGGAAAGGAAAAAGAATTTCTACAGTGCTCGACTGCCACGAGAGCTTGAGCTCCGTGCGTCTTCCCCAAACGTAGACTAGTCACAGGGATCCGCCCACCCGGGGTGGTGGTCACGGACGGGAGCGAATGAGCGTGGGTGACTAACACAGCTCTGGGCAACAGGCACAGGAAAGATAAAGAACAAAGGAGAAAATGAACGTGGCTGCGCTAATGAGAAGACATTTGCAAAAATCACAAACATACAAATGAGCGTAAACTCCGGAATCCAGAACTAACCACACAATACACACACACACACCGAGGGTACCCACACTGTAACAACAATTAAACAGAAACCACAGAATGATAGAGAGCAAAATGGCCATGTACATGTTAACACCACCGGTGTCAGATATTCAGAATATAACAATCTCCAGCCTTCACCCACCAGGCTGGTCCCGGCAAAACACTGGTACCAACGGAAATACTACAATAATCAGACAAAAATCTCAGCCCCACCGGCTGTAATGCATTCCCTGCCCGCTAGGCAGTCAAGCTAACATAAAACCCCAGCCCCACCGGCTGTAATGCGTTCCCTGCCCGCTAGGCAGTCAAGCTAACATAAAAACCCAGCCCCACCGGCTGTAATGCGTTCCCTGCCCGCTAGGCAGTCAAGCTAACATAAAAACCCAGCCCCACCGGCTGTAATGCGTTCCCTGCCCGCTAGGCAGTCAAGCTAACATAAAAACCCAACCCCACCGGCTGTAATGCGTTCCCTGCCCGCTAGGCAGTCAAGCTAACATAAAAAACCCAGCCCCACCGGCTGTAATGCGTTCCCTGCCCGCTAGGCAGTCAAGCTAACATAAAATCCCAGCCCCACTGGCTGTAATGCGTACCCTGCCCGCTAGGCAGTCAAGCTAACATAAAATCCCAGCCCCACCGGCTGTAATGCGTTCCCTGCCCGCTAGGCAGTCAAGCTAACATAAAATCCCAGCCCCACCGGCAGTAATGCGTTCCCTGCCCGCTAGGCAGTCAAGCTAACATAAAATCCCAGCCCCACCGGCTGTAATGCGTTCCCTGCCCGCTAGGCAGTCAAGCTAACATAAAATCCCAGCCCCACCGGCTGTAATGCGTTCCCTGCCCGCCAGGCAGTCAAGCTAACATAAAATCCCAGCCCCACCGGCTGTAATGCGTTCCCTGCCCGCTATGCAGTCAAGCTAACATAAAATCCCAGCCCCACCGGCTGTAATGCGTTCCCTGCCCGCTAGGCAGTCAAGCTAACATAAAATCCCAGCCCCACCGGCTGTAATGCGTTCCCTGCCCGCTAGGCAGTCAAGCTAACATAAAATATAGAAAAAGGAGCACACATACACATATTATGAATACAGGAGGCAGATAGACAATCGACAGGTTCACTTAAAAAGGCACACCGGATGAGTTAGTTACTTGTCTCTAGTAGCCTTCTGGAAGCCGGAAGTGGACTCGGAGGCAGACCGACACAAAACAGGAAAATAACACAGGCAACGGCTGTATTATGGAGGTGATCAGGCTCCGCTTGTCCCACTTTCCGGAGGTCCGCTCCGGTCCGCTGGTTCCGGCCCTCCGAACCGGCGCTCCGGTGGCCCCACGTTGGGCGCCAATTGAAATGGGAAAAATCAATTAAAGTATTGATTATTTCTTTGTGTATCTGCCCCTGGCCAAATCAATGAAACAGTGCGTGCACGCTCCCTGAAGTAATTCACACCAGACACAGGTTCCAGGTTGTTGAATAACTTGAGGAATGTTTATTCAGAGGGGACGGCAAGTCCCTTTTAAAGCAAAATTACATCATGTGCATTGTCAGAGATAACATGGAATAATACATCAATAATTGGTTAGGTGTTAAGTGCTTGCTCTAATGCTCTGCCTACTGTAGGTGATGTCACCGGGATCATGAGGGTCTCCCACGGTTTCCCGGCGCCATCTTGATGCACGAGGTAGTTAGTCAACGTTAGGAGGGGAAGGGAGGGGGAAGGAGGGATTAGAAGCTTCTAGCAGCCATCTTGATTAAAATATGTGTGTTTAGCTTTATACGTGATATATATCGTGGAATGAGTAAATAGACATTTTTCTCTATCTAGGAAATATGTGCAGACCTTATTTCCACAACAACAGCCAATCAGCATCCTCTTTATAATATAATAGGCAGTGTCCAGTATAGTACTTCCTCTGTCTTTGCTGCTCCCTCAGTTAAGTGACACTGGGTCCCATGGTTCTTAACTGTGGGATCTTTTACTTTACTTTATTCATATCATTACTGTGCCTAATATAGTTATTATAGTTATTACATTTTACTTATAATATTTTCATGTTTATAAATATATTTAGTTACTTCATTTTAACTTAATTTGCTTCAGTTATATGCTTTATTATATATCCTTTGATAATTTATTTCCCCTCTGACCTCCCTGGCCCAAAGATTACCATCAATTGGGGCTCAGGGGCGTCTTTGAGGATCTTTATCCCCCGCACAGGGCCATTTTGCTGCTCTGCCACCAACTCCCAGAAATCCAAGTCGGGGTTTAGTTATAGTGGCAGCCGGGCAGCTCCTGTGTTTTTATATTACAATTGCTATTTTATCACTATTGTGAGTACTTTCATTTCTTTATCCTGTTCAGTTATTTATATTTTACTTGCTATATTGTGATGGAATTCCAGTAAAATACAAGTTTAGCAGGCCAAGATTGCCACAAGGCATATGTAGGTACATGTGTTTGTAGTATCAGTTAGTTAGTTACACGTAGCTAAGATACTGTCATCACTGTACTGAGCATGTGCAGGAATGCAGGAACTGGAATTACGCGTTCCTCTTCTTTGTTTCAGATGAGCCACGTGGTTAGACCGGATGGATGAGTTTAGACTCTATTCATTGATTAGGTTAAGGGTATGTGTGGGCGTAGCTAATTATGGGAGAAGCTACAGTGCTATATAAGGAATGTACTCTATGTATTCAGTACTCAGATCTTTGCTGTTTTTGGTGACATAAGTCCCTCTGAGTCCCGGTCAGTGAATCGAATAAAGATCTCTTCCTTCCTGAAGAAACCTGTGTCCATCTCTCTGTGCTTGGCCTCCGTCAGTTTCCCGGTAACATCTTTGGTGCATTGGCCGGGAAGCTCGTCGTTAACCGTGGCTAGGAAGCAGAGGCGTGAGACGGTCTATCTTTGCCCACGTTCTCTACGGCTGCACCCCTGAACTTCTGCGTGGACCTCCCTTCGTCTCGGCGCCACTGGTCTGTTGTCCAGGAGATCATTGGCCTCTACGTAGTAAGTGCTGGGGTGTCCCCGTCGATGAGTGTGAACTGGATACCGATTGTGCGGTAGGCCCATAAGGGGTTTGAATTGGAATTGTGTATGGAATTGGCCCCCTCCAGGGAGGGAAGGAGCGAAGGCGCACCGCTCATAATTAGACGACCTGTAGTCAGCCCGTCTAATCTTGGTATGGAGTCAGGCTGGGTCTTGGTTGAATGTATATAGCCCAAGCCGGACACCGGTGTCTTGTCTAGACTAGCGTATCTAAGGTGTACATTTTGTTCGCTAGGTCGGAGGGACCGGGAGACTAAGCAGACTCTGGTGTACATTATCGTTTGCTAGTTCTCAACCTATCTTGGCTAAGTGGGAAGGCGTGTAAATTTGGAACCCACTAGACTATTGATAGAGTAGATAGACTAAAAGGGTATTGTTGTAAATTCCGCCCTCTAGTTCGCTATACGTGGTGCTTGGGCAGCGACAGCTAACCAAAACGGATGTAAATAGTTTTAGGTTGTCCCTCGAGGTACTGTCCAATAGATTAGTTGGGAAACTGTAAATGTGTTAAAATTTATTATAGTAGAGTGTATATCTTGCTGGGTAGCGCGAGCTCTGCCGTCTAGCGAGAGTGTGAATAGTGTGTAACTGTATCATAGCGCACGGTACCATAACCATGTATTATAATCACTGATACTGTAAATAATCACTAATAATTGTCGTTTATGTTGTATGTTTAACACCATAACTACTATTAACTGACCTGTGACTTTAAAATTGTATTCTAACCAATGCTAACCGTACTATAACTACTGTTTGTAAAGACGATGTTACTAGGGTGTGTTATAGACGGGTAATTTAAACACTGAGAATTATAGCTTGGGTAATTGTATAATTTTGCCAAAAAAGGTACAGTAATAGTTATTTAGTATGTGGTGTAACAGCTGTGTGTGTACGGGAATTCCCTGTATGATTTGTTGTGTGCGTTTGGCCTAGTAACTGTGCCACGTGGTGCTGTTGCCAAGGGAAACGGGTGTGACTGTTGGAAGTGTGTTTTGTTTCTATTGGAGACGACGCTCCATTGTTAAGTATGGGTGCGTTGGATTCAAAGATCATTGATCCCTTAGATTGCATGTTAAAGAATTTTAAAAAGGGATATAATGTATGTGATTTGGGGGTAAAGATGTCTCCAACACGTTTGACTACTTTATGTAGCTGGGAATGGCCTGCCATAGTGGTTGCATGGCCTCCACATGGTAGTCTTGATCCTAATCTAGTGCAGCGTGTACACGTAGCTGTATCTGGTAGGCCAGAACTTTACGACCAGTTTCCATATATTGATTGTTGGAAACAGGCCATGGATGACTTGCCAAAATGGATCAGGGTGTGCCAAGAGGAGCAATGCCGCCTCCTGTTGGCCAGAACTCGTTTGTCCACCAAGGCCGTGATCACTTACCCTGGACACTGGAGTCGAGAGATCTTTAATGCGCCCCCTTACCCTCCCTCTACAGGAAGAGGAAGAGGGAGGTGCTGCTAGTGCACGCTTACCCCTTTTTGCTCCCATTGTGTGCCCCTCCCCTACCCCTAATCCTCTAGCTCAGAGCTTCCAGCCCACTTGTTCTAAAACCTCCCTCTTCCGGGTGCCCCAGCCCCCACTAACTCCACCTATCCGGATTTGACGCCATTTCTGGTTCCTGGTCAGGCCTCCCAGCCCGCCCGAATATTCTGCCGCACGCCCCTTCATAGTGGCAGCGAAAAAGCGCCCTCCCCTCGCCTTTACTAACACCGACCGAACCCATAACTGACGCCTCAACGGCTTCCCCATACTAACCCTCACAATTTTAATCGGTACCTCCCAAACTCGGCTACATTATCAAATGCCTCTTCATTGACACCGGCCCGCATTACTACATTAATGGTGAAGGGCCAGTTACAACATGCCCGTGGTGAAACTATTTATTGTGGTATTTGCCAGGGCTGTGATGAATATGATGTATGTGTTTCAACCGTCGAGGTTACACCAGTGTTAATATCACTGCCCTAGACCATGGAAACGCCTGAATCCAAGTCAGATCATCTTACTAGTAAGTGTTATTTGGCAAGATCCCTAATGATATATATATGCATATCTCAAAACCTCACAGATTGTAAGCTCATTTGATCACGGTTTAAAATATCCTCTTCTTATAACTGTAAAATGCTGCAGAATAAGTTGGCGCTATATAAATACTACTGATAATACTAAAATAACCCATGGTCATTTTAGAGGCTAAGCACAGTAGTAAAGAATCAGTGGGCTAGCTATCTCAAAGTGCATCACCAACACACTAACTTCAATGCTATAATAATTTGAACGTAGTACTTAAAATCCTAAATATGATAAGTGTTTGCATAAAAATTGTGATTCACATCTGGCAATTAATTCAAATTAAAGTTGAATATTTATTAAGTTAGGATATTTTAGTAAATATATGTAAACAATATTTTTATAACCACTGTTGAAAGATAAAAATAAAAAAAAATAGTAGGTGTGCTTTGGAGTTTTCTTTATCTTATTGAATTGTTCCTTGGTAAACTAAAATATTGTGAATCACTGAGTTAGAAAAGCATTTGGTGATTATTAGTGGTTATTGTATCAATATAGGAACTATACAAAGTTTTGGGAGAGATTATTTGGGGAGGAGCTGTGAGTTGTTTAAGGAGGAGTTGTAAGGAGTGATTAGAGGAGGAGTTAGGGAAGAGTTATGAGGAGTGATTAGAGGAGGAGTTATAAGGAATGATTCGAGTAGCTGTAAAGGATGAGTTATAAGGAGTGATTAGAGGAGCAGTTAGGGAGGAGTTATAAGGAGTGATTAGAGGAGCAGTTAGGGAGGAATTACAAGGAGTGATTAGAGGAGGAGTTAGGAATGAATTATAAGGAATGATTAGAAGGAGGAGTTATAAGAAATGATTCCAGTAGCTGTAAAGGATGTTATAAAGAGTGATTAGAGGAGGAGTTAGGAATGAATTATAAGGAATGATTAGAAGAGGAGTTATAAGAAATGATTCCAGTAGCTGTAAAGGATGTTATAAAGAGTGATTAGAGGAGGAGTTAGGGGGGAGTTATAAGGAGTGATTAGAGGAAGAATTAGAG
>OW240919.1:78847615-79020166 GCA_933207985.1 Pelobates cultripes | reverse complement strand
CTCAGCAGTGAAGGTCTCCCGTGTCACCAGCCCCCCCCCCCCACACACACACACACGGGTCAGAGGTTTTAGAGGTATGATTCTTTAGGTTTCTAATATTTAAAACTCTCTATATTTTTATTGTTGCTGCAAATATGGTTTATTTGCTTATGTATTGCAGATCTGTCCAGTCCTGTCTCTGCTGATAATATGGATAAAGACAAGGTGCCTACTCCTGCTTCTAAAAAAGCCAGTTCCAAAGCTCAACATCTCTGCTGTAGTGAATGCTCCACTCCTTTACCAGATGGTTTTAAAAGGAAATTTCGGTAATATTTGCTCTTCTTTGACACTAGAAAAATCCAAGCAACAAGAGATGAAATCCTTTTTGTTTTGGTTTCAGGATAATCTGGCCCAGACTTGTGAGTCTTTTAAAGAGCCTGCTCACACTTCTCATGTAAAAGCTACTAAACAGAAGTCTAAAAGAAAGAACACCGTCTAGTTCAGAATTATCCTCGGGTGAATGTTCTTTTTCTTATTAAGAATCCTTTAGCGACTCTTCTGAAACTAAGGTTGGTTTTCCTTATGATGAATTGAGAAAATGTATTAAAGAGGTTAATGTTATCCTTTCTGATGAAACGGTAGACAAATCCAAGGGTAAAGCACTTCCAGTCCAACAAAAAAATGCTGGATTTGATTTTCAGAGAATGGAAGAACCTTGAGAAAACGGCTTTTATCTCCAGACATTTTAAAAGTATTGTTAAAATGGAGGAGGAAGATAAATGGGAAGAATTGCTGGTAGTTGATGTACAAGTGGCTCAATTGTCTAAAAAACCTACCATACCTATTGGGGAAGTTTCTGGTCTGAAAGACCCTATGGATAAGAGGGCTGAAACTTCCAGCAGAAGGGCTTATCAGGCTGCAGGTTTTCAGGCTAAAGCAGCATTAGCCGGGGCTTCAGTGGTGAGAGCTCAGAATCTTTGGCTTAACACTTTGGAAGATGGTCTGGGTGATAACCAAGACAAAGGCCTTTCCCTCCTGTTCCAAAATGTA
This sequence comes from Pelobates cultripes, assembly GCA_933207985.1. Classification (NCBI taxonomy): domain Eukaryota; kingdom Metazoa; phylum Chordata; class Amphibia; order Anura; family Pelobatidae; genus Pelobates; species Pelobates cultripes. Next base: position 79,019,137 of record OW240919.1, on the reverse strand, counting down.
AGGTTGTCTAATGTGTACCTTATGGATATTATCACGGAGGTGATTACGCTTTCGGCTCGTGTCATGGGTTTGACATCTGTGGCCCAAGGCCTGGACCGCAGACACTGCATCAAAATCTGCATTATGTGAACTTCCCTTGGAGAAGAAAAAGTTGTTTGGTTCTCCTCTAGAAGAGTAAATCCGACAGATGTCGGAAACCAAGAAGGCCTTGCCTCAAGACAGAAAATATGCCTGGAAACCCAGGTATAGAAATTTCCAGTTCAAAAACCGTAGGGGCTTTCAAGAAAAACCCAGGTTTTTTCATCAACAAAGGAAAAATCCAAGATTTGACACACACAAAGACAATAAGTCTGACAGAAACAAATGTTTCTGACGCCATCAGAGTGGGCGGAAGGTTGCAAGGTTTTGTTCACAGATGGAGGGAGACCACTAAAAATCCATGGACTTTGAATCTGGTGCAAAAAGGATACCAAATAAAATTCTTAGATGTTCCAAGACCAAGTTTCCTTGTCTCCTCCTACCGGTCGTAGTTAAAAAACCAAGCCCTTTTTTCTGCCACGGCCTCCCTATTAAGAAAAGGTGTGGTAGAAAGGATTCCAACTTCCCAAGTATATCTGGGTGTATACTCCCGGTTGTTCCTAGTGCCAAAACTGGACATGTCTTTTCGTCCAATCTTGGATCTAAAAAACCTGAACAAGCTCATTCCTTACCAACATTTCAGAATGGAGACTATAGCGTCTGTCACTCATATCCTAAAAGGAGATTTCATGGCAACTTTGGATCTAAAGGATGCCTATCTGCATATTCCTATGGATGTGAAATCAAGAAAATACCTGAGGTTTGCTATAAGGAAAGGGAAAAATGTCTATTTCCAATTGAGAGCCCTTCCATTCGGGCTAGCTTCAGCACCCAGGATTTTTACAAAGGTCCTCACACCTGTCACAGTTTTTTTGAGGATGCAAGGAATCAGAGTAGTACCTCACTTGGACGACTGGTTAATAAAGGCAGATTCAAGATGCGCTCTAGAATCAGATGTGGCCTATACACTAGAAATCCTGGAAGAAAATGGTTGGATTATCAACCTAGGAAAATCACACCTTACCGCTACAAGATCTGTCCTGTTTCTAGGGTTTTTGATAAAGTCAGACACACTGTCGGTTCATCTGACAAAAGAAAAGAGAAAAAAGAGAGATATTTTAATAAAAAACCTTCTTCGGATGTCAGAATGTTAAGTGAGGAAAGCCAAGCAGGTTTTTAGGTCATCTGACCTCTACAATCCCGGCAGTAAAATGGGCCAGAGCGGAATCAAGGCCCTTACAGTGGGAAATTCTTATCCAATGTTCAAAGAATGGAGAAGACTTGGATGCATTAATGAGTATATCAGATCATACAAAAGAAAATCTCTTGGTGGCTAGAGGAAAAATTCATTACAGAAGGCCTGTCTTTTCGTCAAAAATCTTGGATCATGATTTCTACAGACGCTTCAAATACAGGTTGGGGAGCTCACCTCCTGTATCACTTAAGAGAAGGTGTTTGGTCGAAAAAGGAATCTTCAAATTTCAAGGAGGAGTTAGCAGTACTCTACGCTCTTCAGCAGTTCAAGGATTTCATTGTAGGGAAAGCTGTAAAAATCCAGTCGGACAATCCGACTACAGTCTCCTACCTGAACAAACAAGGCGGTACAAGAGTAAAAAAATTGTATTTCCTTTGCTCACGGATTATGTCCTGGGCTCAAAGTCATCTAGATGACATTTCATCCATTCACATTTGTGGAATAGACAACGTGGTAGCGGATGATTTAAGCAGATCAAAATGGTCCCAGAACGAGTGGTCTCTCAATCCAGAAATTTTCGCTCAGCTGGTGAAGAGATTCGGTCTTCCAGTCATAGACCTTATGGCAAGAAGATCAAATGCAAAAGTAAGATCGTTTGCCTCCCTCTTCAAGGTAGACAGGCCGCTAATAATGGATGGTCTTTCGATCCGGTTGGAGTTTCCCCTTGCTTACATTTTTCCCCCTGCAAGCCTTGTCCTAAGGATTCTGCAAAAGGTAACATCAGATCAAGCTCATATTCTGGCCATAATACCGTACTGGCCAAACTGCAGCTGGTTCTCGGTTTTAAAGAAGATGGCTTTAAAGTAGTGGATTCTCCCGGTAACACCGGATCTTCTGGAAAACGAGGGAATTCCAGTAGAAGTATTGAACATGTTTAGGTTGACAGCTTGGCTGCTGCAGGGCTAATTCTGCATAATAGGGACATTAAAGAAGAGAGGTTTCAGTTACTGTTAAATTCTACCAGGAGCTCTACCTCTTCTATCTACATAAAGATTTGGATGAGATTTCTTCACTGGTGCATATCTCATCATTGCATAGGATCCTATCCTTCTACTTTTACTATCCTTCATTTTTTACAAGATGGTCTTTCTCAAGGTTTTAGTCTGTCTAGACTCAAAGTCCAAATTTCCACTCTGTCATTTTTTGGGTAAAAAATTGGGCTTCTAATCCTCTTGTTAGGAGTTTTTTTAAAGCTGTAAGACCATCTGTTTTGCCTCTTGGGATTTCTCTTTAGTTTTGAAATCTGTGTACTCAGTCTTTCGAACATTTGGAAGAAGCTTCATTGAAGAATCTGTCCCTGAAGACCTTGTTTTTGGTGGCCATTACTTCGGCTAAGAAGATAGGGGAACTCCAGGCCCTTTCTTCCTCTCCTGACTTAACCACTCTATCCGGAAGAAATTTTTTTTATGTTCCCTAAGCCTTCCTTTCTTTTGAAAGTCATCTCCTCCAAGGTTATCAACCAACCTATTTTTCTTCCTTTAATGGTCCATCTATGCCAGATTGGGAATTTGATTGGAGCGAACTAGATGTGGGTAGGTCTCTGAAAATCTACTTGGACCGCTCCTCTGCGTATAGGATGACTGATCATCTATTTGTGAATTTCTTTGGAAAATTTAAAGGCCAAGGTGCCTCCAAGGCCATTTTGGCAAGATGGCTGGTGGATACTATAAAATTGGCTTATTCTACCTCGAATCTACCTCTGCCTGCCTCCTTGAAAGCACATTCTACTAGAGCCATGGCTGCCTCTTGGGCCGAAAAAGCGTGTGCCTCTCCGGAAGATATATGCAAGGCGGCTACCTGGTCTTCTTTCAACACTATTGTAAAACATTACAGGCTGGACGTATTCTCTGACGCTGATTTTGGGCACAAGGTGTTACAAGCTGTTATTGCCTAAATTCCCGCCCTTAGTCTGGGATCTCGATATATCCCTATTGTACTGCCACCATATGTCAGGAAAAACTGTAATTTTACTCACCGTAAATTCCTTTTTCCTTAATATGGTGGCAGTACGTCAATTCCTCCCTTTATGTATATATTAATTTTTTGGTGTTCTATGGATTCACTGAGGTGTTCTTGGTACGTACTGAGGTCCCAGGGCTGGTTTGGTCTCTTATACCTGGTAAGGGGAGGAACTTTTATGTTAATTATTTATTTCTAATGCTTATCCCGAGGGAAGAGTACATCCCTATTGTACTGCCACCATATTAAGGAAAAGGGAATTTACGGTGAGTAAAATTACAGTTTTCTATTTGTTTGGACTTCACCATAAAATAACTATGTGAAGAGTAACAGAGGGGCTTGTTTGCTTAAACAGTGAGTGAAGTGGCAAATGACTTGCGAAGTTAAAACAAATTTACGGTTTGTGGGAATAGACTTTCAACTCTTCTGTATTCTTTATCATGTTTGTTGTCAAATCAGGCTGTATGTTACAAGTCAGCATCAGTGTTTAAATAGTCATGCAGCTTTTAATTTCTGGAGATTTTTTTTTATCATTTCAACAAAACTATTGCATTCAGAAAAAAATAATAGCTTTGTCTGTGTGTGTGATTTCAGAAATGTGTGTGCCAGATTGTCCACTGAACGGACAGTTTAAAGAGTTACTTTTACTCTTTGTAAAAAATCTTAATAAGTTTAAAAACTGGACATAATTAGCAAGGTCTAAACTTGCCTGAAATCCAGCTGGGCGAACCTCCCCATGCTGGTTTCCACACCCTTTCTGAAGTCTCCACTGCCCACTCGTGGTCCAATCAGATGACGTGGTCCAGAGCGAAGGAATTTAAAGACGGGGGACGGATTAATTACTATAAATGCGGGAAAGGAAGACCAAGACTTCCTCTTGCAGACATTCACGTGCTGATGTAATTTGTAATTTTTGTACTTCCTTAGTCATGTGTGCTGGGGGTGCAACTTACCCTGGCACAAACAATGCAAATTGCTCTGTATGTACAGCATTTCAAGCAGAAACATTGCACATACTTATTCCTACCACCGTGACGAATTCTAAAAGCAGAAGAGGTTGTGGTGGTTGGAGGAACCATTTAAAAATGGTTAACTAATAAAGTGTAAACGATCAGACAACGAATAGTCATCACAAACACGGCTCATGCAAGAAAAGTAATGCTCCACTGAGGTGCTCATAATCTGGGGGTGGGGGGAGGGGTGGGGAAGGAAAATAATAACGAGACGAATAGAACAGGTTATGATACAAAGTTTTAGAGGTTCCTGTTAACTTAAGGAAAACACCAAATATGGTGTTTACAGGTTTTGAAGTTTATTGTGTTTATGAAAATGGAAAAACACTGATGGACTGCAGCTTCAGACAGCAACGCAGAAAGTAAAGGCAGGGTTCCGAACAACAAATGTATACCTAACAAAACTATTATCTTTTTTCGGTATCACTGCAATACCAATGTATCTCTTGATGCTAGGCTTATGCACAAGCCCCAATACTGTTTACAAGCTGTAATGTTTGTCAATGCAAAAATAAAGAAATCTTAAAAAAAAAAAAAAAATGGTTAATACTCAATGCAAGAGCAGGAACTGTTAGCTCTCCTGAGCTATAGTTATAATGAAAGTTCTTGCTAATAAACTTCTGTCTCTATGTGTGGAGGTGGGGAGCAGCACCTGGCGGACCCTTGATAAGAAGTAAAACTGTTCAAAAATGATTTGGCTCCTTAGATTGCAACCAGTAGTTTGAGTGTTTCTATGAAGGGAAATTCAAGCCAGTTTTATGTATGAGTCTTTGATTAGCTGAAGGCATCAGCTGACTGCTCTCAGCCAATCAGCAGAGGCCCTGCCCATTTCTGCAAGAGCCTTCTGGCTTCCCAATTTTGAGAAAGCAGAAAGACAAAGAAGCAGAGAGATTCTCTGGAACACAGACTTTGAAGTTAAACCCTTCGCGCCAGCACCAGGGACCTCCTGGCACCATAGCTTAATTTTGATGAAATTGTTATGGTGCCTAAACTGTTCTTTAAAACTCAGTGTATATACAGGAATCGCTTCTGGGTACCTATAATGTCCCTTTTTTCCACTTTAATATTTTTTTTAAAACCACTAGATAAAGTCATAGTTGCTTTGGTGGTAAGTGTCCTTTCAAAAGGAACACTCAAAGCACCATAACCACAGCATTTTGCATGAGGATGTTCAGATTCTTCAAAATCCACATAGAGCATTGATTCAATGGTTTCCTATAGGGGAAGACCTAATGCGCGTGCGGCCCCCGCCACTCTTGAACACTAGCTTCTCCCCCATTGGCGAAGGAGGAGGAGACAGGAAAGAGGGAAGGATTCTCCTTATCTCCCTAATATGTATTACCTTATGGCTCAGGTAAAACACTTTTGTATTCCTAACACTATAGTGCCCTTTAAATTACCTATTATAATAAAAATGTTATCGAATACTGAATATAGCTTCTCAAAAATATTCTTATCAATGGGAGGTCACATACCACATGAAGATGCTGAAAGCTACCCATAGCAATGCATGTTTATAAGTAAATGTGCTGTAGTCCTCCAGTGATTCTCCATGAAGAAGCATTGTATCAACAAAGGGCAGAGAAGGCGATCGGTGAGACTAACACAGTGAGGTACTACAGGTAAGCTATACTGCTTAATATATGATTTTTTTTAGGGGTGGCCATAAATCTAAAGATAAAACCATCTATATCTATGTGCGTGTATGTATGTATATATAATCTCCAAAGAACCCCCTCCCCATTTCTTTATAAAGCCTACACTGCCATAACCATGATGTCTCTAGAAGCTCAATATTAGTCTTTTGTCTACAGTGGATGTGCAGCTCTTCTTCATTTCCCATGTGTTTATTTTCTCGTTTTCTCTATCTCTTCTTCTAAATGACTGCAAACCTTACCATCAGCTGAGAGACTTAGAAACTGCCAGAGGCATATTCAGGGATTCGCCTTCTGTTGCTTGCTATTGATCTGGCAGGGAGACATAAAAAAATTGGGAGCATTGAATGCTCATCTTCAATTAAATTATATTAACAAACTGGAACATTTATTTATTTATTTATTTTGGGGACTTATTGCTTCCACCCACCCCCCTATTATAAAATGCACGCATTTTTTAAATTTATTAGATGCAGTAGGAATAATAGAAAACATTTGGAGCTGTCATTTGGTGTATATATGCAGAATTACCTGATTCCAAAAAATCCCTGTTTTTGGAAACATGACACAAGTGTGATTGGTTATCTGCAGTAAGCAATATGCAGCCTAGAAGGTGACTGACACCTTTTTTGAATATAAACTATATATTCTTTCTCAGCAGGAGTATGTGGTATTTATAATTTTGCACTCTGCAAGCCTTTTATGTGCAAGGACTACTGGTGACTAAATCAAAATATTTTAAAGGATAAACTTTGAAGAAAATTTTCTCTTTTGGCCTGGGCGGACTTGACATTCTTAGTTACTGAAAGATTGAATTAATACATTTTTCATAAGGTTCAATTATTTTTACAGAAAATAAACTAATGTCTTACACCTCTTCTATTGGCCCCCAAAACTGGTTAAGAGTTCCAGTTCTCTGGTTTGACATATTGTGGCGATAAATTGAGTTCCTCTTGCCATTATGCCGAAAATGACCCATGTTTTTTAATGCATTCAGTTAAAAAAAAGTTTGTTTTTAGGTTTTCATCTACACCTGTACAACATCGCAAATGATGTTTCAAACTGTTAAATAAGCACCCCAGCCATACTGCACGTATTAAAATTTACTGGTGCTATTTAAATAATAATAAAAAAATTAACTGCTTTTTTGCGGCTCAGTTCATAGTTTTTTGAACTGGGTTATGTGCAGCATTGTCCCAAGCCACTGATCACGCATGACCGCAGTGGAGTTTTCAGATCTCTCAATGAGTGGAGAGAGGATAGAGAAATCCAAGTTGTGTTTTACTTTTTATTTTTTTTGCACATCACTGCTGTTTTAAGTTACTCTCTTGAGTAGGTCTCTCTACATTGTAACATTTGCAGTAACAACCTAGAATTTGTAAGTGGTCACTGTCTCTTTCAATCAGGAGCATATTTTAGTCAGTTTCTAATCCTTCCCAGTATTGTGTTTTCTTAGTCATGATACTCAGGCTTTTCAGATTTTCTCTGTATTATTTTTAGTGGTGCTGTAACATCATCTATCCTTCAAAATAAAAGAATCCAGTTGCCTCTGAAAGTGTCAGTCTTCTAAATTCTGCAAGCATTTTCTATCCTATGTACGTATTAATGTTATAAACTGGCTGACATTTCTTGAGTGTTGTGTAATGAATGTAGTAACCAAAATGGGTTAGTCTGAAAGCGAAATGCTACAAGCTAAGTGTTTATTTTCCTATTCCAACATGCGACATGATATGATTAGATGCTCTGTGCTCTAATTTTCCTCTTTGCTACTTGCTGTCACCAGCAGTTGGAAATTGCAGAGATGTTATTTTTAACAAGAAGGGATTATTTTAAAATTGTCTAAACAGATTCACATTCCATCGCCAGCTGTTGTCCTCCTAAACAAATTTTGTGTGTCTTAGCGGAGCGTATAGGCCAATAGAAAGAAGAAGGAAAAAAAGGAATATTTCCAAGTAGGATAATTCATACAATAGATTCAACATTCAAAACTTGGAAGAGAATATTAAACATGAACAGAAAGTGTTTGTGCAACTTTGCATTTTGGCAACTGTAGTCTCCCAATTTGAAACATCAATATGAACGTATGTTAAAATTCTCTTAATTGCACCCACTGCTCAGAAATCGATGCATTATATCATGCCCTATTCATGTGGCAGTACAATGATTGATTTGATTTTCTCCCTTTTAATTACCCAACAGCACTAGCACTAAGATATGGCTTCCTTTACACAGGGCATACATTAATCTTTGGTTTGTATCATTAAAAAATGCATGCGAAAATGCAATAAAGAATGAAAATGTAATGTCTAGGTGTATTTTTTTTTTCTTTGTTTTTTAAATTTATGATATCTTAGAGCAGTTTAAATTTTCTCCACTGCTGCATATCTTTAATGGAATGCTCCCACCCCCATAACATTTTCAGCTTGTTGAAGTTTTTATGGGACAGGAGTGTCTGCACCATATTCCAGTACATACTATTTTTTTCCATTTCCCAATACTGTACGTACTATCTCTCTGTGGGCGTCCAGTGATGCTCATTGGTGCTTTCAGCCTATCATCGGCCGCCAGCAAACATTCTTCACCTACAGTGGCCAAAGGAAGGAAGCTGGGAAGCAGCTGTGTTGGGCGCTGTTGTGAAATGGTTTTACCCATGCAGGTTAGATAGCTGTCGCACTCTCCTTCCCCTATTATTATGGGAGCAGGAGTGTACCTTTTTAAAGTGCAAGAAAATTAGGCAAATGCATTTCATGGCTATCCAGATATATTTAAAATTCAAACTTTTATTTCCCAGATTGTGCATTTGTCTTGCCAGTATTATGTCTAATTATTGAAGACATCTAAATTAAACTATCTTTGTAGTAGACTGTTTCCAGACAATTTTTCTGAATAATGCCTTGACGTAGGGAAAGAAAATAGAGATACTTACCAGATAATTAGCAATTTTGGAACAATATGCAATATCATAAGGGTGAGAGTATTATTTAATTGGATCTTCATAATTCGCTGTGACAATGCACGCACTCTCTTTACTGTAGCCATGGTTACGGGTTTCGTGCTACAGTGCATGAAATCTTACCAAACTTCGCTCTTATATATTATCATCTCTTAAAGTGCAACAAATTATTAAAGGGACAAAAAAAAAAAAAAAATCTATTGCTCTATGTAGTTATATTGAATACATGGATAATTCAGAGATGGGTCAGCCGAGCAGATTTAATCCATTAGACTGATATTTAGCTGAATGAGCAATCTTTGTGCTGCAGCTAATCTAATCACATATTGAAGAAACTACTGTAATTTTGTCTACAGTAGAGAAGAATTCAAGTGCATCTCATACGTTAATAAAGCTAAATGTGTTTACTTGGTTAGTAAAATACCAAACAAGAGCCAAGTTGGCAATGCAAAGCATGCAGTCAAGAAAGGCTCAACTTGTATTGTGAGGGTAACACAGAATTCAGTGCCAATAGCATTCTAGGGATTGTGGGATATAGTTGGCATTGTTTCGGGGGTGGAACAGCTGCATGTACAGCCAGTGGCGTACACATGACCCATGGGGCCCCGGTGCAAAAATTGATCCGCGGCCCCCCCCCGCGCGCTTACTCGGCGCGGATCGGGGCTGCAACCCATGGCGGCGGGCACCAGGCTGCGACCCCGCGAATGCGGTATACTGCACACACACCTAAAGGACCACTACAGACACCCAGATCACATCAGCTCAATGAAGTGGTCTGGGTGCCAGGTCCCTCTAGTTTTAACCCTGCAGCTGAAAACATAGCTGTTTCAGAGAAACGGCTATGTTTCACTGAGGGTTAATCCAGCCTCTGGTGGCTGTCTCATTGACAGCCGCTAGAGGAGATTCCGCGATTCTCACTGTGAAAATCACAGTGAGAAGACACTGAACGTCCACAGGAAAGCATTGAGTAATGCTTTCCTATGGGCGGTTTAAATGCCCGTGCGCGCCTCTTGCCGCGCATGTGCATTCGGAGCTGAGAGGTGGCGGGATCCCCAGCGCCAAGGAAGTCCGGCGCTAGAGAAAGGTAAATGCTGAAGACACACACTCTCACGAACAGACGCATACACACTCAGTGACAGACATACATACACACTCACTTACAAAACATACTTTCACTGACAAACACACACTCACTAACAGACATCAGACACACTCAGTAACAGACACACCCAATAACAGACACACTAACACACACACACACACTAACACGAATACACACACACACTAACACGAATACACACACTAACACACACTAACACACACTAACACACACTAACACACACTAATACACTAACACACACTAACACTAATATACACACACTAACACTAATATACACACACTAACACTAATATACACACACTAACACGGATACACACACACACTAACACGGATACACACACTAACACACACTAATACACTAACACACTAACACACACTAATACACTAACACACTAACACTAATACACACACTAATACACTAACACACTAACACTAATACACACACACTAACACTAATACACACACACCAACACTAATACACACACACTAACACTAATACACACACACTAACACACACACTAACACACACTAACACACTAACACACACTAACACACTAACACACACTAACACACTAACACACACTAACACGAATACACACACTAACACGAATACACACACTAACACACACTAACACACACACACACACTAATACACACACACACACACACACACTAATACACACACACACACCTCTAATACACACACATGTTTTATAATCCCCCCCTCCTTACCTTTTGGGGTGCTGGGGGTCCCTGGTGCTGCTGGCGGCGAGGGAGCACTTTCCCCTCAGTGCTTCCTCTTCAGCTCCCTCGTGCGCCGCCTAGGGATGCTGGAGCCGGAAGATGACGTCATCTTCCGGCTTCGGCATCAGTGCGGTGCCCGAGGGAGCTGAAGAGGAAGCACTGAGGGGAAAGTGCTCCCTCGCGCGCCAGCCACCCAAACAGCCCGCCCGCCCGCTGGGGTCAGCAGGGCCAGCCTCGGGGGGCCCTGAGGTGGCCGGCTCCTGGGCCCCCCAGGGGAAGAGGCTGGCCCTGTGGCTACATACCGGGTCGCAGGGGCGGCCGGGCCCCCTGGTGGGCCGGGCCCGGTCGCAGCCGCGACCCCTGCGACCCTGGTATGTACGCCACTGTGTACAGCTGACCTATACAGCCCATTGCCCTGTGCTATCTGTGGAATAGATCTGCAAGAACAATCGACAGATAAGTGTATATTTCAGTCTATGTATTTGCTGGGATTATTTTTACCAGTAAAATGTTAAGATTTTAGGGTCTAATCTGCAATTGACCTAAAATGTGTAGTATGTTTTAGTTCCATCATAACTTAAGGGTTTTTCTTTAAGCACACCCATGCATATTCTATACTGTTTTTTTTATTTTAAAGGACAGAAAGGGATTATTCTAATATCCTATTGGTATACTTTTAAATCCGAAGAATAACTCAAAATAGATTTTCATATTTCTGTTCTGAATGTTAAATGTCCGAAAATGACTAGAGATATGCTTAAACTACCACCAACCCTAACCTTAAAGGAACACTGTAGGCACAGTAACTTTCCAAACTTGCAATAATGCCATAAAAATGCTTTCCAATTTTTTTGAGATCTTGAAAGTGCAGTTTCCAGCAACGGCCCCAGACCCTCTAAATCAAAGAGCCATGAGACATACTTGCCTACTCTCATATCCAATCTCACCCTGATGTCAGCATGCATAGCTGCTGATGTCAGGGAATTTTGGCCTTTCGTGTCATGAATATTAGTACCTGGTGGTGAGTCTCATTCTTCCCATTGACCTACAGCTCAGAGGCCTGCAGTGTCTGCTGGGAGCCAGGCTTCCCCTTACGGATATACTGGCCGCTCTTGCCCTTCGCCCTTGTGCAGATGGAAGCATAAGCCCTGCTCCTCCTTTCTGGAATTGGCTACAGTGTCTACTAGGCCATACTGATTGGCGAGAGCTGCAGATTCGCCCTGGATTCAAAATGCTTCTTAATGAGAAGCATTGGTTTGGGCCAACGTCCTTGGACGTAATGTCAAAAGAAACTGCGTGCTGTGAGGGGGACGACTGATGGCTTTGGAATAACGGTAAGTACATGTTTTATTTTACAAAGGATTTATTAGTAGAAGGGGGTTCATGACTAATACAAAATATGTTGGACACAAAGGTATTGTTTTAAATAGTTTTATTGCACAGTACAATGATCCTTTATCCCTAACCATAAAACTGTATTAACCCTTACTTGACACGAACGCTAACCATAACTCTGAGGGATTCCCTCTGATGACATCAGTACTGACATCCGTAAAGAAATTTCCCAGCTTGTACAGTATAGAATACTATTACTGTATGACTACAGAGGGTGGTCTTCATCTTTTGCTGCAACTCCTGCTTTCTTTCCCTGCTGATCGCACAGTGTTCAGTCCTAGAGAGCTGGTAAAGCCCAGTGCCAATCACTGTCAGCAGAGAGACCCTAGGCTGAGAATCACCATGAGTGACCATCGCTCATCTACAGTGATTAAAAGAGCTATTTGCATTGCTCACTTTTAAAGCTGCATATCGCTAATCTGTAAATCTGTGGCTCCAGTCGAGAAACATGAGCCCCAGGTATCGATTTATTCTTGGGCGTCCCTGATATGAGCATGGTTTAACCAATAACTGCAGGACGTTTCATGCCCTTCAAATTGTTTTAAAGTTCACGATCATTGGGGTTAACCTCATTAAGATTACATTTAAAATAAAAATAAAATAATTTTGTAAACGGATTGCAACCTAAATGGAATATATTTACATTTTATCCCAGGTCCAGGAACAAGATGTTGTTCTTCAATCAATTGACCGTGCTATTGAAGCAATTCATAATGCAGCCATGAAAAATGGGGGGAAGTACAACTTGGAACAGAGAGATGTTCTTCAGTAAGTACCCTTTGAGTTCCATACTGTAAGGAATTAAATATTTCATGCAAGTATCCTGTATTTACCCCGCTGCAACAGTGTATCAGACCACACTAGTGCAGAATATCTGGAGGGCCAAAGGTTCCCTACCACTGGTTTAAACAATGACCTTCTTTTCTCTTTTCTTGTTTGTTTTGCTGGGATAAAAACCTCATGATATTACATGTATGGTTAATTTACAGAGATACACAACTATGTGTTGCCACTGGCTATCTATAAATTAAGCATTGCAAGTTCATGTATTGTTTATTGCTTTCGCTGACCCATTAAGGAAACCAAGGAATCCTCCTTGACACAAATGGGACCAGTACATGAGCATGCAATGCTTGCCAGGTACACAAAGGAGCTTGCTTCCAAAGATGTACTTTCCATGTAAAGCATGTGCAGTATGTCTGCTTATTTATACCATTCAACTCATAGATGGAGGCGATGGCTGCATATCTTTTATAGTGAATGTACACATGCATACTTGCTGCACAAGTTGCAGCTAGTGAACAGAGGGATTCCAAGAATGGTGCAAAAGGAGGTGGGAAAAAAAACCTTTTAACCAATTTAATAAATATTTTTTTAATTAAGAGCATGACCTTTCATGTATACATTGTGCTAGCCAAAGTGTTAGCAAATGTATGGTTGAATTTCTATTCCCTGTTGTATGGTTTTTGGCTGTGACATTAGGATTTGCTGTGGAATGCCAATTATAACATTTTGGAGTTCGCACTGTGTGGAAAAAATCTACAGCAAGTACATTTTTGAATGGCAGTAGTTTAAGTTGGCCATTTTTCTTGTAGCTAAATTAAGCATTTTAAAGTGAGCATTTATTCTTTGATATTGCACTTTTTATTTTTCTCAACACTATTTTATTGCTTTTTAATAAATTTTTTTATTTTTTCTGCTTTTACATCTATCAGGAAACTTATCCATCATCGCAAAGAAACACAGAGTCGAAATCTGCACTCGCCAACCTCTCAGTCGAATTCCATTACTACATCTACCAGTGATCACCACTTGGATTCTGTGCGGCAGCCCAATGGCGTATGTCGTACTGGTTTTGAGCGCAACATGAGCTTGCCAAACCCAGAAATTCCATTAGATGGAGAAAATCTTTATCAGGTGAACAGAGTTGTCTAGTGTTTTATGCTTGTATGATATTGAGATATTTTCATAATCTTTTAATAGACATTAAATACCATGAACACTCTTCCTTCCGCAATAATTTTGTACCCATAGTGGTATCATGCCCCTTTGATGTTTAAAACACATGCATGGATTATGTACAGGCTCTTTGCTCACACTCATGGCATCATGGGGATAAAAATCAGATGTTATGGTTGTGCCAGGACCAGCTAACTTGATGATGTGAATGAAAAATAAGTTAAAAATGTTATGGCACAACCCATTGCAAAAAAATGTGTTTCATGTCTGGTTTGCAGAAAGACCATATGTGACACTGCTCCTCTAACCTATTAAGAACACATGACGTGTGACATGTCATCATTCCCTTTTATTCCAGAAGTTTGGTCCTTAAGGGGTTAAAGGGACCCTGTTGTGCTACATGTGTAATTCGTTTTAAAATAAATATGGTAAGTAGGGCACAGAAGAGAGTGGCGTTTGCCTCTGTGAAATACTTTCCTTCCTTAAAGGACCACTATAGTGCCAGGAAAACAAACTCGTTTTTCTGGCACGATAGGGTCTCCAGGTCCCCCCCTCCTGCCGGGCTCTAGGGGGTGGAAGGGGTTAAATCTTACCTTGTTTTCCCCGCCGGCCTCCCTCGGCGCGGGGAACTCTACTCCTCCTTTTCGCCATCATCGGCTGGATGCACATGCGCGGCAAGAGCCGCACGCGCGCATCAAACCAGTCCATAGGAAAGCATTCTTAATGCTTTCCTATGGACGCTGGCGTCTTCTCACTATGAAAATCACAGTGGGAAGCTCCTCTAGCGGCTGTCAATGAGACAGCCACTAGAGGCTGGATTAACCCATAGGTAAACATAGCAGTTTCTTTTAAACTATGTTTACAGCAGAAAGGGTTAATCCTAATGGATCTGGCACCCAGACCACTTCATTGAGCTGAAGTGGTCTGGATGCCTATAGTGGTCCTTTAACATACATTAATATTTAAATGGATACAAGTTGAAATTTTTGTTGGTGGTCAGAGGGGTGGGGGGTTGTAAGGTTTATTTATTAAACTCGAAATTGTAGTAAATGAAAAACAGAATGTCCAAGCTCAGTTGAAACCTAAACCTCTTGTGTAACATCTCCCTCCCTGCCCCTTCATTTTACTTCTTACACATTACTTTAGGAGATCCATGACAAATATATATTCCAGAAAAGACACGTCTGACTATCCATTTCAAAACATGTTATAACTCAAACAATAGCTTTAAAAGAATTGAAGAAGTGTTTTGATTGTTTTTGTTTTTTTCCCATGGCAAGCTTTTTAACTGTTCATGCTTTCATTTTGAATATTTGAAATATACACTAGCAAAATCAATACAGCATGCAAACCTACTTG
Organism: Pelobates cultripes; assembly: GCA_933207985.1. NCBI lineage: Eukaryota > Metazoa > Chordata > Amphibia > Anura > Pelobatidae > Pelobates > Pelobates cultripes. Next base: position 79,003,647 of record OW240919.1, on the reverse strand, counting down.
CTTTTAATGCAATTCACTGTTATTGCTCAGGTCCCTCCACAAGCCAGACGAGCGGCCCCGGTCACTCCCCCACCACCTGAGAAACGGAAAAATGCGCAAAGAACCCTGTCTACGAAAAGTAAGTACCTACTTAATAGAAAAAAACTTTATCTTAAACTTCATGAACATTTAATTAAATCTTCCTTAATAGCTCCAGATTTGTGGCTTATACTCCCCCTACACAGGGGTTACAAACAGGTAGATTCCCAGCTGTTGTGTAAGTACAGCTTTCATAATGGTTTGACAGTCAGTGGCCATGCTTTTACAATAGTCTGCAGAGTTGTGTATTTACCGTCTGTGCAGGCCCTTCCTTGACGTCATGCAGGGTGTGAATGGCAAGCATATTAGACAGTTTTTCATAGTTCTAAATTTAAAGGTTGAATTGAGCTTGAAAGGAAAATTCGTTAACAGACATATGAGGTGCCAAGGTTAGCCATCTCTGACCTACACAGCGGTAGATGAAGCATCAGTCAGTGGGATTATTTAGGGAAAATTGTTCTTGTTATGGGTGAAGCCAGAATTAATCCAAATGCTTTGGTGTTCAATAATTCCCCTGAAAATGTGTGTGGTTTCTGCAGTGCATCATAAAAGTTAATTTAAGTCCTAAAGGATTTTCTTTTCACTTATTTTCTGTAACTCTAGATTGTGTTGACGATGGTTCAAGATCCATATCTAACACGTCTACTGTAAGCATCTCCTCGATCGATACCTTAGGCAACTCTTCTATGGACTCTTGCCATCCTACAGCAGCCTCAAGCCCAAGTAATACCCCTCCACCTGTGCCAAGCAGAAGTGCTCACACTACAGTTTCCCAAAGTTTGGGCCCAACAGCATTATCCCTTGGAATTATAAACTCACAAAACAAGATGGCCACACCAGGACCACCCAATAAACTAGAAATTGGCAGTCAAAGTAACAAACTCTCACAAGTAAAGAAGATGGCTCCAACTCCGCCTCCTAGTGTGGAAGCTTTCAATACCGTTAACCAGGAGAGTAAAGGCAAACTGTATGTGAAATCTGCAGCACAGGAAACCCCTGCTGGTGCCGTAACTGTTCCAAAAACAATAAGTGCTGAGCTCATCGAACTAGTTCGCAAAAACACCAACCTCAGCTATGAACTGTCTCGGGTGGCTATAGGCGTGGTGGTCGGCCACATTCAGTCCTCTATCCCATCTACAGCTTCTGTCATGGAGCAGATCCTTATCTCTCTAGTGGAAAATAAGGTAAATAAAATGTATTTCATTCCCAACCAAAGAAACTGTATTTAGATAAAATACCCTTTCAAAGTTTCCTTCCCCCCATTAGTATTAATAGTTTTTGAAAGAGGACATTGTGATTCGCACTTGTTTACGCATACTCTAGGACAGAGGTAGGCAACCTTCCGCACTCCAGATGTTGTAGATTACTCCCTTACCGCTGATGCTTTGCCAGCGTTACGACTGTAATAGCATTATGGGAGATGTAGTCCACAACATCTGGAGTCTCTAAGGTTGCCTACCCTTGCTCTAGGATTTAAACATTTATTGTCCAACTATGTACTACTCTTTCTGTAGGTCACAGAAAGCATGAAAGACTTGGTTGATCCAACAAACTTATAACATGTGAGTGTGGGGTATGATCTGGTTTCTTACTTTGTGTATTAACCATCTGAGTAATCTATATACACATAAATATGAATAAAACTTACAGCATAATGAGTGCAAACAAAGCCATATCAAGAACAGGTTAAAGTATTTCAAAACAAATTAAAGGTTATCAGCTTTCAATATTGTATCAGTAAAATTAATGGAATTTCCAGGAGAAATGTAATATAGGCTTAATAAATGGTGGTTTTTTTCAGTCACCAGTTAATGGCAAGTCCCAGTGGGCCATTAGTCCAATGACATGGTGCTCAATGAAGATGCCTTGCAGAGCTGCCATGATTTGCAGGCTAAGACTACAGACAAAAGTGTGATGTATGCACCCTACAAAATTTCCCTAACATTGTTAATCCATGAGTAATTTTTAATCCAGTGACAAAATGGCATTTTCTTCTCAAGTAAATATAACTTTAATGGAACACTAAAGTTTGTGTTCTTAAAGGGACACTATAGTCACCAGAACAACTGCAGTTTAATGTTTTTTTGGTGAGTATAATCATTATATGCAGGCATTCAGAGAAAAGGCAGTGTTTACATTGCCCCTAGGGACACCTCCAAGTGGCCACTTCTCAGATGGCCACAGGAGGTGCTTCCTGGCTCAGTGCTGCACAGTAGGCAGCTCAGCCATTAACGCGCTGCATGAGGACGCTGAATTTTCTTCATAGAGATGCATTGATTCAATGCATCTCTATGAGGAGGTGCTGATTGGCCATAACGGCGTTTGGCCTCGCCCCCTTGCCGACTTTAGCCAATACAATGCTTTCACTCACACTCACAGACACACTCACAGTAATCTCCACGCCACTCATTCCTCATAGTGGCTGTCTGCGTGACAACCTATGGAGGAGGCCATTTTTTTCAGATAATTCAGTGTTTACATTGCTACGGTCTCTTTGCACAACATCACTGCATTAAGATTTTGGTGTTTTGTGTCTTTTTTTTTTTTTTTTTTACCATTTATGGTGCAGTTGAATATGGCAATTTTATGTTCTGTTTTTGTATATTTAAATCATTCTCTATGTGTGATTTGTTAATCTGTAAAAGATCTATTTTTCCAGATAAGTTTTTTTTGTTATTCCTAGGTCCATAACATAGACTTAATACTATTGAATCTTTCATTATTCTAGAGAACTGACTAACATGTAGCTGAAATGTTAAAGCTCACATCCTTTGCCTGTGCCGTGCATCTGCCATTACGTACAAACTATAAACCTAAAAACACTAACATTTTATGTCTGTATTTTTGTCAGTGTGTCTGTACATATGTCTATCAGTTGTATGTGTGTCTGAGTCTGTGTGTGTATGTATGTATGTATGTATGTATGTATGTATATGTATATATATATATATATATATATATATATATATATATATATATATATATCAAATGTGTCTGTCAGTGAATGTGTATGTTTAGGTCACCAGCTCCCCTCTGATCACATGGGAATGGAGTTTTTACTTATGTTTATTTTTTTTTACCAACTGTGTGCCTGTATTGCTGCGGCAGGCACTCCTTCATAGCTGAGATTAGCAACGTTTATGACTTCAGCCAAAACAATGCTTTCCTATAGGAAAGCATTGGTAAGCTATTGGGCATGAGTGGCAAAATTATGCTAAATCAATGCATCTCTGTGGGGAACGTTACACATTGTGCAGCACTGAATAGGACTCGCTTTAGTGGCTGTTTGAGTGACTGTCACTAGAGGTGTTACTAGGCATAATGTAAACACTGCCTTTTCTCTGAATCATGTCCAATCAATTTTTGTGAAAAGGCAGTGTTTATATTGAAAAGCCTACAGGAATAGGCTAGAACAGGACTTCCCAAACTTTTATGGCCCGAGACCCACTTTTCAAAATGGTAATTTTACAAGACCCACTTGCTTTTAATGCATATTTTAAAAAGTGAATGACAATCAGCTTTAGAGGCATACAATTGGCACACCATAGCAATCCGCTTTAGATGTACACCCTGGCAATTGCTTTTAGAGGCAAAAAATTGGCACACCGTGGCATATAGCTTAAGAGGCATACAATTGGCACACTATAGCAATCGGCTTTAGAGGCATACAGTTGGCATACCATGGCAATCAGCTTTAGAGGCTTACAATTGGAACATTATGGCAGCTTTAGATGCATAAAATTGGCACACCATGGCAATCAGCTTTAGATGTATAAAATTGGTACATTATGGCAATCAGTTTTAGGTGTATAAACTTGGCACATCATGGCAACTTTAGGAGGCATAAAATTGGCACACCATGGCAATCAGTTTTAGAGGCATAAAATTGGCACACCATGGCAATCAGTTTTAGAGGCTTACAGTTGGCACACCATGTCATCCAGGTTTAGATGCATACAATTGGAACATCATGGCAGCTTTGAATACATAAACTTGGCACACCATGGCAACCAGCTTTAGATGCATAAACTTGGCATACCATGGCAATCACTTTTAGATGAATCAACTTGGCACATCATGGTAATCAGCTTCAGAGGCATACAATTGGCAAACAGTCAGATGCATTAAATTGGCACTCCATGGCAATCAGTTTTAAAAGCATACAATTGGCACACCATGGCAATCAGCTTTAGATGCATAATTTTGATATATCATGGCGTTTTAGAGGCAGAAACTTTGCACATTATGGCAATCAGTTTTAGAGGCATACAACTGCTTACTCACAGACTCAGTCAGAATCAGACATTCTGTGTCCTGCTCATCCAGGCACCTCACATTGATTATCCCAGTGGTGGAACTAATGTAGAGATGGCCCTGGTGCAAGTATGCTTTCTGGGGCCCCCTCTAGTGCAAGTGTGGCCAAAAGGTAGATCTCCATCTGTCTGAGAACTTCAACAATGCTATGCCAGCTGGGAATTTACCATTTGGCCATCGTTGCAGGGTTATATTTGTGAGCAGTGTTTGAGTGTTTAAATGTTTGTGTATTAAAGGACCACTATAGTAATAAACTCTTTTTCCTGGCACTAAAGTGCCCCGAGGTTGCCCCCACGCTCAGGGTCCCACTCCTGCCGGGCTCACCTTTCTCCAGCGCCGGGCTCCCTTGGCGCTGGGGACTCTCCTTCTCCTTTGGCCATCATCGGCTGAATGCACATGTGCGGCGAGAGCCGTGCGCACATTCAGCCAGACCATTGGAAAGCATTCTCAATGCTTTCCTATGGACGCTGGCTTCTTCTCACTGTGATTTTCACAGTGAGAAGCGCGGAAGCGCCTACCCTTCTTGAATTCCCTGGTGATCCGGTGGGTTAATTCTCCGGTCTGAGCTCTGCTGGGTGCAGGGCAAGCCGCCGTGCTCCCTCCTGCTGTCAGTCTGCTTGCCCGAGTCCCCTGCGGCCATGGATGTGTGGGTCAGCGCGACCCACTGGGAATCGCCCTGGGACCCACACTTTGGGAACTGCTGGGCTAGAACACCAGGGTCACTACATTAAAGAACTGTCTACGTTTTTTGGCTGGCTCCTAGATTCAAAGCAAATTTGTCAAGCCCTGAAGTAAGTTACATCTGATTGAAAATCAAACAAGTTTGTTTTCATGCAGGCTGTATCAGTCACAGCCAGGGGAGGCATGGCTTGGGCTGCATAAACAGAAACAAATGTGTTCCACATGTATTCCATTTGAGAGTTACAGAGGCCACTGTGCTCTTGAGCACCTTGAATGCAGCCAAAATTTGTTTTTGTCTTTTTATGTAGCCTTCCCCTGATCTGTGCCTCTACACAATCCTGTCTCTGACCTCTGTAGTCAGTTCCTTAGATCTCCTGGTTTGGTTTTTGCCCTAAAATGCATCTACAGCTGTAAAACCTTTTATAGACAGATGTGTGTGTCTTTAAAAATCATGTCCAATCAATTGAATTTGCCAGAGATGGACTCCAATCAAAGTGTAGAAACATCTTAATGATGATCCAATAAATGGGATGTATCTAGCAAAGGGTCTGAATACTTATGCTAATTTGATGTTTGTTTATTCTTTTCAATACATTTTCAAATGACAAACGTTTAAAAAATCTGTTGTTTGCTTTGTCATTGTGGGGTATTGAGTGTAGATTGATCTGAAAAATTGAATAATTGTAGCATAAGGTTACAACATACAAAATGTGAAAAAATAAGGGTGTAACTGCCCCCTTTCTGGATGGGTTTGCCCCCTTGAGAGGTGGCATTAATGCGATTCGCTTCATTGTCCCGCCCCCTTCTACACCTGTTCACTGGCATACCACGTGCACAGACAAAGAAGTTGGCAAGTATGGGAAATGCGAAGATCATACTTCCACACTATTGTACCAAGTTTAAATAGTAAATCAGTAATCATTGGCTGAGAGCTATGAACTGACACTGGGTATGAGCTGGTTTGGCAGTGCGGTAGTATGAACGTTCATTTTATCAGACTAGAAGGACCATAGATGCCCAACACAGTAAGGTCATTGTCAAAACATTTCTAAATGGTTTAAAAGATTACTGCTGTATGGCGTCTGGGAACACTTGGAAACAGGGTGACTATAACGTTGTAGTAGCTATAGTATGTAGTGTCACTTTAAAGCTGGTTTAATATGGGGTTGTTCACTGATATCTCCTGGGTGTCAATATTAGCCATCCTTGGCTTAAATACTCTCCCACTCTTGCCTCCATGTTCTTCAGCACAAAATTATTCTGCATTACTACTTAATTACAACCCACCCAGCAACCTAATAAATTATGCAGCATTTTCAAATAGGTTCTCTGGAGAATTAAATTCAATAAAATAAATTAAGATCCCTTCCTGTAAAGCATTCTGATTGCAATCTCAAGGGACGCCGTTACATAGATTTAGTTGGCTCAGTCTTTCAGTAATCCACCTAATTATTCTGCTAATTTTATACTTTTTTTTTATTTTTTTTAAATAATACCCATCTCTTGCTTGAGAGCGTAACAGTTTCTGTTAGTTGATTACACATCTGCATATCTGGATATATCAATATCTCTCTGCTACATGAAAAGAAGCAGTATTTGCGGTTGCCGCTTGCGGATATACTGCAAAAACATTTAAAGCAATTTAGGGGTCAGCGCTCCCCAAATGTTTCCATGCATTAAACATATCAAGGAACAATATAGTCACCTAGACTACTTCATCACAATGAAGTGGTGTGGTTGCATATGTCCTGTCATTTTTAACCCTGCAATGTCATTCATTGCAGGGTTTTTTTTATAGACTGCAAGGTTAAATCCACTCCCTTGTACTGCCAGAGCAAGTAAAACTCAGTCTGATAATCAAATGCTGCTCATAGGATCAGCATTTGATTGGAGGAGCGTGCCATTTTCCCGCCAGTGTGGTTTACAATCCATTTCGTCTCTATCGAAAGGATTGGATGAGATCACAGGTGATGTCAGCATGCTTGGGCTTCCGGTTTTTGCACTCCTCAACAGTGTGATATATTATAGGAGGATGGCTTCCAGACAGTATAGGCAACACAACCCTTACTCAGCTCTAGTAGTTATTTATGTTAAAATGCCCCTTTAAAAAAAGGCAATTAAAGAAATAAAGCTCACTCACTAGGTAATTTCAGGTACGTGTGTTTTATCCAACTTTAAAAAATACATTTAAAAGATTTAATTTTGTGCGTGTTTGTTTATAAATATTTTTTGTTTGTTTTTAAAGAAAAAAGAAAACAAAACTGCAGAATCTCACTGTATCTTTAATTTCAGTAGCCCTCCTGACAAGTAAATCTATAAGCAACGCAAGGGCAATTTGTATGTACACAGCAAGTCTGCTCTCTCTAGGGACTGTGTTTATTTTCTCGTTAAGATGTTTGAAGTCTGCTTGATGTGTTGGTGTGTCACAATCTACAGCTGTTTTGTATTTGCTATCAGATCGTTTATGGAAATGTTGGCTGTTTAATACCATACTTACATTACGGATTCAGACAATATTCCAGTAGCAAAAACCTCCTCATGTGAAAAACAAAAAGCCCACAGCAAAACCGCTTTTTAATATTACAGACAAGTAAATGGACAATAATCAGCCATTTCCTGAAAACATTGGTGATTATAAGATGGCATGTTGCCCTTTCCAGATGATAAACAATATGAAATGTAATGGATTAGTTCTGATATCTGATGGAGGAGAAAACAACAATATAATGTTGACTGTAATCCAGGGTTTGACATCATCCAGAGCCAGGTAGACTTGGTGAATCACTTTTCAAACAGCCATTGTTTAGAGCAGAGTTCTCCAAACACTGGCCCTCCAGATGTTCCTGAAGAACAACTCCCATGATTCTCTGCCTGTCTTGTTTTTTTTAGATAAGGCTATACGTTACTGATGTTTACAGAAAATATAATAGCTTGGTGCCAAACAGCTGCTCTTAAACACCTGCATGGTACACCTTTAAACTATACACCCAAGAATGTGTAATCAGTAGCTATAAGTAAGGGGGAGCGCTTACGTGAAAGTATATACATATCTTTTAGGCAATAAACCAAAATACAACTAGATGGGAAGGAGCATAAGAGAACACAATAGTGCAGATCATATGGTATAGATCATATGTGTAATTAGCATTTATACCATATATTCTGCACTATTGCATTCTCTTATGTTCCTTCCCATCTTGTCTTATTTTGGTTTAATCCCAGAAAGATAAGTATATGTTCACTTAATCACTCCACCTTATTTTTACAGTTTACAAGGTTGAATGTTCTGTGTTGTTCTAAAATTCGAATGTTTTTTTATCTTTCAGCAGCCAGTAAGTCTTCTCTGTATCTGGTGTATATATATGGTTCTTGCTTCCTAGGTAAACACTGCTAGTCTGTGCTGCTTGCAACTCATCATTGGCCCCACGAGATACAGGATAGTCACTGCAGCCAATTAATCATTGCTGGCTCCACACAGTGAATAGATTCTCTAAAGGTGCCCTCATGGGAGAAACGGCCCCTCAGGGGTTAAATACAGAGTAACATATCTTTAGATCATCAGTTATCATATGAAGTGAAATGCCTCAAAATAAGTGTGACTCAAAATGGTGTCAGGTTTGTATCTCACATGAGTTTTTAAATGGATCAAATACTCAATGTTGATTTTTAAAGTGGTTGAACTAACCCACATCAGTTTTTTTTATTTTTTATTTTTATATTCTTTATTTTTGTTGTCTTTAACAAAATAGCATACAGGCTGACTATGCCGAGATAGCAGAGTCTAGCATTACACTTTTTTGTTTAGATGAGAGGAGAATAAGCAGAACAGATTTATAAAAATGATGATGTACAATAAGCACAAATCTAACAGACTGTGCAGTGAGAGAGGTTAATTTGCTATTAGCCAGAATTGTTGATTGTATGCCAAGAGTAACTACCACTGGGTGTGCAGGCCAGCTCAATGCTCATGTATGGTACACCAACCAAATTAGTGAAGACAGATCCTATCTGTAGCTAGGCAAGATATTTAAATCTGTATAAACTTAGCCTATCTCATTGCGTACAATAAATTAAAATTAAAACAAAGAAAAACATATAGCTGTGCAGGATCTGTTGAACTGCAACCGGATTGTTTAGTCAGCTTCCCAGAGTGGCAAAAGTCCATCTAGACCTGTGGTGGTACCCCTCCATCCCAAAGCAACGATGGTCTCCTCTTTTGATGCCGCGTAGAGCTGGCTGTGTCCAGCCCGAGGAACAGATCTCCAGGCTCATATCCTTGCACGCCACCGACTTTGCTGAGCAGGGACCTGAGGCTGTATGCAGCTTGTGGGTGATCTTCCATGTGTTAGCTGAGGTGCAGGTATGTGACAGCTGCTGGCGGGGTGGCGTCCCTAAAGCTGGGGCTCCCTCTTCGCCTCTTTCCTCCTTTTCATCACGGTTGGAAGTTTGGAATTGCGGTGCAGGCTTTATTTGGGGTGTTGTAGTGGGCCTTTGTGAGGCGTCTGCGGTAGCTGGTCTTTGTGCCTTGTCAGCAAGCATAGCCCAGAGTCGCACCCAGAAGTGGTCGAAGCCATTTGCTCTGTTGTCCTCGTGGGGATCCCAGAGGTGGTGTCTCTGTGTGGCGGCCATCTTCCCTGTGAGCTTACGGCTTGGCACTATTAAGCACCTCACACCAGGTTGTTTGCCGGTGGATTCCCAGTGGGGACTGGGATAACCCCCACCGGCCCAAAAAAGTGGGGGGTGACTGGGTTCTAAGCTGATCGTGGTGCGATACAGGCCCAGAGTCAGGAGAGCGGCTGTCTCTCCCAGTCAACAGGCCATCAATCTCAAGAGGCTGTATGTGTGAGTATTCAACGCTCTTGGGAGCTTCAGGCTGTCAATATGTGTGGCTGCTGGCACTAAGATTATTTAGCCAATTTTGCGGAGTGTCCTGTGGTAGGATGGACGTGGATTATCCTCAAAGTACATTCAAGTTAGCAGGAGCAACTAGAAAGCACGTCCTGCCATCTTGGATGCCTGGCCCCGCCCCCAAGCCACATCTGTTTTCTTCCTCCATTCTTGGTTTTTTGTTTTCGTATCAAGGATTAGCATCATTTTGGCGGACTTCACCATGCAATACAGCATTGTGTAAAAATCCAAATTGCATATTGTATCATCATAGTGTTGTTTCAGTAGTAGACACAGCATACTCTTTGTGATTGAAAATCTTTTTTAAAAAAGCATTGAAATCTTGGTTTCTGCAAATTTTCATAAAATGAAATATGTAAACTAATCCTGCAGAACTGGACAGCCATGAAAATTAATTGTAAGAGAATTTATATGCCAGAAAACAAGGACCACAACATATATCCGTTGAACAAAGATTGAATTCCAAAGCTCTTCTTATGGTGCTCCGTTACTCAGGTGCAGCAAAGAACATTATTATTGAGAGACCTAAAAATATGCTCTTGCTACTTTCTTGGTTCCATTACAGTAGACATGTCTGTAAAGGGACCTATATAGCTTGAAGCATAATGTTTTATTGTTTTCACATGATATCTGGTATCCCTGGATGAATTGAGTCTAGATGGAGTAGAGTAGAGTGGTTTGTACTTAGAGGAACTTGAGTGAGTCCTTGCTTTTGGCAACTTATTCCTTCTAGAATTAAGCCCATGCCTCGTGTAATAAAACTGAATTGAACCACACTTCTTTGTAGGTACTTATTAATGCTCTTATTTAATTACCGTTGACAATTTCTAAAGTGGCTGTAAAGCGACCTTTCAGGAATGGATCAATAATGTAATTTCCCGGATCTCATCACATAAATTAAGTCTATGGTAAGCAGTCACATTAGCTTTTTAGATCTTACTTTAACTTACTGACATGCATTAACCAGCACTAAGAATATTAATACATTAATCGTACTTGGCTTATTAGAATTTACAGGAATTAAAGGAGCAGTCATACACAATTCCTTTGATCCGTGAAAAGAATCCTTTGCATCACTTCAACATTGCTGTAAATGTACCTGCTCTTGGAATCCCTGGCCAGTGAGTGCAAATGCATTCCATTGCTTATTTCTATGATTCTTACATCAGGTCTGAAGCCATATATTGCTTTGTGAATGTCAATCAGCTAAAGCAATTGTATCTCAGAGGTTTAGGCCTAGATGTAATATTTTGATTCATGCATCCATGATTTTATTTCTTTACTTTTCTTTTAACCAGTACATTGTTCCCTCCAGAACTGGCAGCCACTGGAATACTAGCACTTTCATTCACACACTACACGGCCAGCCTAGACCAGGGGTTCCCAAGTCATGGCAAAACTGCCACTATTGGTGTGTAGTGATGTCCCGAACGGTTCGTGAACGGTTCGCCACGGACTCGTCATTGAGTAAACTTTGACCCTGTACCTCACAGTCAGCAGACACATTCCAGCCAATCAGCAGCAGACCCTCCCACCTCCTGGACAGCTCACTAAGAATGCAGCGTAACAATGAATGTATGCTGGATGCTGTCCAGGAGGTGGGAGGGTGTGGGAGGGAGGGTCTGCTGCTGATTGGCTGGAATGCTGACTTTGAGGTACAGGGTCAAAGTTTACTCAATGATGAGTCCGCGGCGAACCGTTCGGGACATCACTATTGGTGTGCTTTAAAATGTCCACTTTGTCAATGTGAGAGAGTGTCATAAATACATGAATTTAGTTCTACATGCAGCAGATCCAATGACATTGGAAACGCAATAAAAAAAGACAAATCCTGATGTAGTTCGTGAAGCTTGCAGTTCTCTGAAACTCACATTACTGGCTGGCTTGCGTATTTGGGTACTTTTAATTAGATTTTAAAAGTTGTGAGTAAGATTATTATATTATATTATTATATTGTGCTGTGTTAATTTTCCTGGGTAGCTTTTCTCCATTCACGTTAAAGTAGAGTTTGTAATAGCGCAGCGCTCATGAGTGAAATTACTGTTTGATATATATGCTGAAGTTGTCATTAGAGCATTAAAATAATTTCATCTCTCAAATGCTGACTATGTGCCACATATTCCCTCATTTTTTACTGTTTCAGTGTTTTCATGGTTTTAAAGAGACATTACCATTTGCTCCAATGCATTCTACAACACACATTTCGTTTGCCATTTCTATTCTCTCTCTTATATTATTTATATATATAAAAGGAAGACTTCAGCTTGTTGAAGTACTGTTTTAGTGTTCAGTCTATCTTGTTTTATAAAAGTGTTGATTTCAAAAGAAACTGGCACTATATATATATATATATATATATATATATACCGTATTTTCCGGCGTATAAGACGACCCCCAACTTTTCCAGTTAAAATATAGAGTTTGGGATATACTCCCCGTATAAGACTACCCCTCTTCCAATGCACACGCGTCCCTACGTTCTTCTCACCTCCCCTTCCCTGTGCAGAGTGGGTGGCCGAGCTCCTCTTCGTCCTGTCAGGCCGGGTACCGCGCTGTACAGGAGATTCAGTTACCTGTTCCCGGCCGGACTGAAAGGAAGTGAGCACTCAGTGTGCACTTCCTTTCAATCCGGCCAGGAACAGGTAACTGAATCTCCTGTACTTCCGCGGTCACCTGAACATTAGTGACCGCGGAAGTACAGGGTATGTCAGCCAAAAAATGGTCATTAACAACCGCTGCTGTACCCTGTACGTCCGCGGCCAAAATGATCGCTTCCAGCCACTCTTAAGGTATTACACGATGCCTCGATATCGAAGCATCATATAATACACCCCTACACTGCCGGGCACTTTACCTTACTGAGTGCCTTGAGGGGTGAAGGCACTCAGTAATAGTAAAATTAAGATACATTTTTATTTTATTTTTAAGTAAAAAAATAAAATAAATTAACCCTTACCCTCCCTCCCTCCCCATGTACTTACCGCCGGCGATCGGTCTTCTTCTGAGGGGGGACTCTTTGGACTGAGCCCAGAGAGTCTTCCTCTCCAATTTAGGACCCCCAGGGCCATGTGACCACTCTAAAAGAGCTGTCACACGGCCCCATAGATGTCTGAACTGACAGGCAGTCCCCTTGCTGGTAAAAAAATAAAATAAAAATAGTTAATAAAATTTAAAAAAAAATAAAAAATTCAAAAATGTATAAATTAAAAAAATAAAAAAATAAAAAATATAAATATATGATAAATACATATATGTATACAGTTGCAAGAAAAAGTATGTGAACCCTTTGGAATGATATGGATTTCTGCACAAATTGGTCATAAAATGTGATCTGATCATCATCTAAGTCACAACAATAGACAATCACAGTCTGCTTAAACTAATAACACACAAAGAATGAAATGTTGCCATGTTTTTATTGAACACACCATGTAAACATTCACAGTGCAGGTGGAAAAAGTATGTGAACCCCTAGACTAATGACATCTCCAAGAGCTAATTGGAGTGAGATGTCAGCCAACTGGAGTCCAATCAATGAGATGAGATTGGAGGTGTTGGTTACAGCTGCCCTGCCCTATATAAAACACACACCATATATATGAAATAAGTGTGTGTGTGTATATGTATATATGTGTGTGTATGTATATGTGTGTATGTATATATATATATATACACACACACACAAAAAATATGTCAAACCCCTGCACTCCAGTAAAAAATATGTTTTACCTGGTGCTCTGGTGGCTCAATTCTAGAGAGTAGGAGGAAACCGGCACTCAAGGAATTTTAACTGATTTTTACTGTGTAAAAATCAATCAACGTTTCAGCTCCACTAGGGAGCTTTCATCAGGACATACCTGATGAAAGCTCCCTAGAGGAGCTGAAACGTTGAGTGCCGTTTTTTTTCTTTCTTTCTTTCTTTTTCTCTCTCTCTCTCTCTCTCTTTCTCTCTTTCTCTCTCTCTCTTTCTCTCTCTCTCTCTTTCTCTCTCTCTTTCTCTCTTTCTCTCTTTCTCTCTTTCTCTCTTTCTCTCTTTCTCTTTTCTCTCTTTCTCTTTTCTCTCTCTTTCTCTTCTCTCTTTCTTTCTTCTCTCTTTCTCTCTCTCTTTCTCTCTCTCTCTCTCTTTCTCTCTTTCTCTCTTTCTCTCTCTCTCTCTCTTTCTCTCTTTCTCTCTTTCTCTCTTTCTCTCTCTTTCTCTCTTTCTCTCTTTCTCTCTTTCTCTCCACACACATATTTTATAAATTGCAACAACAACAACAAAAAAATAACGCTAACTTTGGCTGCGTTTGTGACTAAGTGGCTACTACAAAAGACTGGAAATACCCCATTTGGAATACCCTGGGCTATCTACATTTGAAAATGGGATGCCATGATGGTGTTATTTCACATTCCTGGGCTACCATATGGTCTCAAAAGGCAACACAGACCCAGCAAACCAATCTGGCAAATTTCAATGTGCAAACATGGAAAAGGGGAAAACCCTACATTTGACCCCTGTAAGTTTGCAAAATCCCATAAGACCTGTACATTGGGGACACTGTTGTACTCTGAAGATGTTGCTGAACACGTATTGGGGTGTTCTTTGTCAGTAATAAATAGCAGGAGCTAAGAATCCATGCCTAAAGTACAATGTGTACCCAAAAGGTTGACAAAGACTGGTGATAGAATTAGTGCATGGAAAGTGTTAAAATACCACCATTTGAAATACACTACGGTATATATATGGTTTGATGGGAGTAAATTACATTGGCCGGCTTCAAAAATGTCCCAAATAGGATATGGGTGCACGATGAACTAAAATGCGCACCTGTACATGGGTGGTATCACGGTACTCAGGAGATGTTGCTGAACACATATTGGGGTGTTCTTTTGCAGTAACCTTTAAAGTTCTTCGTACATGTATTCTTAAATTGCTGTGTGTGTCAAATCACCAATTAATATTTTTTAATTTTTTTTATTTTGGCATAGATTGGTGGTAAAATGTTTGCATGAATATAGTCAAAATACCCCAAGTTTAATACCTTAGGTTATCTTCTTATAAAAAAAATATATATACATGTGAAGGGTTATTCAGGGACTCCTGACATATGAGTGTTATAATGTAACTTGCGTTAATTTAGAAAAGTGTTTTGGAAATAGCAAAGTGCTACTTGTACTTATTGCCCTATAACTTTCCAAAAAAGAGAACATGTTCACGTTGGGTTATTTCTAAACTCAGGACAAAATTTAGAAACTCTTTTAGCACGGTTATTTTTGGCTGTTGTAGATGTGTAACAGATTTTGGGGGTCAAAGTTCGAAAAAGTTTGTTTTGTTTTTTTCATCATATCAAATTTTTTTTTATAGTAAATTATGATATGACGAAAATAATGGTATCTTCAGAAAGACCATTTAATGACGAGAAAAACAGTATATAATATGTGGGTTTACAGTAAATGAGTAAGAGGAAAATTACAGCTAAACACAAACACCGCAGAAACATAAAAACAGCCCTGGTCCCAAACGGTAAGAAAATTGAAAAGTGGTCTGGTCACTAAGGGGTTAAACTGCCGGTTACATAACTGCATTAATACAATTAGTTGTGGCTGTGAAGCTGCCAGGCTTTGAAAATCAATGCGTGACTTGCAACCTTTCAGCGGTTATAGAGTCCCTATCAACTGTAGTGTTGAAATCAGGCAAGAAAAAAAGGTTTGCATAGATTGGTTTCATCCAATTACTAATCTCAGAGATCAGTTGCAGTGTGACACAAGCTTTTAGTGATATTATATGGTTGGCATCATTTATTATTTTTAGAGGTATACATTAAAATTCTAATAAGTGGATTGCTCTGAAACATACTTTTTGTATATTGCTCAAATGTCTTCTTTTTTTTTTTTTTTTTTCTCCTTTTGATAATGAATACATCGAATTTTGAATCAATACATTCTGTATGTAGGGCACCACTCAAATTTGCTTCCCTAGACCATAGAACATATTCTATTGTTAAACCCAAGAGAGCTACTGCCAACTGTTGTGCATTATGTTTCATATGGTGCTTAGAAAAGGACTTGGAAAAGAAAACTATTTTACTTCCAATCTAAGAATTCTTCCACTTAAAGGGACACTATTAACCTCATTAAACTGATCTGTGTGCACTGTCTTTGTTCCCTTAACCCTGCCGTGGAAAAGGGGGTGGGGATATGGGGACCCTATAGTGTTAGGAATACAGCTTTTATAATGTATTCTAAATAGGGATTGACCGATATTGATTTTCTAGAACCGATAATCTGTGAACTTTCAGGCAGATAGCCGATAACTTGCCGATATTCTGTACATTTACCATTTTGAAAAAATTCAACTGTTTCTAAAGGTAAATGCACAAAATATACATGCCACGTATAGTGGATGCAGTGTGTTTAGACAGGGGAGCTGTGTGTGTTTGTGTAGTGGATGCACTGTGTATATAATGAATGCAGGTTTTGTTTGTGTAGTGTGTGTTTGTGTAGTGTGTATAGTGAATGCAGTGTGTAGCATGTATATAATGCAGAGTGTGTGTTTGTGTAGTGTGTGTATATAATGCAGAGTGTGTGGTGTAGTGTGTGTATATAATGCAGAGTGTGTGGTGCGTTTCTGAAGGGATGTGATTTGTGTAAAATGGGGGGGCAGTTTGGGGCATTTTCATTTTAATATTTATATATGGTTTATTTATTTTTATATAGCAGTCCCTGGTGGTCCAGTGGCATTGGCTGAGTAGTGGGGGCTGGCAGCAGGCAGTTATTTACCTCCCCAAAAGCTCCTCCAGCTCCCCAGTGTAAATCTCGTGGTCTGCTGGCCGCGCGGAGCGTTGCCATGGTAACCCATGGCAACGCTCTGCGGCCGCGGGTCTCGCAAGATTTCACATGGGAGCTGCTAGGGAGGTAAGTAACCGCCTGCTGCCGGCAACCCCAGGACCGCTGGGTTTGTAATGAGCCCGGCGGTCCTGGGAGGTATTATTGGCAATATCGGTATCTTTATTGGCCGATACTGATATTGCTGAAAATACCGAATATTGGCTGATAATATCGGTAAAACCGATAATCAGTCGATACCTAATTCTAAACACTATAGTGTTCCTTTATGGACAGCAAGCTATAGCAATGCTTGTATTTTTTTTTTTACCCTGTTATCTTGCTACCTGTTATATTTTAAATGGATCCTGCAGCACCTTAACCAGTTCCACTTTTTGAAGTGGTTATGATACCGGAGTGTTGTTTGACAGAAGCTCCACTTACATGCTCTGTCAGTCAAAGAGCAAGAAATTTAACTTCCTGGCTTGCTTGCCAACTTATCAATGAATTCAGCACCAGTCATTACACACAGGTGCTGCGAGAGCCCAGAGGTGTTATCATGGCTTTTTGAGTCAAGGCACTATGGAGCTACTTGTTTCCCCTTGAAGCCATTTTTTGTGTCCGTTTTACTAGTTTGTCAAAAGTGTAGTACCTTGGCACAATAATCACTTAAATAGGCTGAAGTGGGCTCTTTTGTATGCACGGAAGTGGGTTTTGTTATTGTTGTACTAAAATAGAGCCCTGGTTATTTGTTGCTGATGTAATAAATGCACTGAGTATAACAGCTTGGTAATGTTCCCTAAACAGCAATTCAAAGACTAAATTTGCAAAATTTATGCCAAAGTAGAGTTTGGCAAAACTCAGCAACTCATCTGTATTTTGGTTAAAATTTTGTTAAAAATGGTGTAGTAGAATGAGTACTGTCAAAAAACATTAACTGAGTGGCTATAGTTACCACCAGTGCAAATAGTTGAGCGCTAAAACAACAATACTTACACCTATGTCATAAGGGGTAGATGTACAACAGAAGCTAAATTTAAGAGCGAAAAGACAATATGGTGCAATATAGTCTGCAAATGGGCGTGGGTGTAAAATTATAAAGATTTACACTCACGAGTGTAGAGCAAGTTAGGAGAGACTCACATCACATAGGCATGTGTGTCCTTAAAGGGACACTCCATTGCCCAATTACAAAATAAATTTAAAAAAAAATCTCTGTTTAATAGATTTACCTCAATATAAAACTTGCATGCCTTTAGTTATGTATTTTTTTTAATTTTTTTTTTAAATCAGTTTGCAAAACCTGGCAAAAAATAGACTAGAGCAATAGCCCCTAGTGAAGTGTGGCTGATATATAAATATACAGGTTCCCTGCTTACCTTCTCTAAAGCCCTTTGTCCTGGCTCCAAGAATTACAGCTTGAGTGTCACTTGAAGGGGATACAACCCTTCTTGGATAGGAGCAGATATTAAGGATGCAGTTCACTGGACAGTGTTGCTCAAGTAAATAAGTATTTATGAATTCTAAAATAACAATATGCTAGAAATAAAGAATATATAAGCAAAGTCTATGGTGCTCCAACCTGAGACTCGTTTCACGGTTTCCTGTGGCTTTGTCAAACCTAATGATTGACCAAGCCAATCCTCTTTATCTACCCCTTGTGACATAGGGGTAAGTGTTATTGTTTTAGCACTCCTCTATTTGTACTGGTGGTAACTATAACCACTCAGTTCAGTGTTTTTGTACTTATGTTTGTGTGTGTAGTTTTGGGAGAAACTCAGTGTGATAGCAGCTGTTTTATTTCACTTCACTATATCATTCACTTGTGTTAAAAGCGCTCATATTGCACAGATGACTTTTTTTCTAGAAGACATTCAAACACTGGGGGATAACAAAGCCTTGGTGATTGTTGGAGGGTGTTTGAGGGGGAGGGAGGAGGGATAACACCTGTATTGACCTGGGAACTGAACAAGAAAAAATGCAGAGTTCTTTTAGGAAAGAATATTTATTAATTCAGTTAAAAATGACAGCAATTTAGTAAATTTGCTCATACTTAAAAGGCACCATAGTTGCTAAAACAACTTTAGCTTAATGAAGTAGTTTTGGTGTATATATCATTCCCATGCATTCTCACTGCTCAGTTCTTTGCCATTTAGAAGTTAAATCGCTTTGTGTATGCAGCTGTAGTCACACCTCCCTGCAAGTAAGTAGGTGCGTACCCTTCCTAATCACTTCCTGCAAAGTGAGATCTAAAGTTTACACAGTCATTTTAAAAGGACAACATAGGTACCGAGACCACTTCTAGACATGTTTAAACTAGCAGTACTAAGTGCAATTTTGACTCCGTGAAACAACGCTAGACATACTCCTGTACATTAGGTTCCCTCCATAGCTGAAGTCGGCAGAGGAGCACTACTGTGTGACTGAATGGATTTTTTCTTTTAAAACCCTTTCATGACTGGGGGGGGGGGGTGTTAGGAATACATCTTTGTTTTCCTAATTGTTAGGAATACATTTTTGTATTCCTAACACTAAAGCGTTCCTTTAATTTAGAATTTCTTAGCTTCTGCACTATTAGGAGCTTGCTAGACCTAGTAGGAGCCTCCTGTCCATGATTAATGTTCAATTTACAGAGCAGGAGATAAAAATCTCTAACGGAAGTTATCAACGTAGTCTTTTTTTATTTTTTTTTATGAAGGTGTTTCAGTCACAGCCAGGGGAGGTGTGGCTTGGGCTACATGGACAGAAACAAAAGTGGTTTAACTTCTACATGGCAGAGAATTGAGCAGTGAGACTTCAGAGGCATGATCTATACACAATTAAAATGGCTTAATTATGCTTGTTTTGCTTAATGGAGTGTACCTTTAGATTCTTACTTTATATTTAATACAATAAATTAATAAATATGCTATATTTTTAATTATCAGGATTCAAGTTGTGGATTACCTTCAGGACAGATATGTCATGATGAACAGCGCCTGGAGGTCATATTTGCTGACCTGGCTCGTCACAAAGATGACGCCCAGCAGCGTAGCTGGGCTCTTTATGAAGATGAAAACGTCATCCTTTGCTATTTGGAGGAGCTGCTGCTAATTCTGGTGGGTGGTCACAATTTTACTACTCTGCATGCACTTTCAACCTAAAAATCGAATATCTGTCTGTCTACATGTAACTCCGTCTAATGATACTGTATTCTGCTTGATCTAAATCTGTAATGTTCTTTGGGCAGCGTTTGTGGCTACGACAAAAGACTGGAAATACCCCATTTGGAATACCCTGGGTTATCTAATGGTATGCCATGATGGGGTTATTTCACATTCCTGGGCTACCATATGGTCTCAAAAATCAACATAGGCCCAGCAAAGACATCTGGCAAATTTCAATGTGCAAACATGGAAAAGGGGAAAGCCCTACGTTTGACCCCTGTAAGTTTGCAAAAACCCATAAAACCTGTACATTGGGGGCACTGTTGTACTCAGGAGATGTTGGGGTGTTCTTTGTCAGTAATATATAACAGGAGTTGAGAATCCATGCCTAAAGTCCAATGTGAGTGAAAAATAACACACAAAAATGACTACCCAAAAGGTTGACAAAGACTGGTGGTAGAATTAGTGTATGCAAGGTGTTAAAATACCACCATTTGAAATACCCTACGGTGTCTACTTTTCAAAAATATATGGTTTGATGGGGGTAAATTACATTGGCCGGCTTCAAATATGTAAAAAATAGGACATGGGTGCATTATGACCAGCTATGAAAATTCCAAGTTGGAAAACTGGAATGCGCACCCTCCAAATAAGGTATTTTAGCCCCCAGAGAACCCAACACACCTATACATGGGGTGTATCACTATACTCAGGAAATGCTGAACACATATTGGGGTGTTCTTTGGCAGTAACCCTTAAAGTTCTCCGTTCATGTATTCTTAAATTGCTATGTGTGTAAAAAAAAAAAAAATCAACAATAATTTTTTCATTTTTTTTAGTTTGGTATAGATTGGTGGTAAAATGGTTGCATGAAAAGAGTCAAAATAACCCAAGTTTAATACCTTAGGTTGTCTTCTTTTAAAAAAATATACATGTGAAGGGTTATTCAGGGATTCCTGACAGATATCAGTGTTATAATGTTAACATTGGCATTTCTAAACTCAGGACAAAGTTAAGAAACTATTTAGCATGGGTGTTTTTTGCCGGTTGTAGATGTGTAACAGATTTTGGGGGTCAAAGTTAGAAAAGGTGTGTTTTTTTTGTTTTTTTTTCCTTCATATTTTATCATTTCTTTTATAGCAAATTATAAAATATGATGAAGATAATGGTATATTTAGAAAGACTATTTAATGGCGCAAAAAACGGTATATAATGTGTGTGGGTACAGTAAATGAGTAAGAGGAAAATTACAGCTAAACACAAAGTCTGCAGAAATTAAAAAAAAAAGCCCTGGTTCTCAACGGTAAGAAATATGAAAAAAAAAAAAACGGTCTGGTCACTAAGGGGTTAAAAAAATATTATTTATTTTATTATTTATATAGCGCCAGCAAATTCTTTAGCACTGTACAATGGGTAGACTAACAGACACGTAATTGTAACCAGACAAATGGACGCACAGGAACAGAGGGGTTGAGGGCTCTGCTCAATGAGCTTACATGCTAGAGGGAGTGGGGTATAGTGACTCAAAGGGTATATGTAGGGGTAATGAAATAGGTTGCTAGAAAAGTATTCACTGAGAACTATTTTTGACAGTTGCAGGAGAGGAGTCATTAAATCAGGCTTCCCCAAACTCCTTCCCTCCAGATGTTGCTGAACTACAACTCCCATAATTGTATGAATGAAATAGGCTGAGAATCATGGGAGTTGTAGTTCAGCAACATTTGGAGGGCCGCAGTTTGGGGGAGCCTGGTTTAAATTATATGCCCTCCTGAAGAAGTGTATTTTCAAAGATTTTTTTGAAGGAGTGGAGACTGGGTGAAATTCTAACAAAGAAGGGAAGGGAGTTCCATAGAAAAGGTGCAGCCCTGGAGAAGTCTTGGAGGCGAGCATCAGATGTGGGAGTACGGACAGAGGATAAACATAAGTCTTTGGCAGAGCGCAGGCTTATTAGGGAGGATACGTAGGTTGGAGCAGCATTATGTAGGGACTTTTTAAAATTTTAAATTGAGCCCCATATCTAATGGGAAGCCAATGTAGGGACTGACAGAGGAGGGAGGTGTGGGCTGACAAGAAAATGACCCTTGCCGCCGCATTCATTATAGATTGCAGCTGTGCAATCTGGGAACACGCAAGACCACTGAGAAGGGGATTGCAGTAGTCAAGGGGAGAAAGAAAAATGGCATCTGGTGTTAAATAGGGGCGGATGCGAGCTATGTTTTTGAGATGGAAGCGGCAGGATTCGGCGATCGACTGGACATGAGGGGTCAAAGAGAGGTTGTAGTGAAAGAGAACACCTAGGCAGTGAGCCTGCGAGGTAGAGGTGATGGTGGTGCCGTTGACTTGGAGATAGACATGGGAGTAGCAACACTTGAGGGAGGAAAGACCAGAACTTCTGTTTTGGACAACTTGAGTTTAAGGAAGTGAGCAGCCATCCAGTTAGAAATCGCAGGGAGGCAGCCAGAGACACGAGTCAAGATGGGCGGAGAGAGATCAGGAGAGGATATGTAGATTTGCTTGTCATCTGCATATAAATGATAATGGGAGCCAAAGGTGCTGATGAGTTTAGCAAGGAAGGCAGTGCGGATGGAGAACAGTAGGGGACCAAGGACAATACCTTGGGGAATGCCAACAGAGAGAGGTTGGGGAGATATATGAGGGCACTTAAGCGGAAAGAGCTAAATAAACATAGAAACATAGAATGTGACGGCAGATAAGAACCATTCGGACCATCTAGTCTGCCCAATTTTCTAAATACTTTCATTAGTCCCTGGCCTTATCTTATAGCTAGGATAGCCTTATGCCTATCCCACGCATGCTTAAACTCCTTTACTGTGTTAACTTCTACCACTTCAGCTCGAACGCCATTCCATGCATCCACTACCCTCTTAGTAAAGTAATACTTCCTGATATTATTTTTAAACCTTTGCCCCTTTAATTTAGGACTATGTCTTCTTGTTGTGGTAGTTTTTCTGCTTTTAAATATTGTCTCCTCCTTTACTGTGTTGATTCCCTTTAGGTATTTAAATGTTTCTATCATATCCCCCCGTCTCGTCTTTCCTCCAAGCTATACATGTTAAGTTCCTTTAACCTTTCCTTGAACTGTGGTAGAATGCATTGCAAAAGTGCCAAAAAGGCCTTGGTTACAAACATGTTGCATCTGAAAATAGCCTAAGGTACTTAAGGGGTGAAGCAATGTTTTTCACTCTGATTTAGGTTGTGGAGGGCTAATGGCATATTTACATCTGGAACAGATTGCCTGCATATTCGTGTTTACAATATGATTTCCTTTCAGGTCCATTTCACCTTCTGTTGCTGAGACAACTGTTTGCTCCAGAATATTATAGATATTGATTACCCTTTGTATCCTAACCACGGGCTTTCCATGACTTATTCCATGACACATAGCTTCCTGGATTTCTATAGTTAATATACTGAAAATTGGATTACCATCAGCGAAATGTACAGCAAGCATGTCAAACTCAAAGTCTAGCAAGGGCAGTAAAATAAAAAAAAACAATAGATTTTCATGGAAGCGTAGGTTCATTTTAAAAAGTACAGTGTAAAAAAAAAACAGCATCCCCCTCTAAATCCCAGTCCCCCATATAATAAATCCCAGAACTCCCCTCTCCCCCTGCTCCCCCCCACTAGCCAACAAGCAGACTCTACTCACATTGCCACCGCCAGTATGCGACTCCGGACTCCAGCCTCTGAGGTACCCCAAATGGCGCCGTCCGCAACCTGTGCCAATGCGGATCCTGACGCTACTTCTTGAAACCCTGTGAAGGTGGAGCACGTTGACGTCACTTTGGAATGTGATGTGGCGTGCCTCCGTCCACCTTTAGGTCTAACCGCAGCCATGGCAACACTGACACACAGACACACTCACTGACTCACACATTTTTACATTCAGTTGGGATCTTCTATTTGAGCTCAGCCTTCCTGCTCCTCATTGCTCCCTCGCGCGCAGTTTAGTGATGCCAGGCATCACTACAGACGGCATGCGCGATTGAGCAGTGAGGAGCAGGAAGGCTGAGCTCCATCGCTGCATCCACCTTCCTCTCCTCAGGCCGGGTAAATGTTAGCAGAGTAGGCACCTGCAATGTGGGGAAAGCAGGTGCCTGCTCTGCTTGGAACACGTAGCATGTACACGAGGCTCGCCGAGCCGCAAAGATGTCCATTGTGGGCCGTGAGTTTGAAATGCTTGATGTACAGGATTTTCAAAAGAACAAAGGTCCTCTTTTTAAAGGAATACTATAGTGTCAGGAATACAAACATGTATTCCTGATGGTATAGTTTTGAAACTAGAGTTTAGGTGTCTCACCCCCTCTACCCTGTTAAAAAGGTAACTTACTTTATTTCCATCGCTGTGCAGGTCTCCTTTCAGCTTGCACTGCCCCCACTTCGCCTTCTTGGCTTAGATCATTAAGTTTGATCTTATCCAATCCATTGCTTTCCAATAGAGGGCATGAAAAAATGCCAGACTGTGCCAATTAGCATCTCTGTGAGGAACGTTCAGCGTATCCATGGAGAACCTCTAGTGACTGCCCAAGTGACTGCTGCTCTAGGTGTTCCTAGACAGAAATGTAAACACTATTTGATAAAAATATAATACAAGTGCAAACAAATCTGTAATATAGAAGTGGAGCACTGTGTACATAAAATTATTTCTTACCCTCTTGCCAATAAGTGGTAGGAACAGCAATACAGGAAAAGATACAAAGAAAAAATAGTGTAGACAGTTGCAACCCAGAAATATAACTAAAATAATGTGGTATACTCTCTGTGACTGACTGCCCGGCACTCCAACCGAGTACCTTTGTCAATCGATGCTCCTAGTGCTTTCCGAGTGCTCCAAGCACTCCACCAGACACCATAAGCACTGCAGACCCCACTTCCAGCGATGCAGCTGCTCCGGGGTCTTTCCGTCCTTCACCCACCCTGGACCCAAGATCAGGATCCAGCTTCTAGTGGGCAGACCTCTCCTACTCCAGAGAGCATAGCAGTAACAAGCTCTTACAAGAGCTTACACTCAGGGGATTGTGATTATAGCAATACCCAAGAGTGTAGTTATCCCATCCCCCAAACATGAGCCAAGACTTCATGAAGAGGTAAAGTAAGTCTGTTTAATGCAAGCCAGCACTTACAATTTATACAGTTTTTCAGGCCAGAGGCACACCCCCTGGACCTGATGGGAAACGGGGACACAAGGAACGTAAAACAGTCATTAACAGTACGACACTCCCACATACAGTAAACAATCCCTCCCCTTTGCCTGTGATACAATTAACAAAGACAATGGGCTAACTCAATTAGCTCTAAACAGAAAAACATACGTTTTTACAAACACAAAAAGTACCCAAAAAATACAACATATCCCCATCCCCTGATAGCCCCGATCTGGGTGAACAACATATCCAAAAATCACCCAGATCGGTTCAGGAATTTCCTGGAAGTCTTATTTTTACCCCACTGTGCACATGGTCCCATGCCCAAAACAGTTCCATACACTCGACGACAAAACACTGCTGGACAATTTAAGATGGCTGCCGCCACATGTTTGAATCTGTTCCAGTTAAAAGTCCAAGGGGCAGAAACAGTACTTTTGAACATGGGTTATCACAGGGCCCATAGTCCCAGGGTAGGAGGCTGGCACACAAGCCTCTCCAAAAACCAGTGGCAAAGTTGCTTTCGTCACACTCTCATATTGAATAGAGACAATCAAAATATGCTTCTGTGGCGCGGTGGGACCTTTCAAGGGAGCACCCCACCTTTCTTTTTACATTTCATTTGAATGTATGACTTGTAGTACAAAATAGTATTAAAAAAACATTTGTAATTTAGCATTGAGTGACCAAGTTCACAAATAGGGGTTGGATAGGCCTAACCCACTTTTTTCTTCAAAGTCAAAAGTTAAATGAAAGCTTTCAAGTTTGAAGAAAACAAACTTAAATGTAGGCGCTATTCCAATTTGTAAGTAACATAAGACCATAAGAAAAATGTTTATTTTACAGAAATGTCTTATGTCTTTTCGAGAAGGCACTTGCTCTGTTAGTGTAGTTTTACTAATGAGGTAACTTTGCTTTTTGGAGCTGGTTTTATATTTAATCATAGGTGTCATTCTACAAAGCCTCTTTCTAAAGGGGTGTCAAGACATTGACCAGCACAATAAAGAAACAAAATTAAAGTCTATATCACCATTTTTGAAGTAATATGAAAGCGCCTTCACCAAGTCTGAAAACTGTTTGTATGTTTGCGTTCAGACAGATGCAGACCCAGAAGTGTGCAAGAAGATGTGCAAGAGGAACCAGTTTGAGTCCATTTTGTCCCTCGTGGCTTATTATCAAATGGTAAGTGTTGTTTCAAAGCTTTTCTGGCACTGAATACTACAGATGTATTAACGTGTAGTATGCAATCAAGGAGAGCATCTGCAAACTCCCCAAAAACAGCAGAGCCCGCTGGCATCCTGCCATCTTTTCAGTGTTCAACATCATGTGCAAAATCTTTTGTTTTCTTCTATTAACGTGTAAGTGTTTGCTGAGTAATGCGATTTCTTTTGTTATCCCCAAGAAGAGCTCATGCTCATGGTTCTCATGAGAACCATACATTTTCCCATTTGTATTTAATGAGACGTGAGCCCCACTTTGGGAATTTCAGTATTTCAGACATCCATATCAGTCTAGTTTGTACTGCAGTTTACCCGAGTAATATCAATGCCAAATAAATTGTGGATTATAATGAACATACTGCTAGTTTTCATATAGCTGTCACTGAGTTTAAATTTTATAGGAAAGCTCTGTAGGGACAGTAAAAACAGTAAATAGTCTTGTGTAATAGTTCATTAGTATTAGTTTTCCAGTAGTGCAGATTAATAGTCAATACAAAATTTCAATTTAGCTCACTTATTGGTAAGAGTACATAGAATGTGCACAGTGCGACTAGTAACTGAACCTATTCAGGCAGCCTTAGTCGTGTGCATCAGATTACCTAATCTTTCATGTCATATATCTCTTACGTTAGCATAACGTATAAAATGTACCCATTTCTATTGAATAGATTTCTATTGAAATCTGCGCTATTTGTCCAAAAAAAAGACACATCGCTGAAGTGCTTTGTTTTTGAAATGTTCATTTCAATGGAAGCTTGAAGCCTCTCTGTAACCCTCTATCAAAAATTTAATTTTATTTTATTTTGTAAAGAGCAATTGTACATACAATGTAGTTCAGCTTTACAAAATCAAGGAGTGTACAAGTAAGAAGGTAGTACATACGTATGTTAGGTACATTTTACCCAAAACAGAATAAGTAACATGGTGTTGTCAGGATCAAGGTGATTCCTAGTTCTTCCATCAGACATGGCTGCTATAGGAGCATGTATCATCTATAGTCTATCACAATGCAAAGCACCAATATGACAACACGTAGACGTATAGAAAATAAACGGTTATGAGAAAACGGGTGAGTGGAGGCAACTTCCTGAAACATATGGGTTCCAAATGTAATATCCCTTGTGGATGGATCAGCACTCGTAAACATTGGAGAGGTTCTGGTGTCTAGCGTGAGGTGTAGAATTGAGAACAGTAAGGATACGTGCCTCGAGATAGTGGTGTGAGTGTGTGTGTGTGTGTATGTAATGGCACTCACCCTTGCTGATATTGTGGGTAATTAAAATGCCTTGGTGCAATCCCACTGATATGTAGTATATAAAATAAAGATGCACTCTTAGGTCTTTGTAGAAAAAAAGTAGTAGTATTTAATCCATCCAAGAATTTTTTTTTTACAAGTTGCTGATCGACGTTTTGACCCGTTCCGGTCTTCCTCAGGATCAACATGTAAACATACAATCAAAGTGTATATAAGAAAAATAAAGTGTACTCACCAATTGTGATTAACTCCCTAATCCCTTCACTCCGAACCCGGAAGTGAGAGTCTGTTGTCACGTGACATGCGTGTTGCGTGAGTGAGCGTGGTTACTAAGAATCCAATGTAAACATTATACGATCGACCTCCTAATAGTCCGTGCGGTGTGTGAATGTGATATATGTGTGGCTATTTCTTAATTACATATGTAGGACATCATATAAATCTAGACAAAATCACTTAGTGCATGTGTGAGTGAATATGTACATAAAAAAAATCGTTGACATGTAAAAATGTCATAGTATGTGAATAAACAAATGTGCAAATTAGTGCCTGACAGCCAAAGTGATACAAAGTGGTATAGTTATATACAAATATCACAAAGTTAAAATTAAAATACAAATGCCAACCATGGACAAACTCTGGTATATATTGTATACCACATAGATTATCTAGTACATATGTAATTAAGAAATAGCCACACACATTTCACATTCACACACCGCATGGACTATTATGAGGTCGATCGTGAAGGTCGGGAGTGAAGGGATGAGGGAGTTAATCACAATTGGTGAGTACACTTTATTTTTCTTATATATACTTTTATTGTATGTTTACATGTTGATCCTGAGGAAGACCCGAACGGGTCGGAACGTCGATCAGCAACTTGTAAAAAAAAATTCTTGGATGTATTAAATACTTCTACTTTTTTCTACAAAGACCTAAGATTGCATCTTTATTTTATATAATATATATGTAATATATAATCTGGCACTCTACCTCAAAGGATAACTATAGTGTAAGGGAAACAAAGTGGTTTTCCTGACACTATAGTGCCCCCACCCTCAGAATCCCCCTCCCGTGGCGCTAAAGGGGTTAAAACCCCTTTAGCAGCTTACTTTATTCCAGTGCCCGGCTCCCTCGGTGCTGGTGACCTCTCCTACCCCGCCGTCAGTGGAGCCAAATGCTTTTCTATGGACGCTCTGCGCGATGGATGCGGAATTCACATCCAGCGTCGCAGATGCGCCTCTAGTGGCTGTCCGGAAGAGGCTGGATTAACCCCAAATGTATACATAGCAGTATCTCTGAAACTGCTATGTTTGCATCTGAAGGGTTAAAACCTGAGGGACCTGGCACCCAGACCACTTCATTGAGCTGAAGTGGTCTGGGTGACTATATTGTCCCTTTAATATAATATAGCTCCCAATGACCACGGTGCTGCACAGTGTAAGGATTATACAAGAGCTAAAAGAATGAGAGACCTCTATGGATTTAAAAAAAAGTAGATTATATTCAAATATAGTCAAAAAATGAAAAAAGATATATATATATATATATATAAAAAAAAAAACCCTTAGCAGCTTATCTTATTCCAGCGCCCGGCTCCCTCGGCGCTGGTGACCTCTCCTCCCCTGCCGTCAGTGGAGCCAAATGCTTTCATATATATATATCTATCATATATATATATGAGCAGGGATGGCTAGCAGGTATCTGTTGCAATTGAGTATATTGCATCAACGTTGGTGGAAGCGAGGGGGGAATTTAGCTGTCAAAGATGTGGATTTTCATGGATCACTTGTCATGGCGGCCAGTAGTGGGTTATCATGGAGATCTATGATCCGTGGTTCCCATGTGAGTGTGTATTGGGAGTATTAAGTGGCACTTTTCCTCTGCAGCTCTGATCTTTCAACTTTTTGTATCCATTCACTCATGGAATAGGGGTCGGCCCGTTCTCTTAAAACTTTTATGGAATACTCACATTGACTGTGTTGGAATTTCACTGACATTCCAATCAAGTCAAAAGATATAGACAAAGTAAGGACTACTTTGCCTTAGTATACTCTCTACGCTTGACAAAATGCAGAGCTACTACAATCAAGTCTTATAATTTCCCCTGTATGGAAAAGGCATTGTCCATGATGGCTCCCACAACCTGTCAGGATCTTTCATTAACCTCTCACTCATGGATGAAAGTACAACACTGACATAGGCTACTGGCAGAAAAGCACCAGGAGTTGAAGAGGACTTGCAGTACCACTATGGCAGTTGGCCATGAGGGACATGTTTAAGTAACCTGTCTTTCCCAGTGGCATAGCCACTGCCAGGAATATGCAATGACCACAGATGATGAGTCTTTCATATAGTTAGAGATAACTAGATGTCCTCCCTGAAGGTTCACCATATTGTATTGAATAAGTAGACAATGCAAATAATGTAACACCCATTTAGTGTAGAGTGAGCTGAGATCTGTTGGGTGAGCTTTAAATGCTACATGGACATGCATCACATAAGTACTCCTCCAGAATTTGGAGTAGGACTGATTGCCTCTCAGATGGGAATGTGAGCCTATATGTAGTGGTTGTGTATTTTTGCCTTTAAAGGAGAGTTGTTATTATTTTATATGCATTGTGTATATAATAGATTAAAGGAAATCGGATTACTCCCTGCATGTTTTGTGCCAATAAATAAATGTATCTAAATGGTTGTTTATAATGGTGGAAAAAACTAAAAATGAGTTAAACTAGATAAACTTAGTAAAAGGATTGAGTGTCTCCAAGACACCTATAAAATAGAAAATGGCAGCGAAGCACATTAGTTACTGCATTCACCCTTCTCCACTGGGTATTCCGCAATTTAGTTGGGTAATACCAGTTACCAATTAGTATATTCCTAAATAAATGGGATACACCATCTTCATGTTGTGCAGTAAATATGGGTTGGAGAGTCTGTGTGACACACTCACACTTCTGAGGCAGATAGAGCAGGGGAAATATGGGAAACCACTTGCATGTTGAAACACCCCCTTCCCCTCACACACACACACACACAGGGGGTCTGGGGAATGATGCCAGTTTATACAGAATTTGGGATTCCTAGTTTTCTAATTGCTTACATTTCTGTAATTTCTGTAGTCTGAAAGGTAAGTCATAACTAGTTTTGGCTTAATGTGATCTTGCTGTCTGATAGGAACACAGAGTCCCGTTACGGCTTTTGCTGCTAAAGTGTTTTGGAGCCATGTGTAACCTGGATGCTGCCATAATTTCTGCTCTTGTCAACTCAGTCCTTCCCATGGAACTGGCTCGAGACCTCCAAACAAACACACAGGGTATGTTCCATTTCTGATTTTCGATGTTAGCCTTTCGGTCTGGCGTGTTAAGTTGAATACAATTGGTTATATTGTTACTGAAGAACATTATATCTAATGTAAATGGAAATTTCCTTTCAGCAACACAGGGTAGACAAGCGCAATCATCCAAATCTTATTTATAAAAAAAAAAAAAGTGTACTCGCTGGGAATTTCGAAAATAAAGTGTCATGCCACATGACAAGTTCAAGTACATTAATAATGCAGGAGATCTGTAAAGTCACTAGTTCACCCCCCTCCTCCCCCCCCACACGCATTTTTAATAAACACTGCAAGCATCATACCCACAACTGCACACAGTGAGGTCATGTGGTCCAATCAAATTTTTTTTTTTTAGAGAAACATTACCGGCTTCCAGCACGTGCAAGACAAGTGACAGAGCGCCAATCCAAATTTTTTTTTTTATGTATTAAATCTAATGCTTCTCTGTAAGAAACATTAGCACAGTTCATGTCATCATGAAGTGATGAGGCCGAACATGATGTACTTACAAAAATTGAACAATATATGGAACAAATGCTTGTAATTAGTCGGTTTGTTTTACATTGTCCATATAAAATTTAGGGATTTTGGAGCATAGTGTCTCTCTTTTAGTACCCATCTGCTGAGCACTTATTCTCTATAAGTCTATTGACAAATGCATTCTGTTCTTCTAATGGAAGCCCATTGGAGATTCTCTTTAATTTATGCTACTTATCCCAGAAATTAGAAGGACATAATATATGAACAGACCGCTCTACATTGGAAATTTTACATCTACGTTGCTTATGTACGCTAGACAATTACAATAAAACGCAGGGGTAGGCAGCCTTTGGCACTTTAGGTGTTGTGGACTACATCTCCCCCGAAGCTTTGCCAGCAGTATGGCTGTTAGAGCATTACCCCTGCCCTAGGAAATTAGTGCTTTTTAAGTAAACCTTTTAAAATACTGCACCATGAATCTGCATGTGTTTTGGGCAGTTGAGTGTTAACTTTTGCTCGGAATAGTGGACTATTATTTTTATTTCTGCTGGGCACCCCAACACTATTCTGCAGAGCCTGAGCATGGCTCTGTTCCACGTGAGTGCATCTAGTTTGTGTGTACTCCAATTATCCGTTCTCTGTATATATTTTCTCTTGTAGATTTTGCCTATGTATGTAAGCAAGATTATTGATATTAGAACTGTTTTTATCCTTTTATATTTTGTTTACGCAACACATTTTTTCCCATTCGGTTCGAAGCTCTGCTGATTGATGTACAAGGAAAAGAAGTTTTATAAATTTTAACGTTAAGTTATCATGTTCTTTCCTATTGTTGTCTAAAGTTTGGAAAATGCCTTTATAAAGTTGAGTGTGCGTGTTAAATCGGTTTGTCTATAAGCTGCTCATATTGTGACAGAAACCTTGTGTTGCTCCTGAGAAGGAGTTTTGTTCTAATGCGAGGAATGTTGATTACATTGTTCCTCCGCTACACTTCATAATTTCTCCATTCCCAGCAAAGTAGCTCATAAATCATAGCAAACAGATTTAAAGCAAACAATATATTTTTGTTTTAAAACGTAAAATGAAATGGCATTAGCCTTCTATTTAAAATGACAAAGTGAACTGCAAGTGCCGTGAATATTGCGCTGAAATAACAAACAGGTCCCAGTTATCTTTCTTCATGATTGCGCAATCAGAAATGTATTCACCGTTCGCATGGACAGTTCCTATCCATAATTTATTTTCGCTCTTTCTTAATGCAGTTTTCCTTTACTAGAGAGGTCTCTTTATTTTACTGTCCTATCGCAGTCTGTCGTAATTGAATGCTGTTGCTGATATTCTTAGCTGTGGGCAATGAAACCACAAAGTTTCTTTAAATTGTAATAAACACCTAATACAGATTTGTTTGTTTTCTCCTTGGAACATCTGGAAGAATTCTTTTATTTTATTTTTTTGTAAATCATTCTTTCATTGAGGCATAGGTAAAGTGGATACAGAAAAGAAAAAGTGGGGATATATATTAAATGGTCACACATCCAAATTGCAATGATACACACATTGATATATCCTCTGCGACATGGCATCCTCATTTTAAAGTTATAGTATACATGTTAAAATGACACATCAAAGCACCCAGTAAAACAGTGGTAGTAGAGTAAAGATAGTAAGCTAGATGTGTATTGAAAGGTACTTGGTGGATAGTAAATTAGTAGCTAGCTATGGCTAGAGAATCATCAGTTCCACCAAGAGTAGATAATTAAATGGTCAACTGTATGAGCCTAATTCACAGCCAATACTAAAACACATAAATTGATCATAACAAAGTGCCTGGCAAGACAATCTATGCTTAACAGTAGCGGAGTAAGAGACGTGATGAGGTGCCTGAAAGTGAGTACAATTTAGAATAAAATAACATAAAGTGCCAGTGGGAGTACTGTAGGGTAAACGTTAGCTGGCGTAATATATACGTTGCGGTTCATGTTTGGGATAATAAGTTGAAGGACCACTGGGTCTGCACCACTATTGATTATAACAGTTTGCTAGACTTGGTCACCAGGTCTCCAGGTTAGTTACGAGGGTGGATGCCTATGTATAGTGTGAGTTTGTCACCCTGTCATGGCTGTTAAGTGATATCACAAATTATTTGCCTTGCGTAAGAGCCTTGGCTAGGTAATGACATATAATCCATCATTTAGCACTTGCATCCTTTTAAAATGCGCAATCATGGAACTTCAAAGGCTTAAGATAATCTCCTATTTCTTAGCATAAGATAAAGACGGTAACACATTATAATTCCTTACTCTAGTAAGGAAAGGAATTAGGCGCTCACTGTAGTAATAAACTGAGAATGATATCGGGCAGCTGTAATCAGTACAAGGATTCCCGACCTTGTGAGTGTTAGAGTATAGAAAGAATGGAGGAGACCGCGCCCCAGAATGTATAATTAAAAATCGTATACGTACACAAGTCTTTTGTGGTGTTATATATATACAATTGACCTCAAAAACAAAAGGACATGAAGGAACAATAGCGCAAAATGTTATATTCAGTGAGTAAGTGTTCAAGTACTCTTATATGGTATCACTCACATTTGCCAGAGCTAACTCAGAGATCTGCATGTTCCTTTTATGTAAGGTTTATCACCTGTCCTGTTTTATATTATATAATATGCTTGATGCCACCATATGCACTTAAGTCATTTGTCCATTTCAAATCTTCTGTATGTTTTATGTCACTATATGCACATAAATACTGTTAATACTATTTGTGCATTTTAAATTCAAATTTAAGAGTTTCACTATGAATTCGGGATCTAATTCTCATCTTTTACATTTTTTTCTTTTATATTTATATTTATTGCTATATATATATATATAATATCTGTGTCTGCTTATTGATCTCATTATATCAATATATAAAATATAATCCATCCTACATTGGAATTTAAATAACACGGGTTGTTAAGATTATGTATTGTTGCAATAACTTAGCCCCATCCTTTCATTTTCCCACACTTTGCCCTCTTATGATATGGCTGAAAATTACTGCTGATATAGAAGAAACGAAGTCACTTCCGCCGGATGTCCGGACTGATCTGTATAAAGTGCAACAAGGTGGACTTTATACACACTAAAGGAACGCGCAAACAGTTGATTTGAATCCTCTCTCCACTTTCCAATATCGGTATTTACCGATCGGAATGCAGCAGCGCCATTTTGGCTTTGTTTGCATTCCACAGTTCTATTAAACGCTGCGTCACTTCCGGTGTGACGTGTGCATTCCAATAGTGGTTACAGGAAACAGGAAATGATACCTGTAGTACACCAGGAGATAATTACCATTAATAGACTAACTATATAAACAAATGCAACCAGGACTTAACCCACACTTCTGAAGAAGCCTCCACAGGTGAAATGTGTAAAGTGGGACTCTTTTAAAGACACTACATAAATTTTTATTGTTTTTGTTAATAAATGGTAAATTTTTACACCTTTTAAAAAAATGTACTCTCTATCTTCGATTTTTTTTATTTTTTTTATTTCCTGGTTACCATCATATTCCCAGGTGAGGATTATACCACCCATGCTGCACACACCAGAGCAAGTTCTGCTCTAGTAAATGTGAGTACATTACTTTACTTTATTTTCTTTTTAACATCTAGAAGTACTTACTTCACTATTGGATTATTTCTCTGTCTCTTTATATATGACCTACATACTGCACTTTGCCTGAGTCTACCAAAGACGCCAATTTCTGCATATATCCTTAGACGGGGATGTAACGGCTACCCAGCTGTACAGGGGTATCTGCCGTTGGAGATGTCCTTTTCTGTGCAAGCTGCTGTGCAGTAATGGAGTTCTTATTCCCATCCACGATATCCCAGGGTATAATCCAGCAGTGCTGTAAAATGAGGCAGAGTAACGGTACCATAAATCCCCTCCAAGAACGAGACGAGGCTACGTTTTGAAGGGTCAAGTAGAACTAACTTTTAATGACAGGCGATCTCTTTTTATGCAATGGTGCCCTCTGAGAGGCTACACCCACATAATTAGTAACACAGCCAATTAGACACATGGTTCAACCCCCACGTCTCCTCCCCTCAGATAACATGTAACACAATTAAAACAGACATAAATTTACCCACATTCTGGATGTACCCCAAAAACAGGGGGTACACCTTTAAGTCCAGCTACCACTCAGGGGAATAACATATCCAAATTTCAAGTCATTCGGTTGCGGGGTTCGGGAGTTATGGGTCTTTGAAGATTTGATCAACCGCACAGGGTTTTCAGCCGAAAAGAGTTCCACAAGTTTTGGCCTTGCAGTCGGTCCCCGTTCGTGAATAAAAACCCCACGAACCCCTTGCCATCCACAGTAATCCTGCCGTTCGCCTGAATCCCCATGCATGCTTAAACAAAACTACCGAACGGCCGGTCGTTCGGTAGTTTCAGCACGAACTTACGAGCTCCTGGAGGTCTCAGCGGTGTTCGCCTGTTTGCGTATCCGTTTTTAGTTCCATGCGTTCACAGGCAAACACCGCCGTTCGTGCGTAAGATGGCCGCGAACACGTGTAAAGTCCCGAAATGGCGGCCACCTACTCTGAGTACAAAGGGATTCGTCTGAACCATGCGAACGGCTCCACAATCACTGGGAGGTAAAATAGTAATTAACTGTTCCCCTGGGTGGTCTGATGTTCGGTATTTTGGGTGGTTTGTTAGGGTAGCAATAGTTACACGAACACCAGTCATTCGGTTCTGTTTAAACCCCCCTAGCAGCACTGTAGATAAAGTTCAGGCAAAACAATACAGGGTTCTGTTACAGGGGATTTTTCCATCCACGTACACGAACAGCTGAGCTTTGAGTTAGCTCAGGCAAATGTGAGTGATACCATATAAGAGTACTCGAACACTTACTCACTGAATAGAACATATTGCACTATTGTTCCTTCATGTCCTTTTGTTTTTTAGGTCAATTGTGTATATATATAACACCACAAAAGACTTGTGTACGTATACGATTTTTAATTATACATTCCGGGGCGCGGTCTCCTCCTCCATTCTTTCTATACTCTAGTAACATGGTGATCGAGATGAGCAAATAAAGAAAACCTGGAGAGGTATGCGAGTGTAGGGGCCGTCCAGTAAGCGAGTCCCGGTATTGGCTATCTGGGGGCTTAATGGGTGTTGAGCGGCATTATGAGACAGAGTCCGAACAGAGCCCTACCTTAGCCCTGGGCCATCCTGAAGTCCTGCATCCATTGTCCACGAACTTGGGAGCTCATGCTAGAGACAGAGTTCTACCCTGTAGTCGATGTCCTGGGATCGTATCCCTGTTGGTCTTCGGCCCGGGTAGGCCACATGTGTGTGATTGTAACGCTGTTGAGGAAGGAGCGCCCCGAGAGGGCCTGCTTATCTCCCTTCTCTTCCTCCCCTCACTCCTGTCTGCCAGTGCTGTTGTCATCTCAAGGTGGGCTGAAAGCGTAGCCCAGAAGGTGTCAAAGATCTGACACAGTGTTGTTTCAGCTCACATGTGCACTGTCTAGGGCATGCTACAGTGCATGAAGGCTGTAGAGGGTTGTGGTGTTCTCCAGTGGGCCGTCGCACCCCAGCTCAAACTTGAGTATGCCTCAGTCCGGGTAATCCAGCTCTGAATGGGCTTGTGTTGTGTATCACCAGGCTCACCAGCGTCTGCTTAGCGTCTCTTAGGGTCATAATGAGCATGTGGCCCGAGGTTAGCTCTGGAATTTAGGTAACACAGAGTCTGGAGCTCAGATAAGACACATCTGATCCGTTCAGCAGTCAGGCTCCGCCTCCTGCAAAGAATTCTTAATGCTGATTTGGGCATTGGGAAATCGCAGTGCATTCCTTGTCAAATCTTTTCATTTCTTAGTTAAAAAGAAAAAATATGTATATTGAAGGGACCCTCAATGTACCATTAGAACTTATGCTCCATTCACAAAGTATAGTGCATGAGGTATCCTCTGTCCCGTTGTGCTTTTGTTTCACTGCAGCTGTAAGCCCAACCATTTACTCAGATATTTATCACAGTGGAAGTCATGTTTCTCCTTTTCATAAAAGTGCAGGTATGGAATATGCTCACTGGGTGAATAGACACAAGTCAAACACCTTACGTTTCTATGTGGTTACCTTACAGCTTTCTGTGGAGGAGCTTGAACTGAACTCTTATCTATAGCTCCATTTCTAAAAACAATCTAGACGCTGATAACTGGCTAGTATCTATCTGGGTTTTTTGCCTCCCTTTGTAGTCTAGCACTCTGTTCTCACAGAAAAACATTACCTTTAATTGTACTTTAATTGTAAGCTTTCTGCTGTTGGAGCCCTCAGTATTTAGAGAACCATCACTTTTTTTTGACTGTTCAATGAAAGGTTTTACTCAAATAAGCATTTAAGAATAGAAACCGCAAGAATTTTGCATAGTGGACAATACAGCAGAACCCCTGATGGCTTCTATTTTAGTTTCTGCTTTCATAGATTTTTATTCACTATTCTTTAATAGGAGCGTGGAGATAAAGTGCAGTCTTTATGTATGTATGTATTGTTCTGTCAATGTTCGTCACCGAATGATAAAAGCCCCAAGCGTTCCCCTGATGTGCCATACATTTCACGGACGCGTGTCCACAGTCTAAATCTATAGAACCTGATTACGTGTAAATCACCACACGACATGAAGGCACATGATTTTTGCGTAAATAATTGATCGAGAAGCTGCAGTTTCCTTGTGAGATATAAAGGTTTGTACTAATAATCTGGGAGAAATTAAAGGTAAATGTATAAATCATAGAAAGCCGTTCAGAGCGTAACGCTGATAACTATTGTACCTAGAATGAAAAAATCCTTGAAGCTGTAGGTGTGTTTTGTCAAGGAGCTTGTAATGTGTTATTTGGTGAATTTATCACCCAATTTTTTTTAATTATTGCTGATTGTATTTGGTTATAAATATTGATGACATTGGGGGCACATTCCTCTATTTGCTACTTTGTTCTGATTAATGTGATGCTTATATGATTCCGAAAGTATGTGGTAATCAGCTTGGCCAAGGTCATAGGTTGGTGGCAAATCAACTAGTCATATGCTTTTAGGGCCTGGTGCCCTTAACCTTTTCATCTGGAAAATCATAATTATCATTCAAATATTATCTTTAGCTATGAAATTATATAACTGCCAAGTGCTACTTGGTAAATATTGTAAAAAATAATTTTTATTTTTGGGCAAGAGCCTGATTGGTGAGCAGCACATATAATGCATTGCACACATCGCCAGCATGCAGACAGTTAACAAATAGACAGGAGGGAGCAATTCTTTTAGGATGGCTGCATAAAGGGTCAGAGGTGACTCACAGTAAGAGGTCACTGGAGCTTGACTCTACAGTCTGATTGCTGAGCACATACTATTCATGTTACAGCTCCAGAAAAGGGACATGAAGAATATTAAAACTAAATACAATATGTTTGTAAAAAGACATTCTATTTCCTGCCCAATTCCAAAAATCCTCTCTGTCCATACTCCTTTCGTCTGTTGGAATAATGGCACACGCTAACCAAAGTCTGTCTTTTTATGCGTGCCTTTAACAAAAGGCAGGAAGGAATCATAAACGCTACATAAGTAGCGCTTCTAATTTTGAATGGGGGGGTAAGGGGATGTTTGTATTTGTTCTTGTTTTGTTTTTTCTCCTTTGGAGTGTATTGATATAAGGTGACCTTGACTCTCAGACAAGCTAATCTAATTGTAGTCTTTGGAATCAGTGGCTGGCGGCTGCATCTCTTACTTCGTCATAATCCCTTTTACTCTTCTTGAAACAGTCTGTGGCCTTGTTCAATAAAGGAATAGGAAATCTTAAGTCCTTCCACTCCCGGGATCACAATCGAATAGTTAATAAGGCTAAGCCAACTGGTTAAATGTTGTAAGGTCTTTTTGAAGTAGGGAAGTTCTACCTTGGGAACAGGTTGTCATGCAGTTTTGGCAAATGCACATTACCCCTTTTCCTGCGATAATATGAAAAAGTTATGTGACTGAAATCTGTGTTAATTGCTTGAAATGCTTACTCCATTGGAGTGTAAACATCTTGCCACTAATCCCTAAAATGAATTCCCTGAATTCCCTCTGAATTTGTGTTTTATTGCCAGATTTGTGACTTGCAGGAGGGGCAGATTCCCACATGAATGTTTTTGTTTTTCTGTGCAGTGGAGACGAGAGGAGACTGTCAAAGTCTTTGAACAGTTTATCATTTAGAAAGTTTGTATCATCCATCCTGTTGGTATTTAGAAAGTGGTGTCTGTGTGAGGAATAGATAGGGTAATCCGTTGCTGACATCCCATATTGTTTAAACAGTCCTCTCCTAAAGGACATTCTGCGCCCCCTACTGACTTTAATTTTAGTTTTACACTTCTTTACTTGATATGTGGCCCTGATTTCCCATATTTAGCTTCTTGCCATCTTGTCCAGCAGTTTAAACTGGAATTTTGATATGTAGACCTAGTTAAATGTTTTAGCAGAAGCACATAAACAAGTAACATGAAGTACATTGTGTATGCTCGTAATCTCAAACCGTACATTATGGGTGCACTATGATGCAGTGAACAGATTATTAGGAGGGCTCTTCTCCTTGGCAAAATGAAAACTGCGTAATCAGTTTGGCTGAATTTCACTGTTTAGTAATAGCCAAATACCACAGTATTATAGTGAAATTAATTATGTGGCAATCTAACCACTACTGGAGCTGAATAGTCAAGGACTTCCTTAAAATCATCACACTGTTTCCAAGTATATTGTCCTAAATTTTGGTCTTACCGGAGTAATGGTACATGGCTCTAACAATTGATAAATGGCATAATTTGCTAAAATAATGGCTAATGTTCTGCAAATTAAATATTTTAGACTATCAGGTAAAAGGGAAGGCAGCCTGCTGATAAATTGCCAAATTTCTACAATTCTTTTTCTAGTCATTAGAAATATTTTCCCCTCCCCCTTCCAAATGTAATAAAATAAGCACATTTGAGGATAGTAGATAAATTTGCTCTCAAATCATATTAAGTATATACCCGGGCTGCTAGGAATACATGTGCAGTTCATTCTAGGGAAATAAGTGCTTTGTATATAGCTACCTTCCCAGCACAGGTACAGTACAGATTTGAGGATGTACGTGAATAAACTTAGGTATCAGGTAGAAAGATATCTATATATCTTCTGTTTAGCTTATAGCGTATATTTTCCCATCACTGTTTGCAATAATTGACTACATTCCTGTCTCATCTTCTTTATTTATAACTAGTTACAGACTAGGATTATTCCCAAGGCATACAAACGTCTATAGCGGGCCATTCTCAGCACTGCTACGTTTGTAACATCTTAATTGTGTAATGTAGGCTTTAACTATTGTGAATTACATGGCACAGATTCCAGATCACGACTCCTCTGATATAAATTGCATCATTATAGGGAGTGGAGTCTCATGTGGATTCCCATCTAGGTCTTACCCAGCATTAAGGACTGCACCCCTGTGCATATTCTCCAACCTTTGAACCCTAGAATCTATGTGCCTGATTATAAACGGGGATGGAGGTACAGAACATGTTCCCACAGAACCCCTCTTTCCACGGTTCTATGAGTATTATCACTCAAGACCTTGTGAGGGCTTTCAGCAGCTCCTACTGAAATTTTTAGGTCGACATAAAAATGTTTACAGTCGTGTTACTTTGGGATAACTGGTTCACACAAACCACTCAAATTATCCCTAAAGGCGCATGAAATATCTCTTCTTTCTTGCCCTTTCAATTGCTAATTGCATTTATTGCTGGTTTGTACATGCTGCTTGCCTTTTCTGATGCTTTCTATATCAAAAAGCTATCAATAATGTATGCACAGGGACACCAGCTGAGAGAAATATATTGTAGCTGATAGGAAATCATTGAAATTAATAACTGAGCCATGTGGCTTTCATGGAGCTGTAATGTTGTTTCTAACAATAGATCTCATATATATCTGGTAAAGCCTTCCATCACTCAGTTTTCTTTAAACTTTGGAATGAATTTTATCACCTAAGCAATGGTAGAATATAAAGAAATGACAAGATAGCAGAATTTCAAGCAGATGTCCATTGCTGTCATTCATAGCCCCTTCTGATCTAATTATACTTTTTGACACCTTTTCTCCTTCGTGGCCTCTTCTGGTCTAGATTATGGCAGCTTTTCATCATGATTCTGAAGAATAACACTCTCTTTTAAGGCAAATCTTTCACTCGGGCATGTATATAGGTGATACATTTTCCAAACAAAACTAATTCCACACCCCTGTTAGAGAGGAAATTTTATAAAAGCAAGGGAAAAGTTTGGAGGGCAGGGGGGCACATCTGTACTCAAGATGTACTTGGATACACTAAGAATTGGGAAGTTAAGAGGTGATTGTGAATGGATATGTGTGGCAAAAAATAAATATTGTGCTTGAGTATCCTTTAGTGTGGCAGTTTTGGATATGTTTCCCTTTTTAATCTCCTTTTTTTTTTTTTTTTATTGTTTGACTTGAATTAGTGGTGTGCTTCTCATTATGTGACATGTAATACATGACCTGTAAGTGTTGAAAATGGGTTTCAATTCTAGAAATATGAAGTATTCTTAAAGTCAGGACAATTGCACACATTGTGAGATAGTCTTCACTATAATGTGATTTTATAGTAATGTGGTTAATGCCGGTTCTCTATGCATTTGTGCACTGTTGTGTTTTATGTGCTCTGAAAGTGGCTTTGGCACCCCCAAAACTATTTTGAGAATTTCACAAGTATAAAACTGTTATGGAATTCTCACAAAGACTGTGAAAGTATTTAATTTTCAAGATAACCCCTGCTTTGTCTTATGGTAAAACTCTAACATGACAAAAGGTGGAGATACCATTGTCAAGTTTTGTTACTTCCCACAGCATTTTGCCCTGCATAGGCACTAGTCTCCCAGTGCTTTCCTATGGGGAAAATATTGGTTTCCCTGAGATCATTGTCTCAATGACATCAGCCAAGGATGTGGACGGCAGCATGAAAACCAATAATGCGAGGGAGAAAAGATGAGTAAAATACCACCCAAAAAAGTATAAAAAATATTTCATCTTCCTTAAACAGCCACCAGGGCACTGTGGCATTAGGAATAAATATTTGTTTTCCGAATACTATAGTGTTCTTAAAGGGACACTATAGTCACCAGTGCAACCACATTTATTCCTGACCTTATAGTGTTAACATGACCATCTAGCCCCCCTGGGCCCCTCATGCCTCCATAAATATAGTACAAATCTTACTGTATTCAAGCCAGAAGCTGTAAATCTGCATGCTGTTAGACACAGGAAAAACAAGCAGTCTGCTGACATGTGATAGCCTGATCCAATCACAATGCTTCCCCATAGGACTGGCTGAGACTGACCAGGAGGCAGATCAGGGGCAGAGCCAGCATGATTCAAACACAGCCCTGGCCAATCAGCATCTCCTCATAGAGATGAATTGAATCAATGAATCTCTATGAGGAAAGTTCAGTGTCTGCATGCAGTGGGAGGAGATACTGAATCACAAGATGCTGTGCTCTGCTGACTGCAGATCTGAGTGGATGGAGGCATATTATCCATCAATTCCAAAGTCCCTCTGGTTCACTCTGAGTGACTGCAACTGGAGGTCTCCCTAGCTTTCAATGTAAACACTATTTTCTCAGAAAATAGGGTTTACATAGTTACATAGCTGAAAAGAGACTAGCGTCCATCAAGTTCAGCCTTCCTCACAAATGTTGTTGCTGTTGCTCCAAAAGAAGGCAAAAAACCTGGTCTGAAGCGCTTCCAATTTTGCCACAAACTAGGAAAAAAATTCCTTCTTGACCCCAAAATAGCAGTCAGATGTCTCCTTGGATCAAGCAGCTATTACCTCACTAATTAGAAATTATATCCCTGTATGTTATGTTTTTGTAAGTATTTATCCAATTTCAGTTTAAACATCTGTATGGACTCTGACAAAACCACCTCTTCAGGCAGAGAATTCCATATCCTTATTGTATTTACTGTAAAAAAAACTTTTCTTTGCCTTAGATGAAATCTCCTTTCTTCCAGCCTAAATGTGTGACCTTGTGTCCTATGTATAGCCCTGTTTATGAGTAGATTTCCAGATACAGGTTTGTACTGGCCCCGAATATATTTGTATAAAGTTATCATATCCCCTCTCAGGCGCCGTTTTTAATGGCCTTAGCAACTGCAGATTGACATTGCATATTGCTGCCTAATTTGTTGTCTATAACAATTTCCAAATCCTTCTCGTGTGTGGTTATCCCTAATTCACTACCGTTTAATGTGTAAGTTGCTTGTGCATTCTTAACCCCGAAGTGCATAACTTTGCATTTCTCTATGTTAAATTTCATCTGCCATTTTAGTGCCCAGTCCCCCAATCTATCCAAATCTCTCTGCAGCAAAGCAATATCCTGCTCACATTTTATTACTTTACAAAGTTTTGTGTCATCTGCAAACACTGATACATGGCTTTCAATGCCTATTTCAAGATCATTTATAAATATGTCAAATAGAAGTGGTCCCAAAACAGAACCCTGAGGGACACCACTTACCACTTTTGTCCAGCCTGAAAATTTACCATTAATTACAACTCGTTGTACTCTATCCTTAAGCCAATGTTCTACCCAAGAACAAGAATATTCATCTAGACCAATTTCTTTTAGTTTGAAGACTAACCTATTGTGAGGAACCGTATCAAATGCCTTGGCAAAATCCAAGTAGATCACATCCACTACAACACCCTGATCTATACTTCTACTTACTTCTTCGTAGAATGCAATTAGGTTAGTTTGACATGACCGATGTTTCATAAAACCATGCTGATTATTGCTAATAACAAAGTTCTCCCCAATGAATTCCTGAATTTTATCCCTTAATAGCCCTTCAAATATTTTCCCAGTTACAGAAGTTAAGCTCACAGGTCTATAATTTCCTGGCAAGGATTTTGAACCCTTTTTAAATATAGGAACAACATCTGCCTTCCTCCAATCCTCCGGTACAACACCTGAAACAAAAGAATCTTGAAAAATTAAATACAGAGGTTCACTTATTTCCCCACTTAGCTCCTTAAGTACTCGTGGGTGAATACCGTCAGGCCCCGGAGCTTTATTTACATTAATTTTCTGTAATAGCTGGAGCACCTTGTCTCGAGTTATCCAATCACAAGTTATTTGCAAGTTTTTTGCAGCAATCATTTGCATATCTCTTGCCATAGGA
Source organism: Pelobates cultripes (assembly GCA_933207985.1). Classification (NCBI taxonomy): domain Eukaryota; kingdom Metazoa; phylum Chordata; class Amphibia; order Anura; family Pelobatidae; genus Pelobates; species Pelobates cultripes. The sequence goes on along the minus strand of OW240919.1, from coordinate 78,958,994 downwards.
TCCTCATTAATATATACTGAAGAAAAATAGTTATTTAAAATTTCTGCTTTTTCCTGGTCTTCATTAGCTAATAAACCCAACTCTGTTTTTGTGTTTACATGAGAGAGGATGCAGGGAGCTATAGTTCTCACCTGAACAACCTCATTAAGCTGAAGTTGTTCAGGTGACTATAGTGTCCCTTTAAGTAGAATTCACTTATTGGAGTTAACTCTGAGTGCACATGCATTCAATCTCCCAATGCCTTCTTTTGGGAAAGCATTGGATTGCCAAAGATCATCAATCTATATGATGCCTATGTTGCATAAGTATAAATACAAAAATATCATTAAAATTTTGATTGGAAATGCTTTGGTTAAATGTAGTTGTATTTTATCCCCTTCCAGAGCACCAGAAGATGTGTTACTCTGCTTTAGTCTTATCGATGATTTTCTCTATGGGAGAGCCTCTTCCATACCACCATTATGGTAAGTATCCATTATAGTATGTTTTAAGCATTTCTTCTTTTTCACTTCTAGGTGACTTTGAGTTCCCTTGTAGCACTGTAACTTTGTTTTTTGCCCCAAGTGTCACAATAAAACCTAGTCTACAATGCAATTGCAGGATGTTTTAGACGCTATACTGAAGAACTGGAACTCTTTTGTTACAATAATCTTACTTAATGCCAGTTAGATGTTTGCAGAACTCAATAATCAATTTAAGATTAGCTTTGGGTTGTGCTTTTATTTTTCTAAAAATCACTTCAGCTTTAAAGTTCATTAATTACCTGTCCTGTCATCCTGACATATAAATTACATTACCTCTGAAGTGCTGTACATGCAGGCACATCACTTTTAAAGTAATGTGCATGCATCATACAGACTTTCTGTACATATGCCTGGAACATCATGGCTACACAATGTTGCCCTGGTTGTAAAACCAAGTATGTTTTTTTTTTTATATATATATTTTTTTTCTTTCATATTTTGCCAGCTGTACACACCACTGTAAATGCTTTGAGAACTGTTTGACTCCTTAAAATTTGGGGTGGGGAGGATGGGGGCCGCATCAGAACACCCCCGCCACTCCTGGCGCATTATACCAGTACATTTTTGTGGTTATGATGCCTAGTGTGTTCCTTTTACATCGTCACACAAAGGTCATAGCATTTAAAGGACGCCCTGGGTACAGCTACAGCGTACAGTAGCCACTTTGGTGTCCTCTAAGCCAAAGTTTCCCAGAGCCCCTTTAAGTAATATTTAAATGTATCAAATTCTAAGTGCAACAAAAAATTACCAGTTGCAGCCACTTTAAAAAAAAAACAAAAAAAAACAACTTATATGTGAGTGCTATAAGTTTTCTACTTTCAATTATAAAATAAATATTTTTTTATTTTAGTTTTTTACTTTACTTTAGCAATATTCATACCCATAATTCTAGTTGATTGCTAGTATGTTTTTCATAAGGCAGCTGTTTCAGCGGAAAGGCCTGCCAACTATACAGATGTGGAAACGATGGATTGACTTGCACCATGCCGGTGGCTGTCAGTGGCATGCGTTGCTCATGGAAGTTGTTTAGTAAAGGCGGCACTGTCTTTCTTCCTTCAGGCATGCTTTAAATCTCCTTCTGGCATTGGTGATGATTTGTTTTGATCCAGTACATGAGTTGTGACATATGTTATGTTCATAGTGCTCGCAATCAATGAACCGAGACATGAGTCATGCACCAGCTGTGAATATAAACACATCTATGTTACTCTTGTTGTGAACAGAACATCTGAACTCCCAGTTTGTCCAGTTCCTGTTGGACGTTATTGAGAACGGTTTGCCATCTGATGTTACGGAGCAGCTGCCGGACCTGTTTATCAATGTGCTTCTGGCTTTTAACCTTCATATACCAGGTGTGAACTCAGTATGTCTCATTGAACAAAACGTTCAAGTGTTTGTGCGTGTGTTTGTACAGGTAGGAATGATTTGACTATACTGAATTTCCTTTAACCCTTTAGATATGTCATTCACCCGACAAAGCTGTGATCATACCCTTTACTACTCCTATTCTCTGTTACTCTATAAAAGAGCCAGCATCCCATTAACTGAAGCAAAGTTCATGTAAAACATAACGAAGCAGGATGGCTAGCAGTTTTACAGTCACCATAACTCATCATGGGGGGTTAAGATTGAGTCTATAAATAAACAAAAGGTCACCTACTGGCTCAGATCATTTAACAATTACAAGTGGCAGAACCAGTCAGCAGTCCATCAAACATGGCAGGCTCACAGAGAGACAACAAGAAGTTAAAGAAACACTGCAAGCACTATAACCATTACATGGTGGTTTTAAAACATTTGACTTCTTACATTGGTGTGGGGGAGGTGCCAGGCTCAACTGGAACAAAAATAAAGTATCAGCACTAACCCTAAATTTGTGTACCAGCCCAAAAATTAAAAAGGGGTGTGCATAAATTTAAAAAAAGTCCCCTAAGTGATTCAATTTTAAAGATTTATAGTCCATGTAACGCAAAAAAAGTAATAGTGTGTATTGTCTACACACTCATTTGAGACATAACAGTGTATTATTACACCTTTATTTAAAGTGAAAGGTACATCAAGTAATCTGTTGTTTACTTTTCAAATCATACTCCACTTCATTATCATTCTAGTGTAAAAGAAGAAAATGCAGAATCAAACTTCCTATATGTGCTAATTAAAAATACATTTGTAGTGGGGAGGTGGAGCTTAGCGGCAAACCAGAGCAGTCACCAATTTCACCAGCTAAGCAATAAGCACACAATCTGCTAATTAACGGCCGACCTACCATCCATCCACAGACGAACAAGTTGGATACACACACGGGCATCCTGCCGATCCAGCAGATGTCCTTTCTTTCACTCCCCGGGCAAGAAATACAGCTGCAAAGGCCTACCGCAGAGTGGAACGACCCCTGGAGTTCGCCAGAGGATTACCAGAGTGGAGTGCAGCTGCAATCCTAGATCCCACACACCGAACCCCATACTCTTGAGGAGATGGGGCGACGGTCACAAAAAACAACCACGCTTGCAACCAAACCGCAACGCAACATCAGTCTCATGCTGCAATCTTTCCTGCTGGCCCAGTCTCTGGCTCCCCCGGAGGCCTCCCCCGCGCAGTCCATAGACAGGGATTCCACACAGAGCCTAGCTACCACTACAAAAACAGGGAGACTACACAGGCTACTGGACGCCCTATCCCTGCCACTAAACAGGACATTCTGGACATGCTGATTGGGCTACAACTAAACCTGAGACATATGTGGGAAGCAGACTTGAAGGTTTTTGCAACTGAGGTACAAGCAGTGCAAACCTGCACCCAAGCCATAGAAGAAGAGATACAGGGCCTAAAACATGGCATGGATTGTCTAAACAACATGGTGCGCCAACTGCAAGCCTCATAACCTCACTTGGCAAGTCACCCTGCTGAACGACAGAGGTAGAAGGAAGAACATAAAAATCGGGGGTATCAGAGTCTGTGCTTCTGGAAGAACTCCCACACTTCATCAGGCGCCTAGTGACCTCGCTACTACCCACGAAACAAACCAAACATTTCACATTTGATGGCATTATCCTAAGATGTCAAACTCTATCTGATAAGATGGCCTTAATGGCAGTACTTAAAGGACAGACGCCTTATGATTTTGAATTGAGCCAAATAGCATTTTTTTAAAGGACTTAAGCAGAGCCACACTACTTTGGTGAAAGAGCATGCAGCCTATTACCAACCATCTCCAGACGGCGGGACTCCCCTACAGATGGTCCACCCCACGGTCATTGTAGGTCACCAAAGCCAGTGAAACATACAAAATCTCTGACCCCACGAAGGGACCTGCCCTGCGAGCAACCTTGGGACTCTCTAATCGTATCACCACCAAACCGAGCTCACATATACGTACCTCAACACTGGGAGATGAGAAGCTCCACGACATAAGGCTTGAACTCTTAAGACCAGCAAACCTATATATCTCTGTTTTATAGTTTCTGTTTGTTTAGTTTCTGCTTGTTCCTGCCACAAGCCCGTACTACCAGGACTTCTTTACCTCCAGCATGGAGAACACAAACTCCGCCAGTTTCGGCGATCGCTCACCACTCAGATGATATATCTTTCCCCCCCACCTCCATCGCCCCATGGTAAAGGGGTAATACCCTCAGGGAAGCACTTACATGGTAAAGGGGTAATACCTTCAGGGAAGCACTTGCACTGAGCACCCTCAACATACTGGATAAAGCCTCACACTAATTGCTCCATCCACAAAGAGTGGTCCCAAGCAACTATTCTCACGCTACACACATGATGGCTTTTACCTAGTCTATTCCATAGTTTATTCATTCAGAGTGCTGTCACATTTTAGTAGACTACCCAATGCGTGATAGTCCAAGCGATCTCTTTAGGCGCAAGCGACTAAGACACCACACTTAACTTCATAGCTTAATTTGATGCCAGACACCTCACCAAGGGTCTCACACACAGCTAGTCTACCTCGAACAAGAAATGTATGCATAGTATAACACGTTACAACCTAAATTTTGAAGTTCCTAACACATGATGAAACCTTATAACTGCCTAGCGCACTCATAACTGTGCAATGTCATAACTATGATTAGACCTGTTAAGTGCCTGTTAATATGACTTTATCTTAATAACATGTTCCAGCCTATGCTAAACCATTTGCACTGAAAAAATGAAAGATTTATTTAAAAAAGTACATTGTAGTGAATACAAAAAAAATAATAAAGTGCCATAATATTGAAAAGACTCTAGCCCATTTAATAATCTGGGTTCCCAATAAAATTATAAATCAAATCTAATTTGTAATAAAACTTTACCTACTTAGTGATTTCATATAGTGCAGACTATGAGAACACACATACAGAGATGTAAGGTCAAGGGCTTTAGATGAGATGCATAAATATATAGTTGCTTATACAAAAGGCCAGCTATGACTGGTCCATACAACACGTATCTGTTTTGCAATAGATCAAGATTCTGAACTGAATCTTGTTGCCCAGCATCTATTTAACCAAGAACATGTATTTTATCCTTTCACAGTCCCGGCAAACAACTTAATCATGAAAGCCTTATGCAAGGTCTCCAATGTCAAGATTTTCACAGAGAAGCTGCTGTTGCTGTTAAATAGAGGTGGTAAGTGTCTAGATACTTGTGCTTTCTAGCCTGCTGTACTTTTAGTTTAAAGACCATTCTGGGGGAGCTTTTCAAAGTGAAGCCACCTTTTATCTGAATCTTCTTTTGTTTCCATTTCTCGGGTAGATGATCCAGTTTGCATCTTCAAGCACCAGCCTCAGCCCCCACATTCTGTCCTGAAGATCCTCCAGGATGTGTTCTCCAGCAAAGACACTGCAAATCTCTTTTACCATTCGGATATGATGGTTCTGATTGACATAATTGTGCGTCAGATTGCCGACCTTTCACCTGGAGATAAGGTGAGCTTTGGGAGGGAAGAGAGTTCTCACTTAGTTTAATCAGCGATGTGGGGTTAGGCTAGGAGCCTCTATACTACAGTGCGTTGCATTTGTGTTGGGGGTAGGGAGAGTGTTAATAAGAATACATTAGAGCAGGCTTCCCCCAAACTCCGGCCCTCCAGGTGTTGCTGAACTACAACTCCCATGATTCTCAGCCTATCTATTTCATTCATAGAATCGTGGGAGTTGTAGTTCAGCAACATTTGGAGGGCCGGAGTTTGGGGAAGCCTGCATTAGAGCAATGAAAAATAAACCTGTTGACTTGGGTAGCTACGCACATAATGCATAAATAGTCCTCTCACACCTCACCCCTCTTTCAGTCCTTACATTGGCTTCCTGTATCCTATAGGAGTCAATTCAAAGTGCTAACCCATACCTATAAAGCACTGAATAATCTTAGCCCCTCTTATATCTCCTCACAGATCCATAGGTATGCCCCTTCTCGGTCCCTCCGCTCTGCCCGTGACCACCTTCTGTCCGTCGCTCGTACCCGTACAGCCAACTCTCACTTGCAGGACATTTCGCGGGCGGCTCCCGTCCTATGGAATAGCCTGCCTACCACCATCAGACTCTCACCTAGTTTTCAGTCATTTAAGTGCCCTAAAACTCATTTCTTTAGGAAAGCCTATGGCCTCCCAGACTAACCTCCACCTCACATACCTGCCTCTTACTCTCTCCTTAAGGGCAGCACTCTACTCTCTACTCCAGCTCTGCTCCACTCCCACCTAATTTGACTTCTTTTCCATGTCCTAATGTGTCTTATACCCCACCTCCTATAGACTGTAAGCTCGTTTGAGCAGGGCCCTCTTCAACCCTTCGTTTCTTTAAGTTTTCTTGTAATTGTCCTATTTATAATCAAATCCCCCCTCTAATAATATTGTAAAGCGCTACAGAATCTGTTGGCGCTATATAAATCGCAATAATAATAGTAATTGTGTAGAATTAAAAAAAGTGAATTGGAACCCATTACATTGTAATGCATTCTATAGATAGTTTAATCAAAAATACTTAGCTTGCAAGATTTCACATGGTCTGTGTGCACTATGGATTTGTAAAACAAAAAAAACCAAAATCTAAAAAAAATTAAAAAATCCATGCATAGCATGAATTCCAACATGACATTACATTTTTCATATCCTTATTCTGTGTTGATCCTCAATTATCTGCGCTGTTAAAGCAATGATATTTACATAATTGATTTCCACTATTGAGATTTGTGATATTTACGGTCTGTGTGGGAATTTAGACATATGTCTTCATTTTCCTCTTTTTACCTTGCAGTTCAGCAGTACTGCAAATGTGACATGGGTACATGTTAATTAAACGTTTCATACAAGATACATAATGGACACGATAACAGCCACAATATATAGTATAAATCTTTTATTAGAACAACTGAAACAATCAATACATAAAAGGACAAAGCAACAAAAAAGGCAAACAGTACACCACACAGTAATTACCTAAATATCATAAGCCTCAAGACAGAAACACGAGCCACCAATCCCCCCAACGTTGCAGCACCTAATGGTTGGTCAGACACCCTTGATAAAGGCAACCAGTGGGTGCCCAAACAATGGGGGGGATTGGTGGCTCGTGTTTCTGTATTGAGGCTTATGAGATTTAGGTAATTACTGCATGGTTTGCAGTTTGCCTTTTTTGTTGCCTTGTCCTTTTATGTATTGATTGTTTCAGTTGTTCTAATAAGACTATGAATCGTGGCTGTTATAGTGTGCATTCTTTATCTTGTAAAGATTGGTTTATTTAGGCATATTAGGGAGTGCCTGTATAGTTTGCACTTAGCTGTTGTGTAGCATATTTTTTTGTCTCTCCATGTGTTTTGGGCTATTATAATTAAAAGTAACATGTCATGTAGACGTGCTAGCCATATTATTTTGATTTATAAACTCCCTGGCTTAAAGTAAATATTTAGGATACATAAGCTGTTAATTTCAGCCTCTCTCTTCTCAATTGCTTTCTCCGGTGATACTGTCACACTAGGAACTGAAAACTGCGTGCAGTCATGTGATGGTACCTGGATGTTGAACTTGAACTAAAAGTAACCATTTCAGTGCAGTAATCCCGTACCTAAAGATGTAAATTTTGTACTGTGGGTCATATATGTTCTGATGCAGTCAGGTAAGAAGGGAGCTTGAAATTAACTGCTTGGATTTAACGTGCCTGCAGGTTAGGAACTACGATTTTAGAGGTTTAGGAAACGGATTTGTTTGTGATGCATAGTCCATGCACTGCCCCTCTGGTAAAATACATTGATTAATTTATAATTTGCTATTTTTCTGTGCCTTTATTATGGCAAGTGCACTAGAGCACAGAAAAATCTTTAATATGTTGTATTGTGTTGTTTTTCCAATCGTAACACTAGAAGAATTGTGTGAACACTTTATCTTACAGCTACGGATGGAGTATCTCTCACTGATGCACTCCATCATTCGTTCAACCGACTACCTCCAACATCTGCACCGCCATCAGGACCTTCACGGAATCCTGCAGCGCATTTTAGCTGAAGTAGAGGAAGAGCCGCACTGTCAGATGGATAAAATGATCGCTCAAGAAATATACAAAGAGTTCCCCGAGTTCTCTCCAGAAAGTGGATAAACGTCAACGGATGTGGCACATGATTTGGTTATCTCTACTAATCACTTATAACATTATCATATGCACCTTTTAACTACCTTTTAACTGCACAGGAACATTTCCATCGCTGTTAACCCTTGTCGTTCTGAGGTGGTGTCATTTCTTTTCATGCCTCTTAGCAGTAACAGACCATGTTCCCCATAAGTACTCATTTATGACTTACCCAGTGCTGCTGTTTTTTTTTGTTTTTTTTTTAAAAAGAATCTTCGTTCAGCATACCTTTCTGCATTAAGTAGATTTCATATATGTGCATACTGTATTGTTTGGTTGTTGCAAAGATTTCTTTGACTGAGTCAGTGCCAGGCTGCTCACTAAAAAGTACTTTGAGGCAATATTGGTCACAAGGTTCGAGAAAATGCAAAACCTGTCCAGTGTCTTTTTTTAAATCTACCAACACCAATATGTGAAACTTTACATTTTTGGATTTTGCCCCACCTTTTTTTGACTGATGCAAATCTCATCCCTTTGTTAGCACTGAAATTGTTAGGAATTACTTCAAACTGGATCTAAATAGCGTCTGACTTTTTTGATAGTACTTTGCCCATTGTGTTCGTTTTGTGTTTTTTCGTGTGTATAGATTATCAGCCTAACAAGCATAGTTTAGGTTACAAATCTCTTAACTTTGTTTCTAACAAAAAACATTTAATGATTAAACTCATGCAGCTATCTACTCCATGGTCTCTAGGTACCAAATGTGACATTGTTTCAGGGTCAGTATTGCAGCTTGCAGTTGCATGCCATTAGCGGATGATCTAAAATTGTCTTAACACACAATAAATGTCTCCAATTCCTATACTTGCAAAATTCTACATATTTGAGTGGGTTCCTTTCCTTATTGATGTCTCTAATATAAATATCTTTAAATGTGTTTATAAATAGTAAAGAAATGACTTGCTTTGTAAGCAAATAACTGTCCTAGGGCGTTACCAGAATCCTCCTTTATTTTCCCTAATATGACAAAAAGTAGCATGGTAACCAGAGAGCAATGTTCACTTGAAGACTCAGGGAGGTTTACAATGCATTTATCAATAAAAGAGGTAATCTGCTTCCGTGTTTGTTAGGATAACAGAATAATAGACATAGTTTGCTATGCAATGCTCCAATATTAGCATATTACATATGTTTGCTTCTTTAACTTGGGTCATGTGTTCTAAGCTAGAGGAAAAAAAATACAGACAAGCATGAAGCGGGGACTAGGCATGTAGATTGTTCTAGGCTTACATCACAATCTATGGACCTAAAATGATGGTGCTTAGTGCAATAACCCACAGCTTAAAAATAGTTATTTACAGAGGGGTAATAATCATAACTCACTAGTTTATCTATACTATTGATTGGTAAAGGAGAAGATAGGCATAAAACCACAATTTCTGCCTGTCTGATACAAAATGTGTTTAGCAAGATTTTGCTGCTGCCGCTGAAAGTGAAGAGCCATTTTTTGTAAACCATTTTACTTTAGAGGTGATTGTACCCAATTCAGATGGGCTTCTACAAAACCCATATTCATTAGGCTTCTACCATGGCATGCAAGTAAGGCTTAAGGCTTTATTCACTAATAGTTGATTGTAAGCCAAACTGCAAAGCATAGGCTAAAATGGAAACGGGTCTCTAACTCCACTACAGTTAAAGCTGGACTGTCATGCAATTCTGTCTACAATTTGGTCTAAAAGAATGTTACGATTTTGGAATCGTATCGGTTGTTTCCTTTAGTAAGGGGCTCTATAGTTATATGAATTATTCTTTTCGGTACAGGGGATAAGTATACAGATTAGTAACATCACTGCACCCACTGTAGAGAGCCACCCTGTGGAGTGTATTGAACTCTGTATTAATAACAAAGGGAAGAAAAAGATCCTCGTTACAGCTACAAAAAGACTATGAATACCAAATTGCATAGAAGAACATGACTCTGCTTGTTGACTCTAATGGGTGCATTACAGTACGGATGTGCACTGAGTCCAGTCCTTTATTCACTTGCATTGCTACTTAACTCTGCCTGTATTTCTAATCAGTCCCTGGTGTAACTTTGCAAAAACCACAAACTGAGAATTTAATTTTATGGACCTTTCCTAAATGTCATAACGCCCACATCATCCGCTATGCAGAACAATGTCGTACAATGAACTGCATAATAAAGCATGCACTACAAAGAAAACTAACAAAAAAATGTCTGTCCTTTCTCCCTTTTTATATGTAATAAATCATAGAAAATAAATTTGTTCGCTCTATTCTCTGTTTTTTTTGTATTCATTTTAACTAAAAGCATCACGTGGATTAAAAGTAACATAATGTGTTGTAGACCGTTTAAATTTGATTATAAGTTTTTAGGAATAAAATGAAGTACAGAGGACATGGCTGAGTACTACACGATCAGATAGAAGGGATGCCAAATTTACCATGTTTTCCAATGTACAAACGTGATTCCGTGTACAGTGTACCAATCTTATGGTACAGGATGGATGTCTGATGTCTTATTAAATAGGTAAGCATCACTTGACAATTTGTTTTTTGTTTGTTTTGTTTTTGTTTTTTAAACCCTCAAGCAAACACTTGAAAACAAACATAAAAACTGAATTTAGAAAATTATGTAGTTTATAAACCTAGTAAAATTGCATTTTTGGGCTCACCTCTCATGGGAGTTTAACACTTCCCACATCCCTTCCCTCAACCCCAAACCCCCAACCCTCCCTCCCCCCTGCTTTTTTTCCTTTTCTTTTGTGTCAGACCAGTCTAGTAATGACAGACCCATGGGGCATCATTGTGAAGCAGCATGAGAAAGAAACCCGACACACTGATCACACTTCCTCTCTTCTCCCTCTGTCAGAATGTGGCAAGATGACTGTCTCCAAGCTGCACATGTGTGTGACTGTCAGTCATTCCCAGTGCACTTCTCCAGTATTCCTAGGGATAGGCCACTGATTGGTTAGGTCAATGTCATTCCCCTGGAGTTGGTGTGGAAAGCATAAGAAAGAAAAGGCAGGTAAATATAAATATATATATATATATATATATATATATATAATTTTTTTTTTTTTTAAAACATACCTGCTTCTTTTTCAGCCTGCAAAGTGAGGCAACTGTCTCAAAGCTCAAGCTTTTGAATGAGACTCTGGTCTTAAAGTGATGCATGTCCGTTTGAAATGGTTCCCCCCTAATCACTTGATTCATGAATTGACTTCCTTCTGAAGCATGAATACTACAGCATGTTTAAGATTTGCCCATCAGCTGCAAGTGATATTTATTATGAAAAACATGATGGATCCAGCATCACACAATTTACATCATAAATACTATCACATTCGCACATTGCTTCCATTACACTCGTGCACATTCAGAGCTTTTTCCCTAAACCACACTTGTCTTGACTGTGTGCTTAGGGTCACTGCTTGTTGGAAGGTATACCTTTGGCCCAGTCTGAGATCATGATAACTCTGGACCAGCTTTCCAGTCTCCCAGCCCTGCCACTGTAATATGCCCCAAAGCATTGTGGTAGTTTACTGGCATGAGCAGTGCATAGTTTCATTCAGACACAACACTTTGAATTGAAAGCAAATCGTTCATTCTTCATTTTATCAGACCTGGGAACAGTCTGTAAGTCTTTTTAGGTGGGGTTACCTGCTCAATTCCAAGGAGACTTTCATGTGTGTTGCAATGTGTAAAGGTTCCAGACTAGCCAGTCTTTCAAACACCAGATCCGTGGAGAGTAGTGATGGTTGTTGTCCTTACGTATGATTCTCACACTTGATCTCTGGATATTACCTCTCAGACAAAGGCAATTCTCCTGATTTGCGCAGTTTGGCTGGACCAGCACTAGGAAGATGCCTTGTTGTACCAAACATTTTCCACTTAAGAATGCAGAAGGTTATGCTCTTGTGACCCTTCAATACATCCACATTTTTTGTAGCCTTTCCCAGATCTGTACCTCTACACAATCATGTCTCTAAACTCTGCAGGTAGTGCTTTTGCACTCGTGCTTGATTTTTGCCCTGATATGCATTTACAGCTGTGAGACATTGTGTTGACAGGTTTAAGCTTTTCCAAGTCATGTCCACTCTAATAGAATGTGCCAGAGATGGATTCCAAGCAAAATGTAGAAACATCTCAACGATGATCCAGAGAAGTGGTCTGCAATTAAGCTAAATATCAAGTGTTAAAGCAAAGGGTCTGAATAAGTATGTCAATGTGATAGATGTGTGTGTGTATAATTTTTTCTTTTTTTCATGATAACACTTTTGGAACTGTTCACCTTGTTATGCTTATTTAAATATTTTTAGATTATTAAAGATGTCTGAGAAAAGCTAGAAGGAAATATATTAAATAGCCACTCACAGAGACCATAAAGTCTGAAAGTCTCTAGATCTCTCAAGCTTTTCATCTTCAAGATTATAAGTGCCCAAAATAAAGTCCTTTGGGATGGTTTGACTTTGTAACAAGAGCCATGGCCTGTGCTGCTGTTACTGTGGAATATTATTTCAAATGCTTGCATTACAAAAAATAAAAAAGGGGGGGGGGTGGGGTGGGGTATGTTATAATGAACTCATAATGGCCGTTACTCTCCATTTTAGATTTGCTCCTAAAAAAACAAAATATCAAACAGTCGGTTATGACAGCTAGAGTCCGAGCCAGTCCCACACCTCCTCTGATATACAACCACAGGACAGAAAGGAGTATATTCACTAAACAAGACCGCTGACAAGAGTATAGCAAATTAGCCGCTTTAGGACTCCATTTCCATTTGTTTTTTACTTAAGGACACAAGCACATTTTTACTATGTGTGTATTCAACCACAATTTTCATCTTTCTTATTTCAGATTCAACTTTGTCATTGTACCATCTACCAACAAGGGCAATAAACAGATATGCAGCTTAATAGTTTACCTTAATCACGTGACATAGTAGTGCTTAATGTAAGCCCAAAGCCATGTGCATAAAGTGCAACAAAAAGCAAATCAGGAAAGTGCCAAAATGCAAGCACAAAAAACGTGCAATATTATAAAGTGAACACACAATTCATATGCAAAAATACATGTGCAAAATGTGAACACACAATTGTGTGCATGAAGGTGCAGAGCATGCTCACATCGACCATGTACTTATTAAAGTGCAGTATGAGCACATGATCGTGTTAATAAAAGTGCATAATCGTGCATAATAGTGCAAATGTGAGCATTATAGTATGTGCAATTATGTGCTATGTCACAGACGTAAAGTGTTGTATGTTAAACCTACCCAAGTGCATAATAAAAACCACTAAGTGCAACCTACCAATCAATGCAGCCTCATGTATCCTCCTGGCAGACAAACCAGTATGACTAAAACTTAATACAATTATATTCTTAGTAAACTATCACTTATAGGTTGAGTTAGAAAAACATTACCAAAGTATGGAACAAAACTATTCCCAACCCTACGGATCCTACAATACAGACTCTTAAAGTGTTTTCCAGAGGCAGGTAGATTGAAGAATCCATAATTGGGATTCTCATTTATTGGGAGGGGGGATACATTTTTTTCAAAGGTTTTAGCAATAATGTGCGCATGATTAGTGCAGCTTAAGAAAAGTAATTCAAGATTAAATTATTTGTCCTAATTTACGATTACTGACCTGGTGTGCTATTTGTCCTTAGTACATAACATGCCTAGGGTTACAATATTTTTTTTTTGGTAGTTACAGGTCACACAAAAAAAAATACCGTACGCAAAATATGCAGTTCTTGGCTTTCAAGGTCATGTGTGCTGGGGGTGCAACTAGTCCACAGCACACAATTACAAATATCTCCGTATGTGTGCGGTGTTTCAAGCTTGAAATACTGACTCCTTCCATTTTTACCATTTTTAATCACTAAAGTGGTCATGGTGGTTGGAATAAGCCTTTAAAGGATCACTATAGGGTCAGGAACACAAACATGTATTCCTGACTCTATAGTGAAGATCCACCATTTAGGTGGCTTGCCCCCCCCCCAAGCTCCCTCAGAATGGGTTAAAACTCACCTATTTACAGCACTGTGCGGGACTGCTGGCTCTGGTCCTGCCCCCTTGGTGACCATCAAAATTGCATTTTTTATTTTTTTTTGCCAATCCAATGCTTTCCCGTAGAGAAAGCATTGGCAAGGGCGGGGCCAAACACTGTTGTGGCCAATCAGGACCTCCTCATAGAGATGCATTGAATCAATGCATTTCTATGAGGAAAATTCAGCGTCTCCATGCAGAACGTGGGGACGCTGAACGGCAGGGCTGCTTACTGTGCAGCCCTGAGCCAGGAAGCCCCTCCAGTGGCCATCTAAGGAGTGGCCACTTGGAGGTGTCCCTAGGGGCAATGTAAACACTGCCTTTTCTCTGAAAAGGCAGTGTTTACATGAAAATGCCTGAAGGGAGCTATTATACTCACCAGATCAACTTCTTTAAGCTGTAGTTCTGGTGACTATAGTGTCCCTTTAATGTGTATGTCATAACCTGATATGTGCTACATTAGTACAAACCCCATATTGTGTTACATATTCTGAGTACAATTCCTCTGATATATGCCTTTGTCACTATCCTGTGAAGCTACTGCATTATATAAGAGACCTGACCATATCAGTTTTTACATTTAGAATTTTGATGGGCCTATGTCTCATTTTGTGGCATTATAGCAGTTTGACTGTTCAAATTACCCCACAAAGACTAACCATTTGTCAATGTAGATACTCCAAGGTACCTCATATGGTGCATATTGTGACTTAATATGTTCCCATTTTTTTTTTTTACCAGTTTATGTCAAAGTTTTTGGCAATTTTTTCCCCGCATTTCTTACATACAAGTTCTATTTTTGCTGGCAGTTTTTGTAAATCTAATATGTACCGGTATAATCAAACTCCCCACATTCTGCTCAGCAAACTCTTCTGGCTAAAACAATATCCCCAAGGTATGTCTTTGGCACTATCGTATTAGGTTATCTGGTCATATTTATACCTGGGACTCCATGGTGTGAGCATGAATTTAACCCTGCTCACACTGCATTGTAGCAATGGGGATTGAAATAAATAATTGAGTTTCTCTGTTACAATCCGGAAACTGGTCTCTGCTGGCTAAATACTGCATTGTAGAATTACTCCATATGATTCTTAAAGGGTACCTGTAATGACAAAAATGTAATCTTAAATGCTAGACTAGCAAATGTCTAGATTTTTCTCAAATCAGAGGTAAGTAAAAAAATTAAATAAATAAATCCCTCCCCCTTTTCTCAGTTCAATCTGTGCCGATTGCCACATTTATAAAAAGGCTGTGCTCTCGATGTCTTTTACTCTCCTGTTTCATTTCAGCCTAAGGGTAAGCAATTCCTGTAAGGGGACATAGTGATGAGGGGCAGGCTCTGTGTGAGTGCAGCAGCACCAAAAGTGGAAAGAAACAGCCAGAATGATTTATTGCAGCAGCCTTGAACAGGCAATCTGAGAATGTAGAGAGAACTTTTATTTATACCATGGGTGTCCAACCTTTTGGCTTCCCTGGGCCTCATTGAGCGAAGAGGAATTGTCTTGGGCTGCACAGCAAATATATAAGGTAGTTTATGTGCATTATGTCATCAAAGATGTACATAAAATCTGCATATTAAAACAAGGAACCTACGTTCATTTCCCCATTACTATATCATAGTTCAAAAAAGGGAGAACATTGTCTAACCCAAAACTTAGGACAAGTCACTTATCTAAATGAAAATGTGACCTGTTCCTGTATGCTAAAAGATAAATAGTAGGTAAATGGATAGAAGTGTGTGAGAAAGTAATAAAAACAGAAATATATAAATATCAATATTAAACATCAAATAGAGATCAAAACTAACTTTTTATAATATATTGTTTTAGTATTTTTTTCCATTTTTTTCTTCTTTTACAGTTTTATTGTATATATTGTATGATTTGCTGACCTTTACAACCGTTGTTCTCTCTCTTTTAATTTTTAATATTGATATTTATATATTTCTTTTTTGTTGCTTTCTCACACACTTCTATCCATTTACTTACTATTTATCTTTTAGCATACAGGAGCAGGTCACATTTGCATTTAGATAAGTGACTTGCAAATAGTGTGAGGTATGTTGTAATTGATTGAATTTGAGCTCTTTAAGAATTAAAGACTTTATTTGGACTGAATGGACTTTGATATTCCAGAGGCTCCCTCTGTGTGAGGTGGAGACTATTATATGCCGATTGGATCACGGCTAAATACCTTATAAAAGACAAACCGTGGTGGGAGAAGATACTGCTCGTTTGAAGAAGCCCCTGGAGGAGGGGTGAAACGTGTCACGGGACCACAGGACCAGGAACATGGAAGTGTTTGAAGCTTGCACACCGGTGAGACCAGCCACGATCTGAAGGAGAATGACGGTTATATTTCAACTGCACTTCACTCCCAGGGGGCTGGTGAGCAGACGGTGGACTTATTATTGCTGCTAGATGTGTTTTTAAGGATTATAATAAAGGAGTTTTACCTGTTATCCGGGTCACCAGAGCATCTGTTGGATCCCATGCACTCTAGTGACTGATCCCCCCTGGGCGTTATAGCTTTGAATGGGGCTATTACCACTCTTAACTTGTGAGTTTAATACCTACAGAGGATTTTTCATATTTATATTATCTTTAGAACTTTATTGCACTAGGAGTGCTTCTTGTGTTTCTTTTTGTCTCCCATTTGCAGATACCATCAGTGTATACTTATGGGTTTGCAAGTATATATACAAATGTTGTATTGTGGGTTAACATTATTTCCACTAATTTGTATATAAACACCCACAGAGCACTTTTGCTATAAAACAGCACTAAGGGTGTTCTTTTAAATCTTGCGCACCAGCACTTTTGTTGTATACACACAGACATAACCGATGTACACACATACACAATCACAGACCCACACTAACATACAATCACAAACCTATACACACAATAACATGTAAACACACAATCACAGAAATAATCACACACTATCACAGTCCCACATATACAATCACAGACCTATACACAATTACAGATATAAACACACTATCACAGACCCACACACACACATATACAATCACAGATCCACACACACACATATATACAATCACAGACCTATACATACAGTCTCATACATACACACCCATAATCACAGATGTACACACAAACACAGACATAATCACAGACCTATACACACAATCACTTATATAAACATACAATCACAGATATAAACACACACTATCACAGGCACACACACACACACACACAAACACACATAAAATCACAGACCTATGCACACAATCACCTTCATATAAAAACATAATCTATAAAAACTATAATTTCGACCTGTTGTCTATCCCATTTGCACAACAGCATGTGAAATTGAAAGTTTGTTTTCCTGGCACTATAGTGGTCCTTTAAGTGCATGCATGATTTCAATGGTGATGTAACTACTAAACAGTGATTTTTATTTATTTATTTATTTTGGTATTTGAGCATTGGAGTGTCCCTTTAAACAGGACTAGATTAAGAGTCCATTGGGCCTAGTGTTGACAATTGTGATAGGCCTAATTACAGAAGCTTATCGACAGAGAATACTAAAACAGTTACCTCCGAAGCGTTAAGTATCTTGTAGAGGTGGTGATGGAGGGGAAACACAAAGGATGCAGCTATAAGAAAACACATACTCTATGCAAATCTCTTATTTTTGTCTCTCAAACAAACCCATAACCCCCAACATTGGCCTCCTGTAAAGCAGGATGTCAGAGTATGGGGTAAAAGAATGTGATCCAGTGATGCGAATCACATCAATGGCACCTTTCAAAGGGGTGGATACACCCAGAAAGGGTGCAGATCTTACCAAAGAATTGGAAAGTCAGCTTGGCTTCTTGCCAATAACGCAGGCCGACCATCTAAGGGCAGACTATGCAGACATCATTGTTTCAGCACCCTGAGCTTGGCACAAATATATTTAATGATGCACTCACTCTACGCTTTCTGGGGACAGTTCTCTCATTTCCTTTACAACTCACTTGTCCACTAATCTCCTTCCCTTCTTATGTAGCCTGGGACAGAGAAACTATAGCTGCAGTGAGCATAGAATTAAGGGGACATGTCACACTGTTAGAGAGACCAAAGCAGCAAGAGTATTTACACAGAATCTACCTTAACTCATTTATAGTAACAGTCATCACATGTTTTGTTAAACTACATCCTTCCCAAGTTCCCATACTTACTTCCCTCTAAACAAAGCAAAGAGCATGTAAAGAGCAGTAGAAAATAAATAAATTATATATATATATATATATATATATATTTTAAAATCGATGGACCTATTCCATGGCATGGACCTGGAGCATCCGCTCCATTGACCTCTATGCTAATCCAGCCCTGCCATTAGGTGTAAGGTTTTGTATGCTAGACATAGTAGCACATAGCCTGTTCCCATGACAACATGGAGGTCATGTAATCTGAATATGTGAAAGGCAGTTGGAAAGCATGTCTTCCTGGAAAAAGAAGAGTGCAGTTGTCCAGGACAAACCTGTTACGGTACCCTCAGCATTAAATGTACAAACCGCCGTTTAGTGAATGCTCCCCTCTCGCAATAGCATAGGCTGCATGCGTATCTAGTACAATCATGCAAACCGCAAGCAAGGGAACACTGCAAACTCACGAACGGGATCCGTACGGGCACTTCACTCCACGAGCTCCAAACTCACGAATAGTCAATAGTAGCCGAACGCATATATCTCCCAAGCGGCTAATAATCCCATCCAGCAGTCTCTAGTCGTCGGTAATAAATCCCCCCAATAACGAGACCAAGCTCCGCATTCAGGGTAAAACAAGAACTGGCTTTACTGTGGGCTACCTGCCCATATTTATGCAGGTCTCCCACTTGGTGGACACTCCCCTAGGGGACCAAATGGGAGACTGTAATAACAGACAGACATATGGCAAGTTAGGATACACAGACACAGAATATTCCCAGCATGCATTAGTATTTCCTCCCCTCTGCCCTGGAGATAATTGAGAAGTAATTCAATTATCTCCAGGACAAGGACAAATCGCCATTTTAAATACAATCTAGAAAAACACCTAAAAATATATAACTTTGCTGCTGTCGAACGCTACCCATTCGTATCACATATCCCCAGATAGCCTGGATCTGAGTGCACATTATTGGCGAATAGCGCTCAGACGCATAGTTCAATCGCCATGGAGTCAAAGTCTATTACAGTCCTTCGGTATGCGATTGACTCCATGGGAAGGCTATCTGGGGTAAGTCCAGTTTAAACCTCCCGAACGGCCGGTGTTCGCATCCTTCTGTCGATTGAGAAGGGGAGGTCGACGGCTTCAGCGGTGTTCGGCAGAAAGAGTATCCGTTCTCAGTTCCATTAAATATATGCCGAACACCGCTGGTCTTTCACATGTTTTAAAATGGCGGCCGCCTCGTGGTCGACATACGAACGACAACAACCCGGTATTCGGTTCTTAATTGAGAAGTGTCTGCGGTTAACCACAACGTTCTAATTGGGATCAATAGGTTAACCAGCAGCACACTTCTCTTCTGGGTGGCCGTCCGTTCGGTAGTTTCATTCGACGGAAAAAGTTAATTCACTGAACAGAGGCATACGAACGGGTAATTCAACGAAAAGGCAAAAACAGGCAAACAGACGAATCCAGCAACCCAGTCTCTAAACAGATGGATCTGTCACAAAACCTTTACTTTCAGCAAGATCCTTCACCTCATCTGTTACAACATCTGTCGTGATGCACTGCATATGCCAACACAACTGCTTGTTTCAAAGTGCCACAATAATACTTAGTATGTAAAGGGACGAGGGCAGAGCCTGACTGCCGAGCAGACCAGACATGCTCTGCAAGAGCTCCCGCGTCTGGTTCCGATTATTGGGGATTATTCACAGGCCACTCATCTTTATAGACCGTAACTAGCATTCCTCTTGTTACCAGGATGTCACTGCATCTGGGGATACCTTTTTTGAGTCTCTCCTAAACTGGATTTTCCAAAACGAGGCTTACGGCATACACGAACCTGAGTCATATGGAGACGGCCACTCTCCCGGCTCTTAAACTAACTGTGAGATCCCAGTACATAGCTGTCGTCGTCCCCTCCTTTGGACCAGCGAGGGTTATCCCGGTTCCCACTGACCTGCTCCACATACCTTAAACAACTCCAAGCAACTGCCACAGAACAGGCCCTGACCATGGCAGACGCCTTCAAGACAACAAAGTACAATTGACCAACTAATACAGCACCTCAACAAGACCTTCGACCGCTTCTGGCCGATACTACAGGCACAATTTGTGGCAGTGCCGACTTGAAGATGGGAGAGAGGGCGGAAATTCTCCTCATTCACTGGTCCACCTGGGCTGAGAGCCACAAGGGATATACTCCCATCGCATCATCTACAGAGGCCAATGCCCCAACACCGCAGGCGGCATCAGATCATCTGAAGCTCACGCCATTTCCCAACTAGGAAGGACTTGGACTCACCCAAGAGTCTCCGAGTCCGTGGATCCGAGATGCGGGCCCTCATCACAGCCTGGGGCTGCCTGGAGGAAGGCCATGCTTCACTCCCATCTGGCAACACGTCTTAGCTGTTTCTGTCAGTTTCCACGTATCGGTATTGGCTGAAGTTGGACTCACCGTTCAAGGCTCATCACCAGCTCCACATTGATATCTCCTCTCTGGCAGCCAACAACATCTAATATTTCTTATCAATCTGCTTTGTGTTTTATTTTTAAACTTCACATGGTTTGCCTTAAGCTGTACAGTGGTATGCTGATATGTGGGGGTCTCAGTGGCTCAGCTATCTTGGTTATCTAGACTAAATTGCCAACCTTTGTCTATGCATGTTAATATGTTATCACTCTGCCTTACCAGTCACTCAATGCATAGCAATATCTATCACTCAAAATGTCTAGCAGTTCTTATCACTGATAGGGTCTTTTTCCACTTTTCTAACTAGACATGTCAGCCTAGCTTGTATCATAACTCCTTTATAACTTGCACACACAAAAAAAGAAATGTCTTTCTTGATCAGTGTCTATCCAACCTAGCATTGTACTTAAATTGTGTTTATTAAGATACTGTACTTTGATTTCTGTGTAAAATGCGAATTTCTCTATAAAAGATTGACAAAAACGTATGTAAAGGGACATGTATTAGAGTACTGGATTTTATCATCAAAACTTAATTGTGCGAAGATTCTCTGTTACTTTTGCTCTCAAGACTTTCACATCTAGATTGTGAATGTGGATGACTAACATCCATACCTAAGTATTTTCAAAACAATTATCTTGGAATGTAGATGCAAACAACATCTAGAGGACTACTGTGAGAATATGTAGGTGGTAAATTATTCTGAAATACAGACTTAAGCACCAGGATATAAAACACATTTTTTGTTATGTTTTTGTTTCATATTAGTTTATTCTTTATGTTGTTTATTATTACCTGTGCTGCATATATAGGTTCAAACGCGTGGGTGTCTTTGTCAAGGGTACATTTTAAAAAAATCACAAGCTGCTTTCAAATAATAAAAAAATATATATACATTCACTGTATCATGGGTTTAGAATGTAAGTTTCTTTTGCTATTAGAAAAGCATTATTCATTTATATATTCCTCTTTTTTTCATTAGTACAATTATCTTGGGGTTTTATAAGGAAACAGTGCTCTTATAAATTTTCTTGCCTTTCAAATGTTATTTCATACTGGCTACTGATATATGTATTTTACATCACCACATTGCAAGTTTGCAGGCCCGAAGTTATTGGCCTTTTTATTTTTCAATATATGTGCGATGGTTTTGTTTTATGGGTTTCAGTCAGTCAACATTTTTTAACACTACATATCATTGTGAAATAGTTCTTACTACCTTGAGATATGCTATGGTATGTACAAAAACATGAAACGGTAAAACCTGGGTCACACAAAATTAAACAATTATTTACTAAACACTGAAATGTAGCAAATTGATGTCCAAATTGTGCAATTTAGGCTAAAGTCGACAAGCTGGAACTATAGATGACTTTTCTTACTTTATAACATTGCAGACAGCAGAAGTGCCATTTTTGGTACATACAGTAGGAATGGCAAAATAGTATGCCGATTGGTATTTGTCAGGAACTTGAAGAGATTTCTAGGAATGCAGCTTCAAAAAAAATGTACAACTTTCCTTTAATTTGAGGCCATGGCTTTAGCCCATCTTCTAATACCTTAGTCAATGTCCTTAACTCTTTTAATCTAGTCTGCATCTATCCATAATCTTTAACTCCTAATATTCCTAGCAATTACCAATTTCACATCTTCTAAAGTCTAACCTTACCACTATCTTTAAAACTGTAGCAACTCATTCTATTTCTTAAGCCCAGTCACTAACCCTTACTACTCACCCTATGTCATAATCTCTAACACTATCTATTCACTCAGTTTTTTTTTTGTACTATAAATCTTTATTTGTTTTTTCCATTTTGCACATAACAAATAACACATAATTTCTCAAGTAATGAGTTTGAGCTTACACAGTTAAATATAACGCATGTGAAATTTATTTTGCAGAATAGTTTATTTGGTTTTGTTTATCCTATTTTTTTATTTTATAAAATTAATATTTTTTATATCATACATACAACATTAATACTGGACTAAATTGTGAATTAAATCTAGATTACTAGGCAAAAGGAATGTAAGACAGATGAAGAAATTTAAGTTCTATTAAAGAGTTTGTGTTCCAGGCATGCCCACATTTTTAAAATATTTTTTTATCTGGCTAATGGAAAGATACTATCCACGTTCCATATTGCCCTGGAAATCCATTTGATTGATTATGTCGATGTAAAGGTGGTAATATTTGGGTCAACAGTTTTACCAAGTTTATGAAAATCACTTTAGAATCTAGAAACTTTAGGGCAATATCACCAAATGTGTGACATGGTACCCGTCCCATCACACTCTAGCACATACCTGAGTGTGATATTTTATGTAAAAAATGCGTTGTTGGGACCAAATACCAGTGATCAATTAATTTATAATATGCTTCAATTAGGCTAAAATACCTTATTTAAACCATATACTCTTTTATAAACCATCACAGCTCACCCTATTTCCTAACCTTAACCCTAACAACTCAACCTATTGCCTTTCTACTGGTTAATTTAATCCTGACAATGTAGACATATAAGCTACTCTCTAAAAGCAATAATAAAAATGTATTTATACATTTGCTAGCGATACATTTTATGCTGTTCAAAGAGCTGCCATGTTATAACTGTATGGCAGATGTCATTTAATAAATGAGAGGACCAAATAAATCCTCATTTATTACCTTTTATATTTAAATAATTTTACAATTACACATTAGGAAACCTTTGTCAATCCTTATCAGCCTGCACATATTTCCACCTTGACAAGGGCATGATGGGAGTTGCTACCAACAACAGCTGGTGTATAATAAATTAACCTTTCACCTCCCATAGTAGCACACAGTGGTTGTTTACATATTTTGGAATGCACGCAAAATTCTAATTAACATTTTGTGTTTCAAATAATATTTGCGTTCATTGATGATTTGTGGTTGTTTCGCTAACATTGCAGTATAATTTAATAAAGTGAATTATGTCTTTGTGTTTATCAGACACCCTGCATGCATTTATTAATTATTTCAAAGGAAACACAGTCTCTGGCATTTGTAATAGGAGGGCTTATAGAAGGAGCCACAGAATTGTGCTTTTAAATAGGAGGGACCTTCCTGAATTAGGAACACCTGCTAGACAATGAGATCACAACCAGCCATTCATGAGAGCAGAAGAGGGCGTCTCCGCTACATTGTGATATTAGGGACAATGAGGCTAAACTGGGAACTGTCACCCTGAATATATTAAATCTGTGCACAGCCTCTCATTAGCCAGATGAGGTTTGGCTTAAACCATTTCTATTACACATCTAGAGTAGAGGAAGGGGTGTATGTATGTGTGTGTGTGTGTGTGGGGGAGAGGAGGGAGGGAGGACTGGGCAATACCAAGCCACCACCAGAGATCTATTTCTTCTTATACAGTGTATCACATCACATTTTCTTGTACCTTTCATTGTGTGCTTATCTGTGCTTAATCAAATAACCAAGGGAACATTCAGATTTCTGGCATTGGACATTGCAATGTATGATTTTGTTTCTGAGAGATTTGTGTCTTATAGAGTAATATTCTAGAGGGGCAAAGAGAAGGCATTTGCTGTACCCAATAAGTAGCTTATCTGGAGATACATGACCAGTATTTCCATGGGTCACTTTTCTTGGATTAACCAGTATATTCTGAATGTAACATGGCTTTGACTCTGTTTCTTTTGAATGGCATGTCCTGTGCCTGACTGGTGTTTTTTTTTTTACACACCTTGTCTAATACCCAAGGTGTCTCACTGTGTTAATGCCCAAGTCTGGAAAACTACCTGAATAAATGTATAAAAAAAGAATACATTTTTTTTTCAAGCAATTGATCCGAGAGTCAAAATAAATCCATGTACTCAAGAATACAATGTGTCGTCTCCTTTCTGATAGAAACAAGCTAACCTAACATTCTAATAGGCTAATAAAATACATTTAAAACTAATGGGGACTGAGCAGATTGAGTATGTATGTGTATGTATATTTATATATATCTACCGATGTCTAGTAGCTGTTCATGTCCCATGCTACAGTTTAACCCTTCAAGCACTACTAGATATGGTCAGTCACCAAAGCATTTAAAGGGGTTAATAGACATTATGTGAAATAAATTAAAAATCGCAGAGATGCTGATCAGTCAATTTTGCCCCCATCCCCCGTGGTTAAAGAGGAGTGTTTTTTTATGACTGGAGCGGTGTCAGTCAGACAGGGAATACAATATTTCAGCACCTTGGCTAGTTCACCCCCCTGCCAGCACTAAAGATGGCGCTGACTTCCATTGTTACTGACTCAGCGGGTATTCGGGCGCATGCGCGGAGGGAGGAGCGAACCATCTGGAGCCTTAGCTGGAGGGGGGGTGGAAGACTGGGTGGAGCGGACCATTCAGCTTGCCGGGAGCCATGTTGGTGCTGAATGCAGGGAGGGTGAGGAGGAGATGCTGCGCCCGGAGATGCTGCCTGTGAGGGAAGGAAGCGCCGTGTAGATGGTAGCTGCCGGGAGACAGCCAGGAGGAGCGGGGGAGGGGAGCACCGCGGGCCACTGAGGGCTGCTCTATGCCAGGAGACAAGGAGGGCGACTATGGCTGCTCTGCTGCTGGGAACAAGCCTGGCTTGGCATCTCCTCCTCAGCATCCCTTTGTTCACTTGCAGCCTGGGGAAGCATGCCGGGAGCTGGGAGAGAGCTGGGAGCAGACTGCTTCCTCCCCCTTCAGCCATGGCCAAGGAGGCTTCCATCCCAGAGCTCCCTTCTGACATCAAGGAGACTTCCAGCCCAGAGCTCCTTTCTGGAATCAAAGAAGCATACAGTCCAGGGCTGCTTTCAGGGTTCAAGGAGGCTTCCATCCCAGAGCTCCTTTCTGACATCAAGGAGGCTGCCATCCCAGAGCTCCTTTCTGACATCAAGGAGAATTCCATCCCAAGGCTTCTTTTAGGCATCAAGGAGGCTTCCAGCCCAGGGCTCCCTTCTAAGCTCAACGAGGCATCCAGCCCAGGGCTCCCTTCTAAGCTCAACGAGGCATCCAGTCCAGGGCTCCTTTCTGGCATCAAGGAGGCTTCCAACCTTGGGCTCTCTTCTGACACCAAGAGGGCTCCTGTGGCTCAGTGCATGGAGAAAGCCAGGGGCAATGACAGCCAAGAGGCCTTGGCTTGCCCCCCATGGAATTTAACCCACTGGCTAGGAATGTGTGATCCCTCAATTAGATCCCTGGCACCTGGCGATTTAAGAGGGTTTGTAAAGTGCATACAAAGGACAAGGGTGGCAGGTCTGCTTCGTAAATGGAAGTGGGTTCCTTGTTACCAGAATGGATCAAACACTAGGGGTACAACAGCAGGCACCTGCTGTATTTGTCTGCCAAATTCCAGAAAATCAGTGCCTCTACCATGTCTACTTAAGACCAAGAAGAAATTACAGGGGGATTTAAAGGGACGTTCACCAAGTGTGCAAGGAGAAGGGGGATCCTTCTCTAATTGGATTACAAAATATCGGATTCTGTTTCTGGATTCCACATGGACAGTTCTCCTCTACCCAGGACCTCAATGCCTTAAGATCCACAAGAAGGACGTTGTTTTGAAGCCCTGCCAGCTAAGACTGACACTACACTGGGTCACATTAAGCAATAGGAAAACCCACAAGAGGAGGCTTACTATAACCCCTATAGAGGTGTGTGTGCAGCTACACAGTGACAGGTATGACAGTGATTTCACATTAATAAACTGTTGCCTTTCCAATCTGAACTGTTCCAGTGTCTTCCTCTCCCAGTTTGTTTCTAGCACTTTGTTGTGTATTATAAAATCATACAAAGAGGCAGCTCACAATACAAACAGTGACTTAAACGTGGACGGACCACTTGCCATTGCCTTCTTTTATCCAATTCTTGGCAGGTCCTGTTGGGGAGTGAAGAATTGTAATGCCAGAAAATCATTATTGGTAACAGATTTATGTCAACCTGATCACAAGTGTCATTTTGCTTGTCACAATGGGAGTTTCAGAATTGCCTGTGAAAACAATTCACTTTGGGACTGGCTTAACTGTCCTGTTATTTCTGAATTTCACAAGATAGAGATATCCACACAAAGCAGGGGTGGAGAGCAGTTTAAAGGTGTGAAACATAATGCATTCCAGTTAAGAAGGAGATGGCAAAAAAACTGCCTCACTGCACACCTGAACAATTTAACTTCCCAGGTGAGGCACCTTTGGAAGTGTAACATATGTGTTTGTCATATGCAGGAAAAGCACCAGGTTAAGAACCAGTCTGTACAAGATCCACTATTTTTCATAAGCAATTATTCACATTTGATGTTTAAACAGTGTTGGTCCTTATTTGAGTATCTGGGGAGGGCTTTCCTCTGCCTGTACAGTCGATGTTTGGGTGCATCTGCTTGTAACCAGACCTGTGACCTGGATGAGTGTTTGCACTGTTGTATTACTGAATGCTTTAACTGTGAGCCCAGGGCCAACACGTGGAGAGAGGAGATTTCAGCACCAGCCCACAGAACAGCTCCTACTGTTCATACTGCTGCATATCTCAAACTTTCAGAGAATCCTCTGCCCTCAAAAAAACCCTGTTATGTCTATTTTCCATTTAACTCAACCAAAGGTTGCTCAAAAGCTACTTTTTCAAGAAAGAATCTAGAGATGCATAATAATAGTGCTCTGTCCTCTCATCAACAATTAGCAAAAAGCAAAGCTATGCAGCTTGATCCCCCTCACCCCTTTCATATATCACAGTCACAGGATGTCAAACAGGAGAGCAATGGGAGGAGTAGGGAGAGGGAATCCCTGCCATTAATAAGGACTCGTAGGGCAACTAACCGCCATCCCCACTTCCCCCAGTATAATTACCAGGTTCAGGTGGCTGAAAATCAGCCCCCGGGGACTCCAGTGATAACCATGACAGCACAGGACTCAGATACAGGAGAATCAGGGAGGCTTTTTTATACCATGGATGCTCTGATGAACAGTAAGTCTCTGGAGCTGTTTAGTATAGACTCGGTGACAGGTTTAATCTCCACCATAGAAATACTTGACAGGGAAAGTATGGACCTGCATTATTTTAGGATCACTGCTATAGACAACGGATCCCCACGCCTTTCGGCAACCACGATGGTTGCCATTACCGTCAGTGACAGAAATGACCACAGCCCAGTATTTGAACAGGCTGAATATAAAGAAAGTATTAGGGAGAATGTGGAGGAAGGGTACCCCATACTGCAGCTGAGGGCCACTGATATCGACCACCAATCCAATGCTAATATTAAGTACCGGTTTGTCAATGAACAAGCTGCCCACTCTGTTTTTGAAATAGATTCTAGGTCTGGTCTGATCACCACAAGTGGGCTCGTGGACAGGGAGAAAAGAGAAAAGTACTCTTTGATCGTGGAGGCCAATGATCAGGGCACGGAGCCAGGACCCAGGTCTTCTACGGTCAAAGTTGAGATTACAGTTTTAGATGAGAATGACAATGTGCCACAGTTTAGTGAAAAACGATATATTGTTCAAGTGAGAGAGGATTTAAGACCACACACTGAGATCTTAAGGGTCACGGCCTCAGACCTCGATAAGGATAGTAATGCTTTGGTTCATTACAACATCATAAGTGGCAACAGCAGAGGACAGTTCTCCATAGACAGTGTAACTGGGGAGGTACAGGTGGTAGCACCATTGGATTTTGAAACAGAGAGGGAGTATGCACTCAGAGTACGGGCGCAGGATGCTGGACGTCCTCCACTATCAAACAACACTGGCATGATAAGTATTCAGGTAGTGGATGTCAATGACCATGCCCCTATATTTGTTAGTACCCCTTTCCAAGTCAATGTGCTTGAGAACGTACCTCTTGGGCACTCTGTGATCCACATCCAAGCAGTGGATGCTGATTATGGCGAAAATGCACGCATGGATTATAAATTAACGGGGGTTTTGTCAGACATCCCATTTGTTATCAACAGTGCTACTGGCTGGATTACAGTAAGTGGCCTTTTGGACAGGGAAAATGTAGAACATTATGTATTTGGGGTTGAAGCCCGAGATCACGGAAGCCCTTCTTTATCAGCTTCTGCTAGTGTTACAATAACAGTATTGGATGTGAATGATAATCGTCCAGAGTTTACCCAAAGGGAGTACTTTATTCGATTAAATGAAGATGCTGCTGTTGGAACTAGTGTTCTCAGTGTCACTGCCATAGACAGGGATGTAAACAGTGCTATCACCTACCAAATAACTGGCGGAAATGTCCGTAACAGGTTTTCAATAAGTTCACAAGGGGGCTCAGGTCTGATCACATTGTCCTTACCCCTTGACTACAAACAGGAAAGACGATATGTTCTCACATTGACAGCTTCTGACCGCATCCTCCATGACAACTGTTATGTCCACATTAACATCACTGATGCAAACACTCATAGACCAGTGTTTCAGAGTGCCCACTACCCAGTTGATATAAATGAGGACCGACCAATTGGAAGTACAGTGGTCATTATTACTGCCACAGATGATGATGTCGGGGAGAATGCCAGGATCACCTATTCTTTGGAAGATGTTATCCCTCAGTTTCGCATAAACCCTAACAGTGGAGCCATTACGCTACAGGCATCACTGGACTATGAGGATCAAATGACCTACACTCTTGCTGTTGTTGCTAAAGATAATGGAATCCCTCAAAAATATGACACAACTTATGTAGAAATAATGGTGAATGATGTGAACGATAATGCACCCCAATTTATGAACCCTCAGTATCATGGAATAATCTCAGAGGATGCCCCACCATTCACCAGTGTTCTACAGATTTCAGCAACTGATAGAGATTCCCATGCTAATGGGCGGGTGCAGTACACATTCCAAAATGGTGAAGATGGTGATGGGGATTTCACAATAGAGCCAACTTCAGGGATCATACGCACTGTCCGGAAATTAGACAGAGAAAGTGTTCCTTTTTACGAGTTGACAGCCTACGCAGTAGATAGAGGGATGCCACCTCAAAGAAGTCCAGTCCGGATCCAAGTTGCTGTTCAGGATGTCAACGATAATGCCCCAGTTTTTCCTGCAGATGAATTTGAAGTTTTTGTGAAAGAAAATAGCATTGTGGGCTCAGTCGTAGGTAGAATTAAAGCCACTGACCCAGATGAAGGTCCCAATGCCCAGATAATGTATCAGATTGTTGAAGGAAACATTCCTGAAATATTTCAAATGGATTTCTTTTCTGGTGAGCTCACAGCACTGATAGATTTAGATTATGAGACAAAAGCAGAATACATAATCGTGGTGCAGGCCACATCCGCTCCACTAGTCAGTCGTGCTACAGTTCGTATTAAGCTTATTGATCAAAATGACAATAGCCCCATCCTCAAGAACTTCCAGATACTGTTTAATAATTATATCTCCAACAATTCCAACACATTTCCCTCTGGAGTAATTGGAAAGATACCAGCATATGATCCTGATGTTTCAGATAGACTTTTCTACACTTTTGAACGTGGAAATGAGCTCAATTTATTAATAGTGAATCATAGCAGTGGGGAACTTAGGCTAAGTCGAAAGCTGGACAACAACCGTCCTTTGGTGGCATCCATGTTGGTCACAGTGTCAGGTAAGACATATGTTTTAGTTTTTTTATGATGTATAATTTGTATTTTTTTCCTGTCAGTCTATATAAGTTATGCCCTACCAGTTAGAAAAGTAAGTAAGAACTTTCAGCATCTATGCCAATATATTCCATGGGATGGTGATGATTCTGAACAGTATGGTACCAGTAACTGAAAAATTGTTGTAAAATAGTTAGAGTTTTGTGATATTATGAAGGAAGAACTAGAATTCGATCGTCTTCGGGGTGGTCATGCTGCATTGATAATATGGAAGTTGTGATACTTTACAGTCTCTGGTGAACAGCTTTTAGACCCAACTAGACATTTGTTTGACACTTCATGTATAAAGCCTTTTTTACTACAGGAAATCACACACCTTTTTGAAAAAGGCCACCGTTAAGGAAAAGAGATCCTTTTGATTCAAGGTATCTGCCCATTAATCTCCATTACACTAGTTTCCATTTCTTTATTTACATGCTCTTGAAAAATTACATTGTCTAATCCAACAGACGACCCATCATTTGCATCATGAAAACTAAAGAAGGGGCTGAAAGTAGTGAGGTTTCTTGTAGAAAATATCATGATTTTTCAAGTCAAAATACTGGTTCAGAGGTTTTGTCTTTATTTGTTGTTTGTTTTTATTCGAAGACTCCCATAGGCAAAGAAGACACTAATGTAAGGGGAAGGTGAGGTTAGTTTAGCTGTGGGGTGACCTTAAATGACTGCACGAACCTTACTGAGCATTCATTTGGTATACAAAGAGTGTGCCATGCTGGCAATACATTAAAACAAGAAATAAATGTAATTCAATGCATTTAAACAGATAATAAAGGAGAAGGCTGACATTTTCTTACCTAGCGCACATCAGAAGCAGTCTTTAATAATTTATGAGATTCCATAGAAGTTCATCTTCTGCCTAAAATGTGTTCTCACCTAAGACTCATTAAGAGGCAATGAGAAAATATATCCCTAGAGAAAACGAAGTGTGTGCATTTTGTGGTGTGATAATGCCTTCAGTTCGCCAACAGATACACATTTACATAGTATGGTTCAAGAATGGCTCTGTTTCAGGGTTAATTGTAACTGCAGGGCAAATTGATATTGAGACAGCCAGACACTCCACTGACCATATATACTGACAAGCTTTTAATATACGTGCAGCCAGATGCTCACTGTTTGTATTCAAGCTTGACTGAATATGGTGATATTTGCAGTTTTGCAAAAATCTGTCTGTTTGTCTAATTTTATGGAGAAGCAATCTATAGCACGATAATTTGAATACATGGTATAAAGAGAATTATTTAAATATTTTAAAGGAGACTTGTCACAACTCCCCAGCCCCCCACATTATAAATACAATGCTATTCAGCATCAATACTATTCAATTTACTAGAGCGTGTCATATGAAAAATCATCAATGGAGAAAAGTTATGCAAAAACGGTGTTTAACAGTGTGTGTATCTTATCCAATACATCAGTAGAAATAAAAGCTCTCTTAGTGAGTAGCAAAACTCCCATTGAGATGAATTGAAATTGCGATTCCAGTTCTTATTTAATAGACGTACTAAACCATATATGTGCAGGGGGAAAAAAATACAATTATTCCGTAAATCCTGTCCCTGCTCTCAGCATGCATAGACTACTGCAAGTCCGCTTAATCACATTTTTGCAGGTGTCAGACCTTTGTGAAAGTGAAAAAAATCGCAACAAAGGCACCAAAGTCGCAACACAGGCACCAGACATCTTAAATTACCCGTGAAACACCAATCTGAGCCCAGTTAAAAAAAATATGGGCTTATTCACTAAACAGCAATTTGGGAACCAAATATCAAAATTTAGATTAAAAGGGCCACGCTGTGACAATAACTGTGTTTGTTTCTTTTTTTTAATTAAAGGAATACTCTAAACACCATAACAACTGCTGCACACTGTAGTGATTATGATGTCATCAGTACCCTGGCTTCCCCCCATTGTAAGGAGTCAAGCTCCTTTAGAATACTTTATGTCTTTACTTGGGGTCTGCCCAGGGCCGGATTAACATAGGGGCTGATGGAGCTGCAGCTCCAGGCCCAGGCCCATGGAATAGGCCCATTTTTTATATTGGTATTTTACTGGCACAGCCTGTATTTGAGGCTTCCTGGCTGTGCAGGTATTGCAGTAATAACGGCAATACAAATGCAGGTATTTTTCTCAGTATAAACGGAGATTACTCTGCAATACCAGCACCGTCCAGTAGGGGTCACTGTGTGTGGAGAGAGGCAGGGATAGGAAGTTACAGCATATCCCTGCCTCTCTTTACTACTCACTGATCTGTGGGGGAGCACCTACACAGCACAGAGAGTCCAGACAGCAGCTTAGGTTAGGAATGGGGGGAAAGGCAGCAGGGAGACATGGGGACACTGAGACACTAGGGGACACAGACACTAGAGAACAGTGGGAGACCTGGGGACACTGAGATACTTGTGGACACTGGAAAACATGGGGACACTGAGACACTAGGGGACACTGTGAGACATGGGGACGCTGAGACACATGGGGACGCTGTGAGACATAGGGACATTGGGAGACACTAAGATATTGGGACATGGAGACACTAGGAACACAGTGTCTCCATGTCTCCCAGTGTCCCCATGTCCCCCAGCCAGTGTCCCTAATGGCCCAGTGTCCACATGGCTCCCAGTGTCTGTGTCCCCATGTCTCCAAGTGTCCCCATGTCTCCCAGTGTCCCCAAGTCTCCCAGTGTGTGTCCCCATGTCTCTCTTAGTGCCCCCATGACTCTGTGTCCCCATGTCTCCCAGTGTCCCCATGTCTATGTCCACAAGTGTCCCTAGTGTCTCAGTGTCCCTATGTCTCCCAGTGTCCCCTAGTCTCCCATGTCTCTCAATGTCCCTAGTGTCTTAGTGTGCTCAAATGCTTCAGTGTCCCCATGTCTCTGTGTCCCTAGTGTCCCCATTTCTCCCAGTGTCCCCAAATGTCTGTGTCCCCATGTCTATATTTACAAGTGCCCCCATGTCTCCCAATGTCCCCAAGTGTCTCAGTGCCCCCATGTCTCCCAGTGTCCCCATGTTTCACTATGTCCCCTAGTATCCTAGTGACATGGGGCACACTGAGACATGGGGACACTGGGCGATATGGGGACACTGAGATACATAGGGACACTGAGACACTGTCTGACAGGGAGATACTGGGAGCAATTAATCTATACAGCAGAATCAAACTGTGAGTAGTTTGTTGGTGATTTTACAGAATTTTCTCATATCACTCCTTGTAATTTACATCTTGTGATGTCATGCATAACTAATTAATTATACAAATGATTAAGGCTGGTATTTTTTGTTCCAAGAAAGGTGGCAACCTTAACTACTCTTCACATACTGACTTGTATTTTACTGGCACAGCCTGTATTTGAGGCTGCCTGGCTGTGCAGGTATTGCAGTAATACCGGCAATACAAATACAGGTATTTGTCTCAGTATAAACGGAGATTACACGTCCAGTAGGGGTCACTGTGTGTGGAGAGAGGCATGGATAGGAGGTTACAGCATATCCCTGCCTCTCTCTACTACTCACTGATCCGTGGGGGAGCAGCTATATAACACAGAGAGTCCAGACAGCAGCTTAGGTAAGTGAGATATTGGGACATGGAGACACTAGGAACACAGTGTCCCCATGTCCCCCAGCCAGTGTCCCTAATGGCTCAGTGTCCACATGGCTCCCAGTGTCTGTGTCCCCATGTCTCTCAGTGTCCCTAGTGACTCCGTCCCCATGTCTCCAAGTGTCCCCATGTCTCCCAGCCAGTGTCCCCATGTCTCCCAGTGTCCCCAAGTCTCCCAATCTGTGTCCCCATGTCTCTGTGTCCCCATGTCTCCCAGTATCCACATGTCTATGTCCACAAGTGTCCCTAGTGTCTCAGTGTCCCCATGTCTCCCAGTGTCCCCTAGTCTCCCATGTCTCTCAATGTCCCCATTGTCTTAGTGTGCTCAAACGCTTCAGTGTCCCCATGTCTCCCAGTGTATGTGTCTGTGTCCCTATGTCTCTGTGTCCCTATTGTCCCCATTTCTCCCAGTGTCCCCAGGTCTCCCAGTGTCCCCATGTCTCCCAGTGTCACCATGTCTATATTTACAAGTGCCCCCATATCTCCCAATGTCCCAAAGTGTGTCAGTGCCCCCATGTCTCCCAGTGTCCCCATGTTTCACTGTGTCCCCTAGTATCCTAGTGACATGGGGCACACTGAGACATGGGGTCACTGGGCAACATGGGGACACTGACACTGTGATATATAGGGACACTGAGACACTGGGAGACAGGGAGACACTGGGAGCAATTAATCTATACAGCAGAATCAAACTGTGAGTAGTTTGTTGGTGATTTTACAGAATTTTCTCTTATATCACTACTTGTGATTTACATCATGTGATGTCATGCATAACTAATTAATTATACAAATGATTAAGGCTGGTATTTTTTTTCCAAGAAAGGTGGCAACCCTAACTACTCTTCACATACTCTTGCTTAAAGGAACGCTATAGGGTCAGGAACACAATCATGTATTTCTGACCCTATTATGTAAAAACCACCATCTAGCCCCCCTGAACCCCTCTTGCCTCCCTAAATACAGTAAATTCTTACTTGTATTGAAGTCTGCAGATACTGGCTCTGCCTCTGAACTGACATAATCAGAAGTGGTGATCTGAGCAATTTATAATGCTTCCCCATAAGATTGGTTGAGACTGTCAACTAGGCAGACCAGGGGCAGAGCCAGCACAAGTCAAACATAGCCCTTGCCAATCAGCATCTCCTCACAAAAATAAATTGAATCAATGCATCTCTATGAGGAAAGTTCAGTGTCTGCATGCAGAGGGTGGAGACACTGAATGGCAGTGCTGCACACTAGGCAGTACTGCCAGGGATGTATTTACCACAGCTATATTGGCCTCAATCTTGCTAACTGGCTTTCTAATTACTTCAAATCTGGATCTAGTGTATAAACTCAACTTGTCAGTGATTTACAGTAAGAAATATATTAATGTGTTACAGTTTACTGGAACACACATCACCAGCCTCAAATAAATTGTATTCTATATGATAATAATGTAAGTGATGATGTTGCACTAAGTTATTGTCTAAAGAATCATACACACACTATATAAAACCCCTATATCAATCAATATTCATACACTTTAGTCTACCAAATAATACATTTGACTAATTATTGTTAAAGCATGTTGAGTGACCTAGTTTCTTCCAACCTATATGGGTTTAGTTGTTTTTAATGGCTCTGTAGGTTTTAAGATATTTTTTATAATAAATTCTGGTTAAACTGCCACATAGGCATAATGTCCAGCTTCATTAGAAATGGTAGTTACCAAACTTCCTGTAGATACCAGGAACAGCCTTTCAGTGGATGTAGTATAAAATGATACAGAAATGGAAGCAGAAACAAGCTTCCAGTAAAAGTAGATCATACTAACTGTGATAGAAAATTCTATGTTTTTTGGGGGGTCTATAGGTTCCCAACTATCACTGTGATCACTGCCCATCACCCTTTGATAGTAAGAATTAAAGGATCACTACAAACATGTATTCCTGACCCTATAGTGTTAAAACCACCATATAGCCCCCCTGGGCCCCTCATGCCTCCCTAAAAATATCAAATCTTACTTTTATTCAAGCCTGAAGCTGTAGCTCTGCATGCTGTTTGACTCAGAATAGTCAATAGTCAAAACATGTCTGCTGACATCATCAGAAGTGGTAGCCTGATCCAATCACAATGCTTCCCCATAGGATTGGCTGAGACTGACAAAGAGGCAGATCAGGGGCAGAGCCATCCCTGGCCAATCAGCATCTCCTCAAAGAGATGAATGGAATCAATGAATCTCTATGAGGAACGTTCAGTGTCTGCATGCAGAAGGAGGAGACACTCAATGTTTGGTTGCATTTTAGGCATCCATGACCCAGGAAGGATCTCTAACAGCTGTCTGAGGAGTGGCCAGTGAAGTTATCCCTAGGCTGTAATGTAAACACTGCATTTCCTCTGAAAAGACAGTGTTTACAGCAAAAAGGCTGAAGGGAATTATTCTACTCACCAGAGCAAATTCAATAAGCTGTAGTTGTTCTGGTGACTATTGTGTCCCTTTAAAGTTAAATTAAGATTACTTACCTCGTTTTTAGACTCCTCGTCCACCTGCTTCGCCTCCATTTTCGTTGATCATTCCCAGTCAGATGCTTCTATTGGTGGGTGAGATACGCATGTATGGCCAAATGCTGCACTCCTCTATTCAAATGATACATTGTGTTTTAATTCGAGCATTGCTGCTAATTTATAGAAATATTAGTCGCATATTGTGTTCAAGTTCTGTCCTCATTAATAATATGGAAAGCGTGGTTTCTTTTCTTTTTTTAAGTGTTCTTGCATAGCAAGACCACTTAATGTTATCTCACATATATATTATTATTATTGTAGCCAAATTTACCACCCTAACTTCTCCCACAGTTTTTACACCACATAGACAGTAATATACCGAAATGTGCGGATTGTTCCCGATTGGATTGCTATTATTTTGTGGAACGTGTCGCCGAATGGTTCATGGAATATCGTCGTTCTTGTGGCGAAATTGGTCCCATAGGAATGAATGGCAAAATGTTCAAAACTAGAGTGGGAGCTGACAAAAGCTGAAAAATCAGGACGTGATTTCTAAACTGCCACCACTCCCTCATTTTCAAGCCCACCTACACGAATCTTATATCAAAACGTTCAGCTATCCCTGCTGCCACTAAACATGTCCACGGCTAAGCCATAGTCCTGATAGTTTACACAATATGATCATTTGTTTGCAACTCACACCGTCCATTGACATTCATTGAAACTCCACTCTAGCCACCTCAAATTTGAAGGGCAATTTCTAAACTGCGACTGTGCCTTCATTTATAATATTTCAGAGACATACTATGCATCAAAATGTAGGTCTGGGTCTTGTGATTCTCACAATATAAAGCTCTTCGCTGTAGGATTTATAGTTTTTAAAATACGACCGTTTGAAGATGGCAAGATGGCCAAGATGAAGTGAGCAATTTGGAGCAGTTTGTTTTTAACCGCTATTCTCTGCCCTATTTGAAATCTATTAGTTCCTGTTGGCAGTTGGTGGAATGTTCGAGGGATTTGAAAGATTTGAAAGCTCTTCTCTGCCCTTGCTGTAGAGTGAGTGAACCACACTCCAACCTTTCCACAGTTACTCCAGCCACTCCAACCACACAACAGTTACTCAAGCCACTCCACCCAGTTACTCCGCCCACTCCAGTTGTAGACTACTGGTGGAGGCAAGAACACTTCACACAATTTCCCCAGAAATTGTAGCTTTGTAGTTTTAACTCATCTGCTATAGATTCCAACAGAGCCTATTAGAAATATTTATTTGATGCTCTTCAAGTCTGTTCCTATTACAATACATAATACACAGAAATAAAATATTATATATGCAATTTTATCCACCCTCTTGATTCCCTGTGCTTTGAGTGAAAGATGGTGGCTGCCCAGAAGTCCAGTGGAAGCTTGCTGGGGAAGTTGGGTGTTCAGTGGGAACTGGCTGGGGGTGATAGGAGTAGGCTGGGGCATGTGTGAGCTGCTGACTGTTCAGACTACCGGTTCCCTCTTCTCTCTCCTGTCCATAGACCTCCAGATATTTTCATCAATTTTATGTATCTTTCATATTAGATGACTTGTTAGGGTTAGAGTTTGGGCTAGGGTTTGTGTTACTGTGATACATTATACAACACTAGACTTACATATTCTGCTGGAGTCTGGTGGGTCACAATGATATGCTTATTTTATTGGAAAAGTAATATAAACATATATGATATATACCTTTTAAATGAGTACGGAGGAGCTCTGGTCACATAAAAGAATATAAAAATTTTGTAGCTAATTAAAGCAAGGCCCAGAACTCCTTTCTTTTTCTGGCAACGTGAGCAGTTATTATGTCTTTACAATTGGCAGTGTTTCAGGTCAATGTGTGGAATGTTTTTTTAAAATTTTCTGCTGGATTGCTGACTTTTCGCATGGGGTTCTCCTGGCATACCCTCATTACATTTTATTGTAAAGCGCTGCTGAATAAGCTGGCACTATATAAATACCAATAATAATAATAATATAGCAAATAAAAAATAGGATTCATGTATCCATCCATTCACACACACACACACGCATACATCTCCAAAGCAATTAATTTATTTTCGGGCAATGGGAGTTAGAAGGGTTATATGCCTGATTGCACTGTACAGTTCAATAAATCACACCTCCTGTGCAAGCGTTAAGGTATTCCTGATTCCATTATGCAGATCAATAAGTCACTCCTTTTAAGCCAGCCTGATGCTGTTTTTGATGGCACAGTGCAACACAATAACTCACTCTTCCTAATCCAGCCTAAAGCTGATCCGTGTGCCATAGTCTAAGCATGGCACAACACAGTGCATCAATAAATAAATAAAGCTTCATAACGTGGAAAGTGCATACAAAATATGCTAAACCTATCATTTTCTGTGAGTTCTCGCCAAACCAGGAAGTGACTGATGCTTTCTATCCAAAGTTATGCTCTGCTTTTCTCATAAGCAGGGGTCTATGGATACAGTGATGGTTCCTAGCAGTTGTAGTTGCTTTATACGCTTTCTGCTATAGAAAACAGAAACCTGTCAGCTGTATTTGGGGAGCAGGAACATTGCAGGATGAACAAAAGGAAAGGCTGATAAAAAAAACATATTAGTACTAATTAGCAATTTAAAAAACAAACAAACAAACATTCGGATGCCTGGGGAGCTTTTACGCCTTCCTGAGGCTGTCCTAGGCCAGCTTGGTGCTGTTCTTGATGGAATACTCTTGTGCAATTTATAATTATACTTAAGCCAGGCTGAATCGGTTTCTAATGATATGGTGTAGCGCTTTAAGTCGTTCATGCTCAATCAGCCTGAACTGGTTTCTGATACCATAGTACAGCTCAGTAAGTCACTCTTCCAAAACCAGTCTGTAGTTGCCTCTGATGTCATAGTGCAGCTGAATAAGTCACTTTTACCTGTGTCAGCCTGCAGCTATTCCTCATGGCATAGTATAGCACAGTAAATGACATTTATCTATCATCATTTTTTTTTATAGTCGATTCCAGTCTACACAGAAGGCATTTTTCCATGAGCTAATTTGACTTTAGAGGCAAGTGAATGAATAGAAACTGTACACGTGAAACAGATGAATTCTCGAAAGACAAAAAAAAAAAAAAAAAAAGTGTTATTTTAATGTCAGACACGTTGTGGAAGACTTGCATATGTCTGTTTGCTTGAAGTTTATATGTGTTTTTCTCATCAGTGCCTAATGAGCTAGCACGTAAACCTTGTGGGCTGCAAACATGTAAACCAAACCAGCAAACTGTTTATATTTTAGAAGAGGACAAGAAAGATCGTGCTGTACTGTTGCACGTAAAATGTTAACACTGGAATGCTTCAACTTCAGGCAATTGCTTTTATTACATTACCAGCCATAATCAGCCATTGGATATTTAAGAGCCCAGCAGGAGTTTTGTGATACTTCAACAATTTGTTTCCCATATTATTTTACATACCAAACACAGCAGTGCTTTTATAATCAGAAGCGTATGAACCGTTAGTATTCATAATTGATTTATTTATACTTTTATTTTAATCCTATTGTACAATTCTCTCCTTGTGCATCTCAACCTTTAATGTTAGCATGTTTATAACTGAGAAAGTGCCAAGATATTAACGTATAGACATTTTATAATACATACAGGCATAAGCAATTTCCTAGACCGTATTTTTCACTTTTTTCCACCAAGCAGTAACAAATCAATTAATAAAATATCAAGTGATAAATTATTAAATTTAATAAATTCAGGTTTAACATTTTCCATAACTCACAATTTGGGTAAAAAAAAAACAATACAATACATTGCTTGAAATTAGGCAACGAGAGAGTTAAGCGGTGACGCTAACATTTGCTACAGATTTTGTACAAAATAAACTTAGTGGGTGTACAGTGAAATGACCGTCTCTCATTTTTCCATGTAGTGGCATATAAAATTCTAGAGATTCACAGAAACTCGAAATAACGAGCGGTTCGGGATTTTAACCCTAACCATTTGTGCAGGCAACCTTTCCTTTCATACAAACCTCCTATTTCGTGCCGCGTTTGGCACTTTCAGGTTTCATTAGCATTCCTATTAAGTCAGGGGGTCTGGGCTCTCAGTTATATTCACCGCTTGGCAAATAGCTAGCCTGCCAGTACCAGTTGGATTTACACTAATGGTAATTATATATTTCAAGTATGCCTCAGGCTCCCGAATGTAGGGATGTGTATTGCTCTGCGTTTACTGGCTATTAGGAATCCAGGTGTCCAATAGTGGTTTTTTTTTCTGGCCTCTATGCCATAGGCTAATGGTCCCGCTGCTAGGCCAACACCCATCCTCATACTTGGAGAGATATACCCATAGGTCCAAGCATAGTTACGGTATCCACCCTGCACGGTTGCATAGAAAGGGCCTAACCTGTCACTCCCATACTGTCTTCTGCTTTAATTGACACCGAGAGGCCGACACCCCGCCACAACGTTCAGTGGCCTCAAAAATCCCCTTGGGCCAACGCATAGTTAGAGCCTCTCAAGCCACTTGGCAACTAGCAGGGCCTCACCTGTCACCCCTCTTAGTGGAATTTTTCACTGCTTGGCAATAGCTAGTCTGCCAGCATCAGTTTGGTCTTACATATATGTTCATTTATATTTTGGTAGGTCTCAGGTTTCCGAATATAGGGATGGGTATTGCTCTGTCTAACCATAGAATCGTGGAGGTGTTTATGCAGAGGCCGGGGATCTGTGGCACAAGTACGGTGGTACGACTTTCTATAATTACCACCGTTAATGTTAAGCAGAAGTGGCTGCAGCTCTGTCTCAATTTAACGTCAGTTTGGATTGGAGTAGACTAGATACTGAGTTAATCGGCAGAC
The DNA here is from genome assembly GCA_933207985.1 of Pelobates cultripes. Lineage (NCBI taxonomy): Eukaryota > Metazoa > Chordata > Amphibia > Anura > Pelobatidae > Pelobates > Pelobates cultripes. The sequence continues at coordinate 78,917,626 of OW240919.1, read as the reverse complement.
ACTTTGCAGGCCTCAGGATTCTGGCTTGTGCAGTTTTTGCACGTTCACGTCACGCACAACGAATTTGTGCAATCATTTCAAGGCAGGTACGTGCGGTTTCGGTGCTTACAGGTTATTGCACGTTTGTTCCTACTGCTTCCAGACTCATGCCTAGTCTGAGTGACCAATGTTATCGATGTTATGGGTTTTGCTGAACCATTCGTGGTTCCAACACTCACATCGTTTGGTTAACTTTCTCTTTGATCGGTTATTGAAAAGGTTTCAGGATAGTTTCATACACTTGCCATCTGAAACGCTGGTATGCAATGAATTGAAGGCAGCGCGAGCAGATCTAGAATTGGGGGATACATTGATAAGACTGAGTTGAAACAAGGAATTGTTTTGGGCCTTTTAGGTCCCCTCATTTTTACTTGGGTGACACTCCATGGGTATAGTCACTGGTAAATCTTCACATAAACACAGTTTGATCATTGACCTATCAGCACCACATTCCTCCACAATAAATAAATCAATAAATCAGATTTTTTCATACGCGGTCAAACTATTCCTATTCACCCCTCACTTTGGCATCTGCATGGCATTAAGTGGCAGGGTTTATACTGATTTCTCCCGGCGTACGTTCAGTTCCAAGATAGCACCAAGATATTCGATATTTTGCAGGAAACTGGTGCTGGTTGCTACTTGATGTGTGCAGATGCCTGACTGTTACACACTATTTGGATGATTTCCACAATTACACCCTGTTCCAAATTGTTATGCAAAGTCTATTTAAGTGTCACAAAGATTAAATATTTTGTTTTTCAGTTTAACTCATGGATGGCATTGTGTCTCAGGGCTCTTTTGATCACTGAAAACATCTTGGACACCTGTGATAATTAGATTGCCAGGTGAGCCCAATTTAAGGAAAAACTACTAAAGGAGGGTGTTCCACATTATTAGGCAGAGCACCATTTTCATGCAATATAGGGAAGAAAAAGGATCTCTCTGCTGCCAAAAAGAGTGAAATAGTTCAAGGCCTTGGACGAGGTATGAAAACATTAGATATTTCACGAAAACGTAAGCGTGATCATCGCACTATTAAGAGATTTGTGGCTGATTCAGAGCACAGACGGGCTCGTGCAGACAAAGGCACATTGCGGAAGATTTCTGCCAGATCTATGCATCGGATCAAGAGAGCAGCTGCTAAAATACCTTTACTTAGCAGCAAACAGATATTTGAAGCTGCTGGTGCCTCTGGAGTCCCACGGACATCAAGGTGTAGAGTCCTCCAGAGTCTTGCAACTGTGCATAAACCTATTCGGCTACCACTAACCAATGCTCACAAGCAGAAACGGCTGCATTGGGCAGAAAAATACATGAAGACTAATTTTCAAACAGTCCTGTTCACTGATGAGTGCCGAGCAACCCTGGATGGTCCAGATGGATGGAGTAGTGGATGGTTGGTGGACGGCCACCCTGTTCCAACAAGGCTGCGACGTCAGCAAGGCGGTGGTGGAGTCATGTTTTGGACCGGAATGATGGGGAGAGAGCTGGTCAGCCCCTTTACGGTCCCCAAAGGTGTAAAGATGACCTCTGCAAAGTATGTGGAGTTTCTGACTGACCACTTTATTCCCTGGTACAGAACTATGCTTTCCGTAATAAAATCATCTTCATGCATGACAATGCACCATCTCATGCTGCAAAGAATACCTCTGCATCAATGGCTGTTATGGGGATAAAAGGGAGAGAAAGTCATAGTGTGGCCTCCATCCTCCCCTGACCTCAATCCTATTAAGAACTTTTGGAGCATCCTCAAGCAAAAGATCTATGAAGGTGGGAGGCAGTTTACATCTAAACAGCAGCTCTGGGAGGGTATTCTGACATCTTGCAAACAAATTCAAGCAGAAACTGTCCAAAAACTCAAGTTCAATGGATGCAAGACTTGTGAAGTTGCTATCAAATAAGGGGTCCTATGTTAAAATGTAACGTGACCTGTTAAAATGTTTAAAAAGTTAACATGTTGTTATAAGTTTGATTGAAATAGCTTTTGATTTCAGTAAATATGCTGCAAACACAACAAATGACAATTTTCAGTTCTTTACAACCTATAAAGTGTTTTGAAACTTACTGTGCGTAATAATTTGGAACAGTGCATTGTAAGTTTTTTATGTTTAAAAAAAAAATACTGTTATCATTAGGAGGTTTGTTCAATAAAATTTGAATTGTACTCGTAATAGTTGATAAAATGAGAATTATGCTGACTGTTATTTACATCAATTATTTAGGTAAATGAGAAAAATTTAATTTGCATAATAATTTGGAACAGGGTGTAAAGACAACTCACAACCCCCTCGCAGTCTCACAGCAGCATCAGTCTTTTTGAATACCTGGGTTTATTAGTCTCCTGTAAGAGACAGAAGATCCAGACATGGTAATACATTTTCTGGGTATTCAACTAGACTCGGTCAACATGCAGTACTGTCTTTTTCTTGGTAAGATTGAGCAAACCCTCTCAAGCATTGATCTATACTTACAATTAGGTTCTTGCTCCTGTTAAGAACTACAGTCTATGCTTGGTTCACTCAATTTTGCCATGCGGTTTATCCCACATGGTAGATCATTCATTTCCTGACTACTCTGTTTGTTCCCTGACCTTCCCTTAGATAATACCTCATCATGTTCGACTACGGACGGCTGACTTAATGATGTGGCCCACTCTTTTCACGACATGGTAGAGGAAAGCAAGGTTTATTCCCAATCTCCAACAACCCTCGACACTTTGAACAGATGCTGCTGTCAATTCAGGTTTCGCAGCCATCTGTGGCAATCAATTGCTCTCGGGTCCTGGGACAAATTAAGTCACGTCCCTAACAGATTTTCCAGACTTTGGCCTTGTTTGAGCCTTACCCAATAGTGGTGGCAGCACCTGCCTGGGGTCCTGGCTGGGCAGGTCACTCGGTCAGATGATTCTCAGACAAACGAGCTGCTGGCTTTATGGTAGAGACGGGCATCATTTCGTCGTTATGAGGTTTTGAGAAGACTCACTTGGGTGGGGGCCAATTGTCAGATTTCTCATTTATATTCCCATCCTGGAGGTCACTAATGTATTGGCTGATAACCTGCCTCCTCTCTACTTGTGGGCATTCCGCAATACACTACCCACCGCTTCTGGCAACTCCTGCCCCTCCATTCCAAGACTTACTAAAGGGTTACTGTTTCATTATCACACACACCGAATCTTACTCATCTAGCACTCGCGCTTAACACTAGGAATCATTCGATAGGGCTTTTCATCAAATTCGTAGCCAGTTCTCAAAATTCACCATATGTTTGCCATGATTATTTAGTTTACTACCTGTGACCGACCGCCTGGCTCCGTCAATCGCTGCTTCCTAGTAGCCTGGAATACTATAAGCACCGCACCGGATACCATAAGCACCGTAGCCCCTCAGCCGCCGCAGCTTGGGTTCTGTTCGCCACACTACCCTTTGCCACTTTAAGTTATAAATTATCGTTTAACACTGTCAAATTCTACCTAGCATTCAACAACACCCTAACAAACAGGTGTCATATGATCCCACCAAATAAGGTTTGCATAAATATTTCAGCACCATTTATAAACTACCACACTACCAATACTAGAATGACATGGTTCCACACGCACTACTGCCAAATTATACTTTATGTTTGTATGCTTTGGACAAAGACTTGTCCATAAGGTTACTCACTACTCAGGCCACTCTTTCCGCATAGGGGCACCATCATCTACTTCCTCTCATCATTTTAAAGCAATTTTCATAAAGGCATGGGACGCTGGGAATCATCCAATCATACATTATATATACCAGAACCGGGTAGGGATTTGTCAGGCATTTCGTGACTTATCCAAGTAATTTTGAGGTATTGTAGAACGAACTATATTTGTATGGTACACTTATTTTTTTTTTTTATTACAGGCCTTGTCGGTTCCGGCACACCACAACAGACTGGTGTTATTAACTATGACGTTTATTACTAATTATGTGTTATCTAACCATTATGGCAATATTGCCCGACCACAAATATATATATAAATATATACATATATATATTAAAAAAAATAAGTAAATATATATATATATATATACACATATTTGTAAATGCCCTTGCTTAATCAGACCTCATGCACATACTGAGGTTATTGACAGCGACCAGGAGCTGCCGTTGTGCTTTCTCTAAGCTACTTCTAAGGTGACTTCTTGTTTCTCTTCTATTGGCACTGTAAACTCAAACATTTGTGAAACAAATGATGGCCCAAGAATATAGAGGCCAATAGTATGATTCTTGTTATGGGCAGTTGACTCTGCTGCCCAAATGGAAACTCAGTGGAAGACTTTCCTCTTTAAAGGAGACTGGGCATGTGCAAAACCAGCTGAAACAGGACAGATTTCAAATCTGACCTGTTTTTATGACATGCCTAGTTGCATCCAATGGGATGGCTCTGAAACCGGTTACAGGATTAAAGGGACCCCAGAATTTTTTCTATTTTAGCACACACATAAGCAATGTCTGAAATATGTTAATCTCATTTTTTCCCCTCAAATATTTTACTTACCCCTTCCTTTTAGAAAAAAATGTTAATTCTTTATTTTTGGTGACATTTAGTGTAATTGTTACATACAGGACAGCTTGAGGCGCGTAAAAAGATATCAGCATTTCTTCTCTTAAGATATACAATAGTGAATAAACTTAGTAACATTACAGTATACATCAAGCATGTATCCGCCCCTAAGTGGTCTCTCCATTTAGTAGTGTCACAGTTTTGTAATTATATATAAAAATAAAAAGCATAATTCTTGCTATATATATATAATTCAACAGGTCAGATGCATAAGTATGCAACCTTCGCTTGCGTTTGAAATGATAGAATCCCCACTATCAGAGGGGCTCTGTGTCGTTATGGACTCTCTTAAACGTAGGACAGTGGTTGTAGCTATAGTTTGTTTAAAAAGAGTAGATTAAAGGGAGAAAGAATAGAAAGGAAAAAAGAGAAAATAGAGTAGAGGACAAGAGATGGATCCCCAGGACAGATGGGGGGAGGGGAAGGAGCCTGGCATTGCCACCCCCTCCTTTATTCTGCTACTGCACTAGTCACCCATGATTCATACATTTTGTCATGTTTCTTTGTGGATCCCTGTACTCTGGCTGTTAAGTAAAGACAAGTATCTTATATTTTCACTATAACTACAGGGATAGAGGGAATGTCTTGTTTAAGCCAGGATTGTGCTGTAGCCCACCTGGCCGCTTATGTGATTTTGTATAGTAGTTTTCTTTCATGTGTTGTCCATCCCTTTACCGTCCTGGTCAGCAGGTATATCCATGGGTCTAGATCTGGTACTCACTGAAATATCTGAACTATGAGGTCTCTAATCATTATCCAGTAGGACTTTATTTGTGAGCATTCCCACCACATGTGTAAGTAAGTTATGGCCGCATTCCCTCCCGCATCCATCCATAGGGACTTTTTTCTTGTGGTATAGTTTTACTGGTGTTGTGTACCACCGAAACATTGTTTTAAACGATTGTTCTTGGTGTATACACAAACTAACTTGGTGGAATTAGCTTCCCAAATTTCCTGCTATTCTATACCTTTCAGTACCTCTCCCTGTCCCCATGCTGTGGTTTCTGAGCAGAGGTGAGCATTCAACAAAGTGGCCTTTTTGCATTGATTCTTTCAGGCACATCCTTTCAAAGAATGTCATTGATTTATGGGCTGCTTCCCTGATATACGAGAAAAAAATATATTTTTTTACACACTAAAACTGGTGGGGCACTGCCTCCACCTCATCCCACCACTCCAGTGTGACCAAGGCTCAAGACCTTCTCCCTGTTGTATAAAACCATTTAATACATAAAACATCCACTGTTATTAAGGAAAGATCTTGGAACTCATCATCTTCTGTCCATAAAGTAGGAACCTAAAATAGAAACAAAAATACCCATCAAGGTCCAGTAAAACCAAGAGGAATATGCCTAGTGTAGAAAAAAAATATTAAAAAAACGGACCTCAAAACATTGTGTTGGAGTGAGACAGGACCTACTACATCCACTTACTCTCCTTCTCTCTGTGTGAGAGATGAGGGTTAAAAAATACTGGTCGGAGCTGCATATAAAAGTCAGGAGTGGTTCCAAAGGGTCCTTATTAACCAGGGACAGCTGTCAAGGTAAAGATAATAATTCAGCACCAAGCTCTTGAACTTACACTACCCTTATAGTATAAAAAGGAGTCCTTAGAATGACCAGGCTTCATGCAGTGCACATAATTAATGAATCAATAAGCCAGCCAATCTGTTTGACCAACTTCACAAGCGTTATATAATAATGAGCATGTTTCACGTATCTTATCTTGTTGATATGAGATAATTACAAAGCGACTCATGGCCAATTGATAGACCTAGCACCAGCACCTGTATAACTTAACACTGAAAATTGCTTTGAGCCATCTGTTTGTTAACACTGTTTCATGCGCACAGGTAAGCCTCATGCTGCCCTATAAGAATGTGCTACACTATAAAAAGGTGCGATATACCCATAATATAATGCACGACTAGTTGTGGAGAGCGCACACTTAGCCTTGCATGATATACTATAATAATTATATATATTGTGCAAACTACAAGGAAGCAAAGTGTTACTTCACACGACGCATGTATGTCTCGTATAAATATTTTATGTTTGACTAGCCTATGACATAGCGTAAAAACCTACTATCCAGAAAGTTGCAAGCGATGTTGTTTCGTGTTATGTATTGAAATACTTAAGCAACGTACATCTATACTGTTCATAACCTTATTTACTAAAAAAAATGTGCTAGATCCACCGTCTACCCCTATGTTTAACCTGTTTACCACGCGCTAGAGGACTGACTTTGGGGTACCTCACAAGCGACTGTTATAACTGCATGCACAACTAAAATAAAGAATAAAAAATAAAAAAATAAGCCAGCCAATGTCAGGGAATCCAGAAATACACAAGAATGTAAATCCAGGCCAAATCTAGGAGTTCAAAACAAGCCAGACAAACACACTGAATAAAGAACATCCTATTTATCCTATTGGGAAAATCCTATTGGAAATCAGGAACAAAACCACAACAGGGCAAATACATAGAGCTCTGCAAAGGCCTATATAGGTATGGTGCCAATAGCAAGGTCTACATCATTCCTGCCCACCCAATGTGATGGAGGGTGGTGTCTGGAGTATGTTGGCATCAATTTATTTGAATATGGATACACAAAAACAAGTCCTGGACTTGTTTTTGTGTATTTGTATTCACTTTTGTTTCACACAGCTATGTTTCAATGCTGCCACCCAATTCAGTGTGTTCCCTATTATGGGTTAATAAGCATGTAGGGGTTTATAAAAAATAAAATTTTCTGTCTCATTAGAAATGTCTTTGCCAGCAGCGCAAGGAAGCAAGGTGAATAGTTAGTGTAGGACCCACCTAGGAGGTTTGCTTTGACCTGGCAGGTGGGCAACCCCTCTCATGGCCATTGGAGTAACTAAATAACCTCCATTTGTTTAAATATGCATAGGGATTTGGAAAGAGCGCAGGTAACTTTTTTTCTTTAATTTAGATATGGCTTGGGTCAGAGCTTAAACTATGATTGGCGGCAAAATTGACGTGAATAGGACCCAAGGAGGAACAACGAGCCATGGGTATCCTTACAGCAGCCTATTGAAAAAATCTCCATTGCTGTTAGCTTTAAAGGACAACTAAAGGCACCCAGACCAGTTTATCTCAATGCAGTGATCCTTTGTTTGTAACCCTACAAAATGGGTCCTCAAACTCCAGATGTTGCTGAACTACAACTCCCATGATTCTCTGGCTATCTATGTAATTCAAAGAATCGTGGGAGTTGTAGTTCAGCAACATCTGGGGGGCCAGAGTTTGAGGACCCATGCCCTACAATAATCCTAAATCATTGCCATTTAGTAGATAAACCTAACAACCAATAGAGGCACTTCTGCTGTGAGAATCAAGTCAATCTCTCTTCTCACAGCTAACCTCAGTTAGGATCCCAGCACTTCTGTGCTTGCACTTTTAGTATTCAATGCTCCTCTAAGAGGAGCATAGGATTTGACATATAGAAGTGTTGTTGGCCTAATATTGTGGGAGACTTGATCTTTGTGCTGGAATAAAGTTAAGTAAACCTTTGGGGACGGTGTCTAAATTTAAATAAAGCAGAGAACACTATAGTGTTAGCAATGCAGTTTGTATTCCGAACACTATGGTGTTCCATTAGAAGTTTTGGGTAGGTAGTCATGTTATTGCTTACCCACCCACAAAATGGTATTCCTAATAGTGAGGAGGGACTTGCTGCTATATTCTACTTTAGTGAGTCTAATGAACATGTATCTTTAAATACCTTTCTTGGTTATTTTATGAGACTGGTCACATAGTTAAAGGAACACTATAGTCATCTAAGTGAAGTGGTCTGGGTGCAGTGATTCTGTGATTTTAACCATGCAATGTAAAATACTGCAGTTTGTTTTATAAAGTGCAATGTTTACATTGCAGGGTTATACCCACTTCTAGTAGCTATCTTCCTGACAGTCTCTGGAGTCGCTTTCTCCTCTAGACAAAGTAAATCTAGACGTGGAAGCGTTTGGTTGTGCATGTGTATATGCGATCTATTGCTTCTATATGAGGAGCAATGGATTGGAGAAGATCGCAAAGACGTCAACAAGCATACCAACGTCTTTGAAGGCGGAAGATATGTGCAGCAGAAATGTCCCTGTGCTGGAAACCAGGTGGTTAATCTTTATTTTAATTTGTTTTTTTTTTAAAGCAATGGAGGGTATACAGAAGGGAAATATTGCTATTTTCTTGGCTTCATGTTTATTTAAAAGAGTGACCCTGTAAAAAAAAAAAGAAAACTGCATTAGAGACATCTGTTCTGTTGCCTTCAGCTGACAGTGCTTAGCCCAGGCTTCCCCAAATTCCAGCCCTCCAGATGTTGCTGAACTACAACTCCCATGATTCTATGAATGAAATAGATGGACTGAGAATCATGGGAGTTGTAGTTCAGCAACATCTGGAGGGCCAGAGTTTGGGGAAACCTGGCTTAGCCAATGAATTCCATTCAAAGTTGGACAAAATTTATATTGTTAAAGCAGAAGGAAAACATCTTTAGTGATGTTTATGGTGGCACCAGGGGACTGCTAGCATCAAGACCATTACGCACTATATTGTTTATCATGCTTAGAGTGCCTCCTTAGGAAAAGTGAATTATCTTTCAAGCAACCTATTGAGGCATTGAAGGTTACACAAAACTAATGTCACAAGTCCAAAATAAGCTAAAAATCACTGCCACTTTAAATGCATTTTTCGTCAACAACTAACACATGAGAACTGTTTTCTTTAGCATATTGGTCACTGTCTAGGAGAGAGGTCATGTGGGGGAAGGCAGACAAACCAGCTTGCAATATTCTTTTCCCACGGTTTTATAAAATATGTAAACAGGATGACAGAATTATTTAATAAGTATCAAACAGTTTTCAACATTTGGCCAGTAGTGTGCCTGTTATAAAGTAGGGTCTTGTTTTTAAGCATCTGTATAAAAAGGTCACATCAAATATGCTTTGTTTATGTTCATTAATTCTCATTTCCTGGAAACACAAACTATGTTTGCAATTAATGGACAAAAAACTGAAAATTGTTTCACATCAAACAATAAGATTACAAAAGCAAGGGTATCTGTCTTCCCAGCTGTTAGACTATAATTCTCATCAATCTCAACCTTTGAGTAATAGGCTTGTAGTTTAACAACAGCACCAAAGCTGTATCGTAGGGTGCAAACAGTACTTTACAATGCACGGTGAGAATTCATATTCATAAACAGATGCATTTCCTTTGAAAACAAAAAGAGTTCTGTGCTTAAGGCGCTTTAGATTCAATTAAGTGTAAGTGAACGTATTTAAGCAGCTACCACGCAAATGTAAGTTTCTCTTAGTCCTTATACAGTGACATGCAAAAAGAAAAAAAATAAGCTGAGTGACAACTAATTACCTCTAGTTTACATCGTGGTATATCTAATTTATATTACACACTTGTTTCTTTATGCACTGTATTACACTATAAACGTTTTATTTTTTCACAGTATCCTATTGCTGTATAACCCCTAGAGGGGTAAGTGTTATTTATATTAGCGCTGCACCATATAAATTAGTGGTGGTTTCTTATCACGCAGTTTATATTTTTATATATATATATATATATATATTTTTTTTTTTTTTAAATTCTTTATTTAGTTGTGCGATAATAGAACAATTTTACCTATTCTGCCACAACAGCAGGAATAGGTTATAAATAGGCATACATTTGTGAGACATAGGTAAATATCAACGATTATACAGCACTTTTTGTGATATATCTACTGCATTTGATAGGACATGTCGGAGATGAGGTGAGTGCTTTTCGGGTATAACAGGGCATGTCAGTGCTCACGGGATAAATCTAAGCTTAGGGTTGTGGGTCTGAGGCCAGGTTTGGAGCTAAGGAGGTTTTGGTTGTAGGTCAGTTTTGTTGTTAGCTCAGGCCCCTGCTCCTAATAAACAATACCTGGTAAGACCTTTGGCCATGGGTGTCGCCGATGAGGGGTGGTGTCTGTCTATGGTTACGTGACAGGAGGGTCAGGAGTGTATTTACGATCCCTCTGGCTTCACTCCTGTCTCTGCGTGTTACACTATGACATTTATGTATTGTCTTGCTGTTTATGCCCCTAACCAAGGGGGCAGCGGGGGGGAGGTTATCATCTCGTGGTGTTGTCTGAGGCGGGTCCGGGTGCCCTTAAGGGGGATCCCCGTTTGTCAAAGGAGTACAGGTGGGAGACCCTATCACTCAGGTTGAAACGGGGGATGTTCTGAGGTATTCAGCTTATATACTTATGAACCAACATTCACATTATTATTATCTGTGTGGACCGGATACTTATAGCCTCTTTGTAGTGTCCTTGGGGTTGTTTCTTCTCGCTGTGTTTAGGTGGGCAGGCGGTGTGTCTGGCCGGTGCTTGAAGCCAAGGGAGTACTGTTGTCTAGGTCCCCCAGGCCCTCTGATGTTTGTGCGTCTACAGTTGTCAGTCCCAGCGTTTCAAGAAAGGATGGGACTTCCGCGAGCGAGGTAAGTGTGGGGGTAGTCCCATTGTGTGTAGTTAATAGTGAGCCCGGTGCTCCCCACCTGTAGGTGATGTTGGCGGTACGTAGTTGTTGGGTCACTGGATGGAGTGATCAGCGCCACTGGAAGGTGGCCCTCGTTAAGTCCTGGTAAAAGGTGAGACTAGAGTCTTCAAACATCAGTGGGGTCTTGCCCTGCAACGCCGTCATTATTTGTCCCTTGTCAGAGGAAGATGCACAGCATAGTATAACTATAACGTCTTGTGTAATGCGGCAGCTCATCTGTGGTGACCCCTGCAGGAATGCCTCGTACTTTGATGTTGTTGCATCTATGGCTGTTCTCGAGGGCATTCAGGTGTAAGGCCATATTGTGGTGGGATTTTTGGAGCTGATGTACCGAGTCTTGCACTTTTGTTAGGTTAGTGGTGACTTCGGCCATGTCAGACTCCGTAGCCTGTACCCAGTCCTTTGTGCTTTGTAAATCCGCTTTGTGTCCTGCTAGTTCTTTCGACAGGATTTTGTGGAAGTCATGCAGAAGTATTTGTAGATCATGTTTAGTCGCTGGTGGCGATCCCTCTGGGTAATTTCTCTCTGCCTGTTCAGCGTGAGCTGTTTGGGTAGGAATAGGCTGGTTTTCCTCTGAGGCCTGTTTGGGCCTAGCAGGCCGCTGAAGCATGGCCCCGATGTCTCTTCCTTCTGTCTGGGTTCCAGCTTTCTGGGAACGTCGCCCCATGGCGGGCATGAGGTCTCCCGAGTTGGAAGGGGATCCAATGGCAGGGATGCTTATAAGGCCTTGATAGGCTCCACCATAGAGCGCCGCCAGGGTAGGGAGTGTGTGCGTGGAGTAGGCCCCGGGCTTGCGCTTCTGCTTCGGCGTCTTTGTTTTAAAAAAGAAGGGCATCTATCGATGCAGTGCGATTTCCCAGATCGGGGTATGTGTTTGGGGTGGTGGGATCAGGCTTGATTTTCAAGATTTAGGCGAGATATTAGCTTAGGTATCAGAGCTGTCAGAAATGGCGTCTGATCAGCTCGGCAGTTGGCTCCGCCCCCCTATATTTTTATATTTTAAGATAGATTTCTATGACAGAGACCAAAGCATAGGAAATTACAAATTTTAGGCCAAAAAAGTTGAATAATAGAAATTCTGTATCTGAAATATTTCCCAAGTTCAGCTGTTTTGACCTAAATCAGCAGTTTCCTAGTAATATGTACTCAATTCCTGATCCACTGGAATCCCACAGGCAGAGATTCTATATTGGCAAAATTGGTTGTATGCATATCTCAGTAATCAGTGAAAGGTTTTCTAACTGTCCCGCTTTCCTTGGTGTCCGCATCTGATGATACCAGGGAACTTTCTCTGTGGAGCATAGCATGAGTGCATCATTAGATGCGTTTGAGCTGTAACGCAGAAAGTCCATGCAAGGAGCGCTTCAACAGTGCTTACTGCATGGTCCTGAAGGCTGGGGGCTGGTTAAGAAGCGGGCCTGCCCATCCTCTATGGGTGTCACTAGTGATGTGGGTCATGTCACTGGTAATGCCCCATCAGGGCCCAGCCCACCCCAGCCCGCTTTTCCCTTATCAGTTGTTGGGAAGTATGTTATAATTGCCTGATCTTTGGCAGCAGCCCGGTGACAATATGATTATTTGGTTACTTACAAAGGAGAGGGCTACTGTGTGGAATATATTGATGGTGCTTTGACTTCTATCACTTTGTAGGGACATTATAATTACTTTCCAAAGTTAGGAAAAAGTATAGCTATATCAATGCTTGCGATTGACCAAGGCCATGACCTAGTAGGATTCAGTATGACAGCCACTAGATGCACTTCCTTCCTAAGATCTTTGATTTACTAACATCTTCACTGAACGTGGCTAATGCTTCTCAGACAGAAGTATTCAAGTCAGTGCTTCACTACGAGAAGCATTGGAATAAGTGGAACATGGCAACTGCTTTGCATGCACTATGAGTCTGCAGTGTTTCATAATGAGAAGCATTGCAGTGTGTCCACTGGAAAACAGAGAAGTTATTTTTTGTCTTTCAAAGTTTATTGATGGTAGAGCATATGACAGCATATTAAAACAAAGCCCATGTACGCGGCAAAAGGTAATATATGGTAGTAAATTGTTGTTACAACGTAATGTATCACAAGAAAAACTAAAGGCCAAATAAGTAACACAGTATTGAGTTAGCAAAACTAAGCTTGTGAATAACTTATAAGTCAGAAATTGAAATTGATACAGCAATGTCAAATAAAGATGATTGGAGACATGGGTTTAAGTCATTACAGTAAGGACAGTAAAACATTAACATGTATTAGAACACAATACAGCTTAAAGGGGTTAAATCCACCATTAACTCCCTTAGAAGGGGTTAAAACCCACCTTATTTCCAGTGCCGCGCAGGTACGCTGGCGCTGGCTCCACCCCTGATCCGTCTCATTGGGGACATCATCAGAATTGCTGAATTGTTTTGCCAACCCAATGCTTTCTAATAGGAAAAACATTGAATTGACTAAAATTGCCAAGGAGGTGGGATTGGGGCGGGACCAACAGCTTCTCATTGAGATGCATTGAATCAATGCATCTCTATGAGGAAAATTTGCTCAACGGCAGTGCTACCTACTGTACAGCACTGCCCCAGGAAGCACCTCCAGTGGCCATCTGAGGAGTTGCCACTTGAAGTGTCCCTAGTGGGCAAGGTAAACACTGCCTTTCAGTCATGAAAATGCCTGAAGGGAGTGATTATACTCACCAGTACAACTACATTAAGCTGTAATTGTTCTGGTGACTATAGTGTCCCGTTAATAAATGTAAAGCCTATCAAGGCCTATTGGACATAGTGATAACAAAGTATTATGTAGGCAAAGGCATATATGTGTGTCAAAAATGTGTCCTGATACTGAGTTAGAAGCAAGGTATATAGCAGGTAACTTATTAATACAGTGACAATAATGTGAGCCCTGGGAAAATAAAAAAAATATCTTAGACTGTAGGACAAAGGAGCTAAAATATATCTCTGCATACATCATGGCAGCGATGGAAAAAAAAAAAAATTTTGGTTTTATGCCCAATATGTAGAGGTCAGAAAAACGCAATCTTTCCTAAACTGGAAACAATAGGAAACCCTGTGTAAGCTGAGCAGTTTTCTAGGCTCAGATGTGCACTATGCACTATGGCCCAGCCTCCCACTTCCTCCCGAATACAGATAAATCTAATATTTTTGTTTTTACACTTTGTTTTTCTTCTAAACCAAAGAGGATCCCAGAATCTAAACATACCAAGGAACACATCTAACTAAATATTATATTTATTTTGACATTACAGTGTTCCTTTACTGAAGAACTGTCCTATTATATTTTCACATGACCCTGTACTGTGATTAACTTGATTTTTTTATGTTTCTTGAATATCTTTCTAAATAATTTAATTACACACTGTGCATTCATCACAATGGCTCATAAAGGGAATCTAATGAAATCCCTTCAATGATAAAGGATGAAAGCAGATAAACCATTCTTAATATTTCCTAACTTTTGACCTTGTGAGGTGTAACCGCAGTGCTCATTTTAACAAAAATCGAATATGCATGATGATGACAGGAATCATTCTCATTTCAGCAATATTTCATTAAGAAAGAAAGATTGCATTGTGACCTCTTCGCTAAGGAGAAAATTATCATCTGACTGAGAACTTAAAGGACCACTATAGTGCCAGGAAAACATACTCGTTTTCCTGGCACTATAGTGCCCTGAGGGTGCCCCCACCCTCAGGGTCCCCCTCCCGCCCGTCTCTGGAAGGGTGAAAGGGGGTAAAACATACCTTTTTCCAGCGCTGGGCGGAGAGCTCTCCTTCTCCGATCCTCCTCTTCTCCTCCCCGTCGGCTGAATGCGCACGCGCGGCAAGAGCTGCGCACGCATTCAGCCGGTCACATAGGAAAGCATTCATAATGCTTTCCTATGGACGCTGGCGTGCTCTCACTGTGAAAATCACAGTGAGAAGCACGCAAGCGCCTCTAGTGGCTGTCAATGAGACAGCCACTAGAGGAAATAGGGGAAGGCTTAACCCATTCATAAACATAGCAGTTTCTCTGAAACTGCTATGTTTATGAAAAAAATGGGTTAACCCCAGCTGGACCAGGCACCCAGACCACTTCATTAAGCTGAAGTGGTCTGGGTGCCTAGAGTGGTCCTTTAAGAATATGTAATTAAAAAAAACAAGGATGGGCTTAAATCAAGCATGTTTACATAAATGTATTAGTTGTCATCTGTGGTGCTATTAAGGGGGTTAAATGGGCTGTCTAAGCACAATAATTACCACAGCCAACTGTAGTGGTTATGGTACCAGCATGTCCCTGTTTTCAAACAGTTTCACAAAAACTGATGGTCTCCAGAGGTCTGTGGCCTTGCCCCTCACTTGGCATAGTGATGTTGATGAAAATATACAAGCACATCAACAACATCATGTCCAAGTATGTCAGTACTAGTGTATATCATCTACTGATAGAGAGCATTAATACTGCTGATGTGGATTTGTAATTTACACAATTGCAATATGCTAAACAAAGAGCTGTGACAGGAGCACTCAGTGGACCCGTTGTTTTGTGACTGTATAGTTTTTTGAGAGTCTCCTCATTCCCCCACACCCACTCCCGGTTTACACACATAAAGAGATGCTCTAACACAAAAAATGGACATTCCTTGGTCACATTGGAGTCAAATATCCACATATGCACACATACAGTCAGACAATCACATACAAACATACAGAATCACACTCACATATCCACCATTTACAATGAGAAAATCTGTTATACATAGATACAGACACACATTTACAGTCATGCAATACTGCATTGGTTCACTCATTGACACAGACCTTCACTTTAAGGCATTGTTTGGGAGTGAGGCCAGGGGCGAGTATGTTCTGATACATTTTAAGTGACTTACTAATATTAATGTATGCAATTAAAATGTAATTCAGAACCATGCATCTTATTTAAGCACACTGACTTCTAAACACAATATTGTAGTTTAAAGACACATTACTGTGAGTATTATTGCTGTGGAGCTCTGCTAAACATATTTAGACACTCTAACAATATGTAGCTCATAGAAAAGAGGGAAATTAGAATTAGAGGGACACTTGGGAGATCTGGAATATTCAAAATGTTTTGGATTCCCAAAGCAACCTTTCCTGGCTGTCTGATTGGGTCTATCTGGTTGCATAGGTGGAGCACTTGCCTCAGTGCCCACCTCTGAATCCACCACACTGTCAGACAGGCCAAGACATGTACAACACATTGCCACCCTAATGTAGATAACACCTTAACTTCACTTTTAAAAATATATGTTTATATGTATATTTGGGGTTCTGGAGACATTTATAGAACAGTCCACACGTTAATGTCATCATGTTCTCTTAATACATGCCTTACCATTATGTACATATACAATACATTAATATATTATTATTTGATTGTTACATAATTAAAAACCAAACATTTAGAATCAATTCATTCTATATTTCTTTAATTCATTCCTATGTAATCCTTATTTAATTTCTGCTCTTTTTCTCTCACCCTCTCTGAGCTGGTGATTAATAAAATAATTTCAAGTAATAAATCTTTGTGTCTCAAATTCCTCCTATATTATTGAAATATCTTCGTCTAGCTCTTGTCATGAATAGAAGGTAAAGAACCTTTTGAAACATAAAAAAAAAATGGATCCTGCGGTTTCATGCAATTTTGCTTCGAGTGAATTCATACGGGTTCGCCATAAATTAACCCAGCATGGGCAGAGATCAAATAGTCTAAAATATAATGACATCTGATTTCCTCCAAAATGTCCCATCACAACCTCATACAGTGACCGGCTTGACTAGCATACTGCTGAGCTATTGTTCTCTCAGCCGAGCAGCCAATCAAAAAGAAGTATTCTAAAACGTGATCGATATTCCCCTTAGGGTGCTAGTTACACACCTGAATCCTGATTGCCTGAACTTTGGTGAAAAATATATACTGTTATATGAAAAAATATATAAATGCACACACTTACACCCGCACACACACACAATTTTTATTGCAGCATTAGGAGTCCTGAAATAGAAGAATAGTATTTAGAGTTAAATTATCGTAGCTTCCTTCCTGAGAACTGAATTGATGATCCTTGTCCCTACCGTTTTCAGTTAATGTAACTGTGATCGTCTCCCTTTTCAATGCCTTCTGACAGTTATTTAACACAGCAACAATTTTTTTCTTTTTCTTTCTTTGGAGAAAAAAGCTTTTTTCTTTCTCATTGTATCAATCGTCTTGTAGATAACCTAAATAGCTCCAACATATGTCCATTTACCACCAGTTTTTATCATTTTCATACTCTGCTCTCTCTATATAATGTTGTATACATCTTGGCATCTTTGCACACCATGCTCTCATTTAGATTAGTATCTTAACATATTAGTTATGGTTAACATGTGGAATTTGAGATACTGTAGTTTACAGCGTGATTGGATTCAAGTGTTAATCCAATTAGAATACACAAATGAAGACAGAGACATATTGCTTAAAATGTACTGCTGGGCCAGCTCTACACTGCATAACATGTTGGAAAACTAGGCTTAATAATATAGATTGCATATAATGTGCCCTGAAATACTTTTTTAAATCATGTTTAATTTGACCTCTTTCCATTTTTTTGTAAGGTGTCAAGGAAACTCATAACATTATGAAACACTTTGTTGCCATAGCAACAGAAAGCCAATAGTTTGTTACCGATATTGGTAACATTAGGAAAACTATAGTCACCCAGACTTCTTCATCAAAATGAAGTGGTCTGGGTGCAGTGTTCCTGTCCTCTTAAACCTGCAATGTAAAAACATTGCAGTTTTTGAGAAACTGCGGTGTTTACATTGCAGGGTTAAGTCCATGTCTAGTGGCTGTCTAATGCATACGCATTAGGTCCACAATGCTTCTCTATGAGAAGCATTGCATTGGAATCTGCGAAGAAGCCAATGCCTCCACTGTGACATCATAAGATGGGGAGAGGTGAGCAGCGTTGAGGGAGTATATCTTTATTTTATTAAATTTGTATTGTATTGGGAGGGTGGGCCTGGAAAAGAGTAGGGACACTATAGCTATAATGTTATTTTAAGTTAATTTGATAACCTTCAGAAACTTCCATCTTTATGACTGCTTATTGGGATTTTTTTCTTTAAACAGTCAGTTGTCTTGGGTTGTCAATTTACTTGTCAAATTTAGGCCAATATACAAAAGTCTGAAAACCATTTCTCAGTCAATTGAATTAGATGTATTTTCAAGACTGCTATTTTGTAAAACGATTTTCAACTACTGACAAGTCTCTGATAAATTCCTTAGTAATAGAACCAACAAACACTCAATTTTATGTTATATGGACTTTAATAGCCTGAAATCCAAAAGTGTACTTGCTGGGCATCACTTCCATAAAAGATGGAAGGTGGAACATCATCTCTGATAGTGACTGGCGTCCTGAGGGCGATACTAGAACATACTGCCATGGAAAAATTATTTCCAAGTCAGGTTCATTAACATGACATCCTAAGTACTAGGTGTGTATGTGGCCTCTATGTAGACATGTCCTCTCTGCAAAGACAAATTTGGAATCTCTCCAGATGAGCTGCCCCTTTATCTTCCTGCTGAATCCTATGGAAAGTATTGCTGCCATCCAGTGGTGAACCAGTGCATGTGTGCTTGCTACATACTTTCATACCGACTATTGTTTTATACCCACGAGGAGGGAAGAGGTACACTCATACTTGAAAATGATTTACTTTTATTAACCTCAGGAAGACAGGTGTAATTTTGAAAGAATTAAAAAAACTTGTTCCTCAATTGGATCTGGTCTATCGCATTTCCTTGCTAGCCATTAACCTCAATCTCTTTACTTTTTTTTCTTGCATTTAACCCTTGCTGCTGGCATCGACCTCTTGAAAGTCTCAGAATGCATTTCTTGTCTTGTTTATTTCTATTCTCTGATCTGTCCAATGTTTTACTACCTTCAGATGTCACAATGTGTCGTACTTTCCACTAGGCTGCAGTTACAGTCATCTGAAAGAATGGTCTAGGCCTTATGTTTCAAGGCTATTTTGAAAATTCTTTTAAGAAGACGTCTACATTAGGAGTTGCGGAGACATTCATTCCATTGACACATCTTTTATGGGCCAAAGTTGATTTCTGCAGCATACCCATCATTCCGTATTGCCTTAATAAATATGACATGACATTCAGTAACCTGGTTACATCAGCATATCAATAGAACTGTGCTCTTGAATCATAAGCCTTTTTGTGACAAGACTGCTAACGATTGACTCAAGTCATGGAAAGAGTATGGCAGTATGTCTGAGATGTGAAGATTAGATTGGTGTGATAATATGGGTAACTTAGCAACAATGCTAATTTAAATGACCCACTTAGCTCACCGTATGAGCATTTCAGAGCTTTCACTCTGGCCCCTCCAGCAGGTTTTTAATTAATCCTGAAATATCGCTCATAGAATATTCATTTATAATGCATTAATTTAGTTATATCCTGTTTAATAAGTTATAAATAGCTCTGTCTTATGTGGTGCCTGCTCAGCCTCATCAGTCCTATTCTTACCTCACTCCCAACGCACAATTCTCTGTACATGCCGCTGTGTTCACCAGCTGCTCTTCATACGCTTCCCAGCAAACAAACAGTTCACACAACACTGCAAGGGATAGTTTAAGCTAAAATCCCTCTGAGATCAATTTTACTCGTAGAATGTAAGGTTTAACCGGCTGGTGCTTCCTTTGCCAGACGCCTTGCTAGGCAGGAAAATGCCCTGTTGGGTAGAAACTGATGAAGTCTCTTTGAAGTTTTTGCTTCACAGACAATCTCAGTTGCTTATGAATTTAAAAACTAGGAGGGGATTGAAGGGAAGAGAACACTGGCCTACAGTCTTGTATTTTAAATGCCCTTCTTGGATATGCTGGGTGATTTCACATGGTTTAAAGGAATAGGTAGAGCTTTAACCAGGCTTATCAGAAAGGCCAGCTGGATGGAGATCATTTGCTTGGAATATATACACAGTGTATAGGGCTCTGGGTGCAATAGTCTATAAGCTATTTGTATGCAAACCACAGACTTTGTGTGCTATATCGCATGTATGTTGCGAACGTAGCTGTGTGGTAAACAGTACACTGGCATTGTACAAGTTAATGTAAGACAGGAAAAACCATGGAGTGGAGTCCAATGCTCAGGCATTTGTAATCCCTCAGTGAAAGGATACACTGGAAGAACTACAACGGGAAGCAGTGATTTTAGTTCATTTTTAGATAATTTTTATGAAACCTTTTCCTGGGCCTATGTAATCGGGTTCCCTCCTTAGTATGTCAGCATGTATCCTACACTCAACAAAGATTTGTCAACTTGTGCTTTAACAAACCACTCACTACATGATAGGGATAGCAGCAAATGGCTAAAGCCATAGGGTCATTTACCACTGAGTCTGATTCACCAATGAAGCATTTTGCTAAACCAAAAAAACTGCTGAACACTTCACAAGACTCGAATCTTGTAAAGTTCAATATTACAAGATTACAAGTTTGGATAGATCTCTGCAGGGTCCAATGCAACTCAGCAACATTTGATCTGCAACATTGTAAATTCCAGGTTTGGCTAAAGTTGGAACAATTTTATCGAGCTTTCTAACTTGGTAATAAAACTGGGCCATTGTTCTTTATTATTAGTATCTACCATTCCCAGTGCTGAGTACTTTTTGACACACCGCTGAGTCAATCGGTGACAGGTTGACCTATGATCAAGTACCAAGTTCTTTGAAGATAGTGCAGGGCACTGCAAACCTGTGCACTACAGCAATCATTGGCTGATGGATGACGATAGTTCTAGTCCGACAACCACCGTAGGGTCATGGTTATATGTATACTCAGGCTGTCGAAGCACATGCTGAGAATTATTTTATTTTTTTCCATTGCTTGCTCATACACATTCCCTAAAACCTTTACTCACCTTGTTTAACAAACAAGGTGATTACTTTGCTGTCTGTCACTACCAGCACACATTGAACCCTACACGCTTCACCTCTTACAGGTGAATCTAGTAAAACACATGAATGCTTAAAGACTGGATTAAATGTGGAGCATGATGGGAAAGATTTACAAGAATAGGGCCATGATAGCTGAATTAGATGGAAGGAAGACCAAGGGAGGGATTACCTGTACCTCATGGCCACAGACTCTCTAGTTAACACTGTTATTTATTTTGAGTTACAATATTTTATCTGGGCTCTCCTCCTCGCAGTGATGCTAACTGTGCTGTGCCTCAGGGAAGCTATAGGGTGGGTGTGAAATATATGCATTAGCGTGCAAAGCAGCAGTACGCATTAATAAAATACTAACACTGCAGCATATATCTACACCAGTGACACCAGCCATGGCCCTCTAGCTGTTGCTATAATGTAATTGCCAGTAGGCTTGAACTGGCTGGTAACATTGCCATCCAGCTTGGCAGAAAGTTAAATTGGTTATACTAACTTTTACATTATTAATGCAAATAACGAGGGGGCAGGATATGGGTGTCAAAAAAGAAGTTTTACAAAAATACAACACAACAATACCTAAAGCCCCTTGGCATCAAATTCAGTATATTGAGCTGTAGTAGTTACAATGCCTTCTATGCCTTTAGAAGACTAGTATTCATACAGTTCCGCGTTAATAAACCAGCGTGAATTAATATGTCTCATACAAATAATGTGCGAATGGTTTGCATGAAGGTGAACAAAACATTCCTTTATACAAAATTCTGTGGCTGCTCAATCACAGACTTCCCAATGCAGCTCAATGAGATGTCTTTTCAAGGCAGGTGCTCCACTGAGCTAAACAAACCAGGAAGTAACAGAATCAGTTGTCTGATTGACAGTCAGGGGGGTGTAACAAGGTTAATATATAAATGTGCAAATTTCTAATGAAATCTGCACTTTTAGTAAAATTTAAAAAATAGGACACAGTTTTTTTTACATATAAAAAATTTCGGAAAGCTAAACTTGTTTCATACCCCAAAACTCCATTATCCAGAGAATTGGGATGCCGGTGGGAGAGGGATAAGAGGGGGGAATGACACAGTCTTGTGCGTGACTCTCCCCAAAGGGGCTGGTCTGCCCTTTTACTTTCAGGTCAACCTGCCTATCTTTAAAGGCCAGCTTACTGAGAACAGATCTTGCAGGGAGCACTGTTTTACTGTTCCCTTCAGGGTCCTAGTGCCTTGAACATGCTTGAACGCAGTGCTTGCTAGGGACAGTTACTTGGTGTCTCGAAATGCAAGACAGTGGGGAAGAACTTTGGGACGTCAGGAAAATACAAAATCGGGACTCTCCCGACGAAATCGGGATGATTTAAGAAGCATGGTGTTTTAGGGTTGTCGAGTGGCTGTTATAGATTTGTTCGTCATCACTATTGATAGAGTCTCAGTTCTTGCATTCATTTGTAAAAGCTGCAGGCAAAAATTATCATCTATAGAGAATCTAATTGTCCCTTTGGACTATATTTACAGAGAATGTACTTGTCCCATTGACCTATAACGCCTAGCACACCCATCCATAGATAATATGAAAGCAACAATAAGCAGTTCTTGCGCTCTAGCTCTGTTTATTAAAATTCCTCATGTGTCCAACAAGAGTTGAACCGTTAATGGACCAGCAAGCATCCCTAGAAGCATAGCCTGAGGGCAGCTGTGCATGCTGAGATTTGTAATCTCAGCTGGCTTTAAAAGGATATCTATCACACAGGGCCGTGTTCTATGCAGACAGCTCTCACCTAAAGAGTAAAACACATTATTGCTGTGCATTTAAACTTGTGCTGTGTAAAGATTGAAAGATTTTCATATTTCTTACTGAAATTGATTAGTATCTGACCAGAAACCTCTTTAAAAATTTCTTCCTAATTTCACAGTCTGATTACAATATTTGCTTGTGACTTTGACAGATGTCATTGATGCTGAAAAGCTAAAGAGCCTGGGTTGTCTCTTCAAACAATATAATTATTGTTGCGCCATTTCAAAAGTTCCCGGGGTCCCTTTCATGAGCACTATCAAACAGCCGGGCCCATGTGTGGCCGTGTAGATAGATAGGCAGGCTGTCCGCTCATTTTCATGCCTCTCTTTCAAAGCCCATGGTGATTTCATTGCCTTCAATGTAATAAATTGGAGTCGGTTTATCTCTGGTTGGGCAGCAATAGGATAAACACAAGCCAGTTCTTCTCCTGAAAGAGAAAGCCTATTACAGGGCGAGCGTCAGGGACAGGGCAAGCTGCCTGTGTATTCAAGGCACATACAGGAGTGCCTAGGCTTTGATAATAGCACAAATGCATTAGTTGTTTTGTTCTATGCAGACAGCCCTATACCGAACAGACTGTAAGCCTCGATGCGTGAATGAATGGCTGTGACAACCCATGTAAAATGTTACTTGCTGACATTTAATAGCTTTAAATTGAGATATGTGTGTTTTAGATCCTGAATATAATAAAGAACAACTGTGGAAATGTGCTGAATATGGACGTATAGAGTTATAAAAAAAAAATACATGGAAAGAGGTTATATGTGAAAAAAAGCAGAATACAAAAAGAATGCAAGGTTAATAGTGCAAAGTTAAAAAATAACAAACCACTCACATGTAGAAGAGCTCTCAATTTCAGTATATAAATTTTCTTTCCATATAGAGTGTAATCTCCCTACATGAAATTGGTACTTACAAGGACATAGATACTGTGACAGAAACAAAACAGGAGAAGTACACAACGGGGTTTGTACAATAAACCAGGAATTGTAATAATTGGCAAGTGAACTGTAACATGGTGACTAGAATAGATGAACTGGAAAGACAGCTCATATAGAGATATTTCTTCCAATTCACTTATTTTGGACAAGAATTTTAAGTTTACACATATTCTGTCATCACGTTGCGCTCTCCTGTCCTCTCCGAAGTCCAAATAGATGCTTGTCATTGAGAAACATTTGATTGGACCATTCTTCCAGGCTCAGAGCACATGCACTTGCTCAAAGTGGAGGATAGACAGAGTGTGGGGTGGACAATAGTGGGTATAAATTAAAAACAGCAAAATAAATAAGTCAGTGCAGGGAGGTGGCAAGGGCTGGGTGTAAGCACACCAAAAGAGGGAGGGAACGGGAGGACAAACAAGTATCTCCTTTGCAGGCTGCCTAAGTCACGGGTGGCGAGTATGTACCTAGTCCCCAGCACAAAATTGCAGATATCTCTGCATTATAAGCAGAAACATAGAGATTCCTTGCTCCATGACCACTTCTAAATTTGAATTCCTGCCAATTCACACTTTAATGAATAACTCTGACAGTTAGCTTTCCAGCCTGTCCATTTTGGTCGAAAATTGGATTTCCCTTGCCATTTTTTTTTCTTCAAAATCCTGTTAGAGAATCAACCTCAAAGTAATATTGCCAAAATAATGCTTATTTCTTCAGAGGGAACTGGCAAATGTTTGTGTGGTTGAGGAGGAGAGGGGTGCATAGAACTGTTGGAGTTTTAAATTCATTGTGTCAGAAATGTATTGAACATGATCTCGTGTGAAGTCTAATGGGAAATAAACAACAACCATGCATTCTAGCTGTCAAGTTTATAATTTAAATTCACTCAGAAATTGATAACACAATCCAATGTTATTTATGTTTAATAGGAAAACAGATTGTCTAGACTGAAGTAGATAATGTTTATATCATGAAAGCCGTTACCTTTCAGCATCTAAACGTAATACATATTTACAACTGACTTTATTTTTCATTGTAATATACAGTAAATTCCATAAAAAATATTATTTAAAAAATCATTTAAATAACCTAAAATGTATTCCAGTGGGCATTACAGGCAACCAGACAGGTTAGGTGTAATGGAAAGCTGGGTCGACACTGTGCAGCACTGCCCCAGGAAGCATCTCTAGTAGCCATGTGAGGAACGGCCAGTGGAGTTATCACAAGGCTGTAATGTAAACACTGCATTTTCTCTGAAAAGACAGACTTTACTGCAAATAACCTGAAGGGTATGACTCTACTCACCAGAACAAATACAATAAGCTGTAGTTGTTCTGGTGACTATAGTGTCCCTTTAATACAGAAAATATGGTCTAAACAATTTGACAAAAAGCAACTGATCCAAAGAGTTACTCAGAAAGCTCTATAATAGGCTGTTCTGATTGTGGTGCATATAATGGCCATTTAAACCAATAACTATACAAATCCTATTTACATTAACAACTATTTGAGGGTTAATATCGTTTTGCACTGTTTGTATATGAAAGGTTCACTTTATGAATCATATCTTCATATCTTAATTGATTTCCAGCACTAACTGTACCTCGTGTAAAAAGGGATATCATCATAACCAGGATATTTCTGACTGAGCTAATCCTGAGACCCTCTGCTACCAATTGTCTCTAAAATTGTTTCCAAACCAGTCCACAAGACATGTCTACTAGTCCAGAAACGAGGGATTACCCAGTTGTGTCGAAGGTGTTTCTAGAAAAAAGAAAAAAAACACCTTGACACAACTGGGTAATCCTAAATCCTGGACTGGTATTCGTGCCTTGAGGATTGGTTTTGAGACAACTGTCTTACATCATTCCACCATAGAGACCACCTATTCAATCAGAGAGTTTTGGAGTATGATTATCATATCCCAGTGTACTTTTCCCAGTATTTTTTCAGTATTACTCAATATCAATACCGGCCATCCCTTGCGGGAAAACTATTTCCTGTATCAACATCTCTTTCTGTAAAAAGGCATTTCTTTACATTCATAATACATTTTCCTCTTCCCAACTTTAGGTGGAGCTGGCACATTAAAAAAAAAAGTTTCATTTTAGAATGTTAAGAAATCAAATTTTTTTTCATTATTTTTTTTTTTAATCAAGTAAAACCTGCATTTTAAAGCAGAATGTTTATATTTATTTTGTGTTGGAAAGACACAGAGTCACAATCATCAAACTGTAAAAGCAATACTACAAGCTATCTCTAAAAAGTTGGAAGTAATTCATTAATATGTAACCGAAGGCAATAAGGCAGGATTAATGACACTTAACAGCAGAACTAACAGGAATACAGCAGGTGCGGTGAGCAAGGGCTCCACAGCAGGAAGGGGCCAAAAAGGCTCTAGGGAATAAAATCACATTATATTTCATTACTGTCAGGCGAGGCAAAACTAGTCCTACTTCTGAAACTATCATTAATGTCAAATAATAGGCAGCCCTGATTCTGTATTGCTCTGGAATTTAAAGGAAAACTACCATTTCCAATAAACCACCCTTTATTTGCAATTGGGTACCTTTTGCATAAAACATTGAGTCAAGAGATGAAAATATAATTTTGCCTTATTATTGAATATGTACCTGCTTTAAGATAAGACATTATCAGCCTAGAAACAGACTCAGTGTCCAACTATAACATTTATAAAGGGAATGCAAGATTTTCACAGGGAGGAAAAGGCAAGAAAATGTGCATTTTATTTACTAGAAGAAAAGGAATCTTTGAGGCAAATGGTAATATACAAATGCATACGAGTGCTAATACACATAGCACATTGGTTACCTGTTCATTTATAGGATGGTACAACGAACCATGGCAATATCCGTGCATCACATCCTGCCTAAAATAAAGTGGCATGTTAAATAGTGTCCCTTAAAAATAAAAATTCAGTCAAATTAGAATTCTCTGGTCTAGGGTCTTGCAAATAGAGGGAAAATAGGACCAAAACCAAAAGAGGAAAAAGATGTCAGTATCCTTAATCCGTAGCACCAACTGAATTTACGTTGGTTATAGCCCAGATAATGCAAGTGTGGCTTCATATTGTTCAAC
Source organism: Pelobates cultripes (assembly GCA_933207985.1). Lineage (NCBI taxonomy): Eukaryota > Metazoa > Chordata > Amphibia > Anura > Pelobatidae > Pelobates > Pelobates cultripes. The sequence continues at coordinate 78,890,614 of OW240919.1, read as the reverse complement.
ATATGTTATATTGTTCAGCTGTTCATTTATTAGGATTTCTACAACTCCCTGGTTCTTAACCCTTTGAGGACCAAACTTCTGGAATAAAAGGGAATCATGACATGTCACACATGCCATGTGTCCTTAAGGGGTTAAAGGAACATGCTAAGCACCAAAACAGCTTTAGTTTAATTAAGTGGTTTTGGTGTACAGATCATACCCGTGCAAATTCACTGCAGCATGCAGCAGCCCCCCCTGTGTGTGATTAAAGTTAGATTAATAGAGCAGGAGATATGCACTTCTAAAGTAAACATACTGTGCTGTGTATCATGAATGTTGTGTGAGTCGCAGCCAGGGGAGGTATTGTTAGGGCTGAATAGACAAAGCGATTTAACTCCAAAATATTATAGAATTGAGCAGTGAGTCTGCAGGTGCATGATCTATACATCAAAAACTAATTAGCCAAGCTAGAATTGTTTTGGCACTTAATGTCTCCCTTTAATTAGTAGCTGTGTGTGCCCCCTGCAGCATTGTTGGTGAAGGGTCTCTGTGCCAAGATAGGAGCTAGAATTGTAAGCATGTATTGTGGAAGTGTACATGCACGTCACATTTGTGAGAGGTGGCCTTTGTGTTTATGCATGGCAATATATTGAAATGTATGTATAAAATCACTATAACTCCCACTCCTGTTATCCATCCTTTCCAGTATTTATGTAAGATTGAAAAAGCTGTAATGTAGCCTAGTTAGAATCAGAAAATGTGCTGAGGGGCTTTAATGTGTCTGCACTGGATGAAAGGCAGAGACTGACAAATCTTAATGTGTCCGCATTGGAAGAGAGGCAGACAAGATGTATTATAAGTCTGCAAAGTGCAGGAGAGAATACATATAAAAAGATTAAGCTAGGGACAGCCAATCCTGAAAAGACAATACATGAACTCCAGAAAGACAACTCAACTGCCATCCATCAGACTGAACATCCCAGTCAGTCATTGGTCCAATAATTTCATTTGTAAAATCATACATAATTTACAGTCATAATATTTAGATCTGAATCTATAGTTAACAGCACAGGGGTAAACGAGTTACATGTCATATAAAAACAGCGAGTGCTTTTGGCTGAACAGCATTGGACAGCATATTTTCTTGCATTAGATCTTTGTTTAGCTGAACAAACCCCTACTTCTCCTGGGTGGCAGCAATGACTACAATATTCATCAGCCAATACACAGACAAAAGACAGAATCTCTCAATGAGACAGAAAGGGGTAAAGTTTATGAACCCCTTACACGCTTATTGAATACTGTAGTCATTGATGCCTCTCAAGAGTAGTGGGAGATTATTCTTGTGCTTCTGTATTACACAGCCATGTTGCAGTGCTGCAGCACACCCCATGTGTTCCCTAATATAGGTTTACTGATCAGCCACAATATTAAAACCACTGACAGCAGGGCCGGCGCGTCCTATAGGCGACTTAGGCAGTCACCTAGGGTGCACCGGCCCACTGGGCACCAGATTTGAGTGACCCGGTAGGAGAGAAGCGCACAGCGCTCCCTCCTACCTGTCACTCAGTGTAGCGTGGCCGGGTGGTGCGGACCGCGGTACAGGAGCTTCCTGTACCCCGGTGGACTGAAAGGAAGTGCTCTCTCAGTGCTCTCTGTACCGGGGTCTGCGCCGCCCGGCCATGCTACCAAGAGGTAGGAGGCACAAAAGAGAAGAGAGGGGAGACTGCACTAAGAGACACTGAGGGGGGGAGGACTCGGGGAGGCAGCACTAAGGAACACTGGGGGGTAGACAGCACTAAGGGACACTGGGGGGGTAGACAGCACTAAGGGACACGGGGGGTAGACAGCACTAAGGGACACGAGGGGTGGGAGACAGCACTAAGGAAAAGATGGGGGAGACAGCACTAAGGAAAAGATGAGGGAGAGAGACCACTAAGGGAAAGATGGGGGAAGGGGAGATGAGGAGAGACCACTGAGGGAAAGATGGGGTGTGAGGAGAGACCACTAAGGGAAAGATGGGGGGGTGAGGAGAGACCACTAAGGGAAAGATGGGGGGGTGAGGAGAGACCACTAAGAGAAAGATGGGGGAAAGGAAGTGACCACTAAGGGAAAGATGGGCAGGGGGAGAGACCACTAAGGGAAAGATGGGGAGGGGTGAGGAGAGTCCACTAAGGGACAGGAGGGCTGTGGAGAGAACCAAGGGACGGGGAATGGGAGAGCACTAAGGAGCAGGAGGAGAGCAGAGAAGGACAGGGGAGATCACTAAGGGACAGCCATGATAGAAAAGTGTCAGAACATTCTGTGCATCACAGTTTGTTGTGTATGGGGCTGTGTAGCCGCAGACCATTCAGAGTGCCCATGATGACCACTGTCCATTGCCGAAAGTGCCTTCAATGTGAATGTGAGTGTCAGAACTGGACCACGGAGCAATGGAAGAAGGTTGCCTGGTCTGATGAATCAAGTTTTTTTTTTTAAATCAGATGGATAGCCGGGTGTGTGTGCATTGTTTAACTGGGGAAGAGATGTCAGCAGGATACACTATGGGAAGAAGGCAGGCCGGTGGAGAAAGTTTTATGCTCTAGGCAAAGTTCTGCTGGGAAACCTTGGGTCCTGGTATTCATGTGGATGTTACTTTGACACGCACCACTTATCTAGAGATTGTTGCAGACCCCGCTCATCCCTTCATGGCAATTGTGTTTCCTGATGGCAGTGACCTCTTTCAGCAGCATAAGGCACTTTGCCACGGTGAAAACATTGTTCACGAATGGTTTAAGGGTCATGACAGAGAGTTCAAGGTGTTGTCTTGGCTTCCAAATTTCCCAATATTAATCCAATTGAGAATCTGTGGGATGTGCTGGAACAACAAATAAGATTTATAGTTGCCTCACTTGGCAACTTGCAGGACGTAAAGTATCTGCTGCTAATGTCTTGATTCCAGATACCACAGTACACGTTCCGAGGTCTTCGACACATAAGAGTTGTTTTGGCAGCACAAGAGGGACCTACACAATATTAGGCAGGGAATTTTAATGTTGTGGCTGATCAGTGTAAGTGTGTAGTGGTTCATAAAAATAGCTCTTTCTGTCTCATTAGAGATTTAGTATTTTAGCTGAAAGCAACAAGGTGAATTGTTAGGGTAGAACTGGTAGTTTACAGATTTGCCTTGGTAGCAAGGGTGAGCTTGCACTTTAATGGCCTTTGGAGTGGAAATAAAAACCTCCTGTTAAATGTGTGTAGGGATTTGGGATAGAGCATAGATATGTCATAAAATATCCCTACAATGTATTTCATATCTCCTCTACTCTACCTATGAGCATCATGTTGCTCTTGCTTTCCAGGATACCAAAGAAAGTATACCTGAAAAAATGCTACATAGCCTGCTATGGTATCTACCTAATACAGGGGTATGCAAGTTGCAACCCCTTCCAACAGTTACCTTGCAGAGTACTATTTATTTTTATATCAGGTAGCTGCTTTGAGAAAAGTAATATCTAAAATAATAAATAAATGATTATGCCCCCGTCCCATCCATCCACTAACAGTAGAGATCCTGGGCTGAAGAGTACCATTCAGCCCCCAAAGGCCCCTCCCCTCCCCCTCCTCCCCCCACTAACCCAGCAACACTCATTGTCCTGGGGAAGTTGTAGTTCGCTGACATTTGCTGAACTCCTGGTAACCTAATCATATTGTTCAATATTTAAAGTTGCTCTATGACAGAGCGTGTTCTGAAGTCTTATTTTATGCTGCAGAATTTTCTGATGTTATGTTGCATATCATATCACATTTCCCAAGATTCCTAGGCCTGATTTGTCATTCTTACATGAAAGGATTCTAGATTTGTGCGCAATGTGAATCAAGTGCAAAGTATTGTTGCTGAAGCAAGAGAAATAAATGAAAGTAAGGCATGGTCCCTTGTTGGGCAAAGCTGAAGAATATTCAGTTTTTCTACTCTCTAATTCTGTCTTACTAGTGCTGTTATTTGCTCACACTGGCTAATTTCACAAAGGTAACATCTGAACCAGAATACTCATCTTAACCGTGAGTAATGTGCAACATCAACACTTACCACCACTATCAGATATGCTAGAGTTACAACAAAAATAGAAATTACAGCTTCCCCCATCATATCTTTTTGTCTAGTGCTGAATAATGCCAACATGTCAAGCACCATTACAGAGCAAGGTACTGTGCTGTAATGATGGGGTGTACAACAGAAAAGTCCATCATGTAGGTTTATGGAAACTTCAGTTTTGGGGCTTAGAGTCAGGGGTGTTTAGGGATGGGGTTTAAGTTTAAGAGATAACTGCCTTCAAGGTGCTGTAAGTCCCAGTAGCCTTGCTGAGAATCATAGGGGTTACATGGCAAGTACTATGGACCTTAAGTCCATCTTAAGCCCAGGTTCACTTTCATGATTTCTCAATTATAATGTATAAAGAGGGGCATATATTCTCCAGATAAAAATATAATTTTGCCTCTTTGTAAATTGCTGATAAGACCACACCTTGAATATGCTGTGCAATTTTGGGCACCTGTGCAGAGACGGACTACAAAATTGATAAAAGGAATGGAGCATTTTAGTTATGAAGAAATGTTAAAACATTTAAATCTCTTTAGTATGGAAAAACGGCGCCTCAGAGGGGATATGATAACTTTATAAAAATTTCTTCGGGGCCAGTACAAACCATTATCTGGAAATCGATTCATAAACTGGGCTATACATAGGACACAAAGTCCCACATTTTGGCTGGAAGAAAGGAGATCCAGTCTAAGATTTTTTTTACAGTAAGAACAATAAGGATGTGGAATTCTCTGCCCAGAGAGGTGGTTTTATCAGTCCATACATATGTTTAAACAGCAATTGGATAAATACTTGCAAAAACATAATATACAGGGATATAATTTCTAATTAGTGGGGTAATAGCTTCTTGATCCAAGGAGATATCTAACTGCCATTTTGGGGTCAAGAAGGATTTTTTCCCTAGTTTGTTGCAAAATTGGAAACGCTTCAGACTGTTCTCTTTTTTGCCTTCTATTGGATCAACAGCAAAAAAAGAAAGGATGAACTTGATGGACGCAAATCTATTTTCAGCTATGTAACTATGTAACTATGTAATTCTGAACCCCACCAACCCTAAAGGTTATCAGAAACCTAAGCCCCCAAACCATAACCTTTTCTTATCAGAATCATTTTAAATAGTGCTAATTTTATAAGGTTAATTAATGACAATGCACTGGCATACATACAGCGGACACAGGGGCCGCCCTGCGACCCGGGTATGTACGCCAGTTTGCCAGCCTCTTCTCCTGGGGGGCCCAGGAGCTGGCCACCTCAAGGCCCCCTGACGCTGGCAGTGGTGTCACTGGGCGCGCGTGCGTGAGGGAGCATATAGTTAGTGGAACTGCACTCAAAGCCTCCCAGGAATCCTTGGGTGCTGACCGGACCGGTCCCAGTACCAAGAAGGACTAAATGTAGGATTTTAATGTGGAAAGTAATCCAGGCACTCCAAAAGTCTTCCAAAAATAGGCAATTTTATTGGACCCAAGCACCAAAATACAATGTTTTGACCCTAAGGTCTTTGTCAAGCTTAACATAATACTGGACAGCACTGGGTAAAGGAATAATGGGAAAGTTGTGACATAACATAATACTGGACAGCATTGGGTAATAGAATACAGGGCCGGTGCAGCGTGCAGGAGAATGTTGGTGTAACAGAATACTGGGGGAGGGCTGGAGCAAGATAATACTGGAGGACTGCACTGGTAAAATTACTGGGGCAGTGCTGGGGTACCATAATACTAGAATAGTGAAGGTAGTGCTAGATAGTGCATGGACGTTGCTGACATGATAATGCAGCTAGAGTGTTGGGGCAAAAAATACCACATATTAGAAACATATTCCAGGTTTCACTAAAAGAGAACACCTAAATAAAACAGAAATTATCTTTATTTCATATAAAACTGTAAAAACAGACAGAAGGAGCACTGGATTGATGTGCCTATGCATTTGGTGCCTTAATGGCACTGCATCATTATTCATGCATTTTACTTTAACCAGCTAACTAAACTCACCCTATCATTTTTTTTTTTTTTTAGTAATAAATATCAGGTCAGTTCTAGTTCAACAAAATGCTAAGATTGTTCAGGGGAAACAGAATATTGGAACAGTGTTTGAGCAACATAAGATTTTATGTTTTTTAAGTTTTTTTTATGAAAAAAAACTTGTTAATAAAAATCAATTAAAAATACTTGCACAGCGCTGTGGCAACAAAATACCAGACCAGTGTCAGTGACATTTCTGGGTTCTACATTTATTGCATGGCTATATACATCAATATTAATGGAAACATCTTTATTGAACATGAATTAACATATTAATTTGTGTCTATTGTATTGGCAATGAAGAGAAAGCAGACATTGTTTTATTGTAGGTAGATGTTAATAACTGATACGTTTATTAAATTGGAAGATGTCTCCAGTGGCCATCATTTTAATGATACAGTGATTGCTCAGTACATACATTGCCAATAAAGGGCGGTTGGGCTATATGTCTGCACAATCAAATGGACAGAGCCTGGACCTTCAAGGCTTGGAGATAATAGTGGATTCCATACAATCAACTTCAACCTGAGAACTCTGAATAACGGCCTTTTAAATTTATGTGGAAGATGCAAGCCACCTTAATAAGTTCAATGAAAGACAAAGCATAATCTCTTTCTCACACACACCTACACACTCTCTCTTTCACTATCTCTATTCCTCTCCCCTACTCTCTTTTCTCCCTCTTCTTATTGTCTGATTGTCTCTAAGTCCTAAAGTAAATGAAAGCAAATCTACTTAATTGATATAGTATATTGATTAATAAGCAGTACTGAACGCATATTGCTTTTGCTGTCTTATTTGTTTAGAGGGAGGCACATATTTGCAGAAGAAGGGATTGTGTCTTTAAAATCTGAACAGTGGATAATGAAGCTTAAGCTGTAGAACAGTATAAACATCAAAATATGAATAGGATATGTCCATACATATGAATGGTAGAGGCTCTGCTGTGTTAGAAGACTTACTTTGAGAGATTGCAGAAGCAAGCTTTCCATTGTATCATATGTAGACATCTGGCCAGTGTTGGCTGGGTATCTGAAGAAGTGACCATAGATTATGTGGAAATGGCAGATAAGGAAAGAAGTTGTATCATCAATTTTTGTTTTTCCACCCTCCATTTGTAATTATTTGCTGGTTTTCAGTCATGGTTTCCAAGGGTAGTGAAGTATAACTCGGTTATCTTTGTAGCAGCTGATTATGAGCTGTAGGATGGCTTTAAAATATTTACAGATGGGACACCTTTGATTGTACACCAAATGGCATGCTTGGATGTTGGTGTTGTAGACATAAAAGCTCAAGCCTCAGGTATAGAGAGTAATTCTGGGAACTATAAAAAATGTTTCCACCTACAGATCGCAGCAAGCAATTTTAGACATGTGGTCTAAAGAGTTCAGCCAGAACGTTTGATTGTCAACCTTATCCAAAATATGTCGTGTTTCAAAGAGAAGCAATGAGCAGAACAGGTGTTGTGTTACAGAGTCGTGTTTGGTATGTTAATAACCGTCAGAAGTCCTTTTGTTTTTTTGTGGAGATAAAGTCATGATACAAGGCACAGTGTGATTTTATTTTGGTTGCACAACTAACATATTTGAGGTCATAATCTTTAGAACAATTGCCTATCTGAAGACCACGCACTGGTGGCATTTTATCTTGCTGGTTCTATCATTATTGGCTTGTCTTTCAAACTAATCATCATTTGAGGATTACTTTGGCTTCCTCACTGAAAACCTGAACTACACAAATCTTTTGTCATGGCTCCTTCATGCTAGTATAATTTAGGCTTCTTTCTTCGCGGTAATTCTGAAGCAATTTTTGGGCATTCCTTCATAACATTGTTTTTTGAAGGAACAGTCCTTATTTTAGGCTCCTATCATTTTATATCTTATTGCTTTTTTTTTTTTGAACTCTAAATCTTTGGATTATCTGAGTAAAATAAAAGACAACCTTTTATAAAAATGTTTTTAATTAGTCTGTGCAACTAAGATGTTTTTGAGAGCTTTAAAAAACTAACCAGAGCTCATCCAGTACTCAGAGGCTGCCTCCTACCCAGCCAGCTAGGTTAACCCACCCCCTGTGCTCTCAGGCTGTCACGTTTGTCTACAGTGAACATAATTAATATTGATGAGCACAAATTTTTAAATTCTGCATTACCAGGTAACTGGACAGGGGCCAGACTTTGTAATGCCAGAAAAAGCCCTCTTTTTTAAAACCAACCCACTGCATGCCAGGAAGAGCCCTCTTTTTTTCAAGCCCACTCGCAAATGGTTTGATATAAAAAAAAAAAAAAAGGACACGTACCCATAGACTCTTGGCATTTAACCACTACACTGATAATTATTATTATTACTGTCATATATTTTATAGGCCAGTGATGGCTAACCTTTGCAATGTGAAAAAAAGGAACTACCTTTGCCATTGAGCTCAGCCATCCTTTACTGTTAATTCCCAAGCTGTTGGCGATTCAGAACTCTCGTCATTCTCAGCCAAAGCGAAACTAGATGATTTGTTCTAAAACAGCTGAAATAGAGCAATTGGTCACCTTTGGGTTATTACATTGATTATATTGACGTGTACCTCCGAGGTACATGGCTTTATGTGAATTATATGAACATTGCCCCTTGGTGGTTATTGAGGCTGTTTCTCATTTATCTTCTTAACGGAGGAAGGGAAATCAATGCCTCTACAGCTGGAGGGATGGTGACAGCTTCTGGTATTTAACACAGCGCTAGATGTGTGGTTTCCTGCTGTATGATGAATGCCAGTGTACACATAGCCATGATAAATCCTGTTTGCTCATTAATATATTTTTAAGAATTTTGATCTATTTATTTTGTGTGTAGCAGCATTTTTGCTCAGACTCAGCAAAGGGACACATTTTAGTTTTCTTAATGATGATCTTTTGTTTCCACTTAATAGTCACCAGAACAATTACAGCTTATTGTATTTGTTTTCGGGAGTATAATCATTCCCTTCAGGCTTTTTGCAATAAACACTGTGACCACTTCTCAGATGGCTACTAGTGGTGCTTTCTGGGTCAGTGCTCCACACTGTGTGTCATTGCCATTCAGTGTCTCCACCCTGTGCATGGAGACAATGAACTTTCCTCATAGAAATGCATTGGTCCAATGCCTTTCTATGAGGAGATGCTGATTGGCCAGGGCTGTGTATGGCTTGTGCTGGCTTTGCCCCTGATCCGCCTCTTTGACATGCTCAGCCAATCTAAAACTTTCCTATGGGGAAGCATTGTGATTTACTCAGGAAACCACTTCTGATTATATCAGCCAAGCAGGCATATCAGTGGCAGAGCCAGCAGCAGCAGACTGATGGTTAGATTTTAGCGTGGTTGGTGGGGAGGGGGACAAGGGTGAGCCAGGGGGGCTAGATAGTGGTTTTTATATTATAGGGCCAGGAATACATGTTTGTGTTCCTGACCCTATAGTGTTCCTTTAAGAATTTATTAACTAAACTTTGAACTGTACCAAATTGAAAACTGAATTGTAATATTGAGACTAAATGTTGTAACTAGACCTTAGTTGAAACATGTTTCCAGATCAGCTATTTTTGCTTACATTCTGGCACTCACGTTAAGGTTCGCTACAATTTGGAGTTTAGTAAATACACTCCAAAGTCAGCTTTGTTTTCTTACCAGTACCTGTTCAATAAGATCCTACAAATTCCCATTCCGATGCTGTCTTTTCTTCCCCGTAAACACTTTTTCTAAGCAGTCCGGCACTGAAACTGTTTAAAAAAGAATCCTTAAGATGACCATACCCTGAATGCAGTACACAAAAACATTCTCGATACACTGCTTTTTATTGAATATATTTCCAGATGTACCTAATGTCTTTTTTGTCTCTTTCATAGATGGAATCCACAGTGTTACTGCACAATGTATCCTTCGTGTTCTTATTATCACCGAGGAAATGTTATCTAACAGCATCACTGTTCGCTTGGAAAACATGTCTCAAGAGCGTTTCTTGTCCCCCTTACTGACCAGTTTCCTAGAGGGAGTGTCTACTGTACTTGCTACCCCAAAGGAAGATATTTTTATCTTCAATATCCAGAATGACACAGATGTAGATGGCTCCATACTCAATGTTAGTTTCTCCGCCCTTCTTCCGAATGGCGACCGTTCCCAGTTTTTCAGCTCGGAGGACCTGCAGGAGCAGTTGTACATGAAAAGGATGACATTGACTTCTGCCTCTATGCTAAAAGTTCTACCTTTCGATGACAATGTTTGCCTACGCGAGCCCTGTGAAAACTACATGAAGTGCATTTCAGTGCTCAAGTTTGACAGTTCTGCCCCTTTTATTGCCTCTGAGTCTATTCTTTTCCGGCCTATCCATCCCATTACTGGACTACGTTGCCGATGCCCACAAGGCTTCACTGGGGATTACTGTGAGACAGAGATCAACCTTTGTTATTCTAACCCATGCCAAAACAAAGGAGTGTGCGTCAGAAGAGAAGGAGGCTACACGTGCATCTGCCAAGAACGCTTCACAGGTTAGTACAAAGGTCTTTTGCTGGTTATTACTCGCCCTAAAGTTTGGGTTGGTGTTATGAATAAATGGCAGACAGGGGCAGAGCCAGCAGCTTCAGGCTTGAATACAAGTAAGAGTATACTATATTTAGTGAGGCAAGAGAGGGCCAGGGGGGCTAGATGGTGGTTTTAATACGATAGGGTCAGAAACATATGTTTGTGTTCCTGACCCTATAGTGCTCATTTAATATATAAAAACACAACTCTAATTACAAAATAAAAATATTTTTTCAATAATAATATATCATTTGAAAAGCTTTTCAACAATAATAAACTGAGGCCTACGTACATTTTCACTGCAACCAAATTAAATTAAATTGAGTGCTACGTTGATTATCAATGTATTCTTGGTGTCATGGTATTGTCCCTGCTGTGTGTTGTGTCGGGGGAAGCTGCTGGCAAGCTCTTTCTTCTGTATATTGGATCCCTGCTTATGTATAAAATTATATAAATGCATATTTCACCCATGGCTCTATAAGTCTAGCAACATGGACTTATTTCTTTATCACATTGTTTCCATTTAAGATCTAGATTAACTATCTTGATCTCTATTGTGAGAGGTGTATATATTAGATATGTAGATATATAAAGATATAGAATATTTTTTCATTTAAAATTGTTTCCAAATTAAATTCATCATCATAAAATAATAATTTTGCTTTAATCTATTTAGTAAATAAAGCTCCATTTGCTAATAAAAGGTTGATTATTCATTCTTTGGGTGCTGTACATGTGCTGCCCTCTGAGTGTTTCCCGTATTATTTACTGGAATATGGTGAATAGCAGTCAAGCCAACATGTTGTAGGTATTTTATTTTCAATGTTGTTTACCCGGAATGAGTGTGTTTACCATCATGAAACTGATGAGCGCATTGAATTTTAAGTAGTACCTTGGGAATTTGGTTTGTGAATCATAATCACACAGCCAAGTCATGCAAAGAACGGCTGCTGCCATCTTGAAAGATGAAGAGTTACCACCGCAACAGTCCCCTCCTCTGAAACAAGTGCACAAAAATAAAAAACACTTGTAAGTGATATATACGGTTATTTTGTCCTCTGGCACTGTAACTCCTATTAATGCAAGACACATGTGCTGCATTATTTTCTACCAAGAAGAGACATAAGATAAATCTGTCATTCTCAGTAACTGAGTGGGAAGGGAGGGAATAAAATAATCTATATATACCTGAAAAGATGGGAACGGTTGTTTGGAGTACAGTACATTAGAAACAGTACAGGGAGATTGTAAGGAATAAGGAGGTAATTGCAAGCTTGGGTGTTTTAAGGAGTATTTGAATTACATTTCACAAAGAAAGTGAAATGTAACATAAGAGAATATTCCATAAGGAGGGGACAACCTAGGAGAAGTCTTGCAGTTTAGAGTCTGAAGTTCCAAGAACGGGATAATAACAGGTAATTTGTGGAGGCTGGGCTGGAACATATCTGCTAATGATTGAGGAGATATAAGCAGGGGCACAATTAGTTATGGAGAGCTTTGTAGGTAAGCATGAGGGTAAAAAGATCAGACCAGGAGAGGTAAATCTGGGTATTATCAGCATACAGGAGATATTGAAAGCCATAAATAATGTTAGATCATAAAAAAAGACAGGGTAAATTGAGAAAAGAAGAGGTGCTAGCTTTATAGGAACTTCAAGTGAGAAAGGTAAAGAAGATGAGAAAAAAAAAAAAAGATGGAGACACTGAACGAGCTGTTAGAGAGGTAGGAAGAGAACCAGGAAAGAGTAGTGTCTTTGAAGCCAAGGTTGCAAAGGGAATGAATGAGTAGTGGGTAGTCCAGAGTGTTTAAAGCAACTAAAAGATAAATAAGAATAAGTAGTGAGTAATGGCCTGTAGATCCTGCTGTCACTAAGGCATTAGTCAGTTTGGTCTCGGCAGTCTCTATGAAATGTTGGGAGCAGACTGAAGTGAGTCAAGTATGGAGTTGGCGTTCTTCAGATAGTCTGTAAGTTGATTATAAGGAGCTTGGGGGCAAAGGGAAAAGAGATAGGATAATAGCTTGGCAATGCATTTGGGTCAAGGGATTTTTTTTTTTTAGTATGGGTGTGATCAGTGCTTGTTTGAAGTAAAAAGGGAAAATGCCAGAGGAAAGAGAGAGAATTAAGATTTTAAGCTAAGATATATTTTTAAAATTTTAGATTTTTTTTTTTTTTACACGGGCATGTCAACATGTCTGGAAAGTGTAGGTGTACTCCACAGTCCCTATCTAATAACCATAATTTAACTGAAACATTTGCTAATTTTGCAATGAATATAAACTAACATTTTATTAAATTGATAAAAGCTAATTTATTGAGAAAAATGTCAAAAATAAGAAATGCATTTGAAAGAGTAAAAAGTTTAAAAATGATGTGTTTTTCATCAAAATCTAAAATATTTGTACCATCTGTACAGCTGCTGCTCTTGTAAGCAATTAAGCAGGTTACGCTGTTGCACTGCATTGTGGGATCCACAGGCAGTATATAGGATTACAGTCCCATAAGGAATGTCATGTGTTTGTGAAAGATAAAGGATTATTAAATTAAAACCAGGGCTTCTGAGAATTGCAGCATACATGGCATGAATGTTTTTCCTAACTAAAAGTCCTTCAGTGATAGCTACAGAACATAAGAAGACAATGAATAACTAGTTATAAAATTCAAAAAGAAAAATGTCCAGCATACATCAATAGGTGAAAAAGCACTCCAATTTTATTGTGGGCCCAACAAGTGAGCAACACTTAGACCTAGCTGTAGATCTTAGATAGATCTGTAGATCAGTGTTCTCTATATTTTATTTCTGTTTTACTCACATATATGATCACCCTGAGAACTTCAACCACAAACATATCCAAGAGTAGGGATTATATATGAGTCCATACACACACACACACACATACACATATATATAAATATATGTATATTCCATTCATAACACCAAATATACTACATAATAATTGGTGTCTATTGGTATCTGCTTATTTTGCATACCTTCCAGATCACCCATCGCTTGACCTGGAGATACATCTATATACCGCCAAGACGCACAGAAGTAGAGCTAACTAATAGCTCCTCTCCTTTTTTCACTCCAATCTATATTTGGCATACTGTACTATATACCTGTGGTATTATCTCTTGGTTGCCTCCTCTAGACTGTAAGCTTGTTTGAGCAGGGCCCTCATCTACCTATTGTTCCCGTGTCACTGTGCAATTGTCTCATTTATTGTAAATTTCCCCCCCTTTCATAAGATTGTAAAGCGGTGCGGAATTAGTTGGTGCTACATAAATACTACTACTACTACTACTAATAGTCTGAGGACACTTTAAGGTGCAACACCCTCCTCTATTTATTTACCTTGGGAGATGTAGTCCACAACATTTGGAGTTCCGAAGGTTGCCTCTAGCGTGTATGATCAGAGAGACTGTGCCACTGGAAATATTACTTACATTGTCTCTCAAGGGACTCAACTATATGGCAAACTTAGGGCATCAAGTTATGTTTGCATAACTCAGTATGATACATCATTGAGGACCAGTGATGGAGCAGAAACATTTATTACAGTTTGCTGGTTTTTAAAGATGTCTCCACTTCCTTGCAGCAGAATATGGTACTGTACTTTACAAAACGCATAGCATCATTAAAAGTTACCAGGTAGATAATTCATTACAGAAATGCCTATAAGTATTTAACACTCGTTTGTGTCCTAGAATATTTAATTATTTAACGTACTCCTAGGAAGCAGAGTGATTAATTAATTCCTTATATTCCAGCTGTGCGGGGATGTTATATTCTGTACATAGACACGTAATTAACTGCTGATCTAGCTACTCATTTAAATTATTGCCTAAAACGCTGGTTAGTAGTATACTGGGGTAGGGTTTTTATTTAGGCAGGGACTATCCCTAGAAAATAAGGACTATTGGCAGATAATAAAAGATGGGCAACAACCTGTTCTGAAATGGAGTTTGGGGGTTAAGTAAAAAGAGCTGGGGAAGCTGATTGTACAAGTAAATAAATGTTGTCTTTCTTTGGCAACGTTTGCGTTCCATTGTTTAATTCTTCCCTCTGGCTCAGCTGGCACAAGCTGCACCCGCAGGCCGATATTAATGAAGGAGAGCGCAGCTTTTCTGCGCGCGCATATATTAAACTAGAAATGGAAATAGATATGGGGTAGTAGAAGAACAAGTGAACAAGAACCATTCTGTTCAAAGCAACAGCAATGTTTAATTATTTGTCGGATAAGCAAAGCTGGCAGCAATTAACCTCAGGCGATTAAAACCTTAACAAACATCTGTAGCTCCATTCTAGCATTTATTTCTCTGGATCATTTTCTACAGTTTTTGCGGCTTAAACAAACTACTCCTAATGCCGTGGATAGATAGAAAGAAAATTAGGCAAATTATACGCAAAACAAATTTAACATTTACACAGTCCCTGATGTCATTTTCAAGGTTAAAACATTTAGAACCCCATAGACTCCTGATTTATTACAAAAATGCATGTTTAGGGATCAATGATCCTCATGGGGGATCCATCTCGCAATTTTTTGGGAAATTGTATAAAATAATAAAGTTAATTGGCTATAAGATACACAACTCCCTCCAATACTTTATGATGTTTGGTTTTTGAGAAACCACATGTGAGACATCAAGTGTAACATAGTTTATTCAACATCAGTGTATCCACCCTCTTCCTTTTGTAGACATTGAGGTAGAGAAAATATTATAGCCTAGATAGATCTATTTACTAAATAGGGAAAATAATGTTTTTTTTTATTATAAAAAAAATCCAAAAAAAGTTACAGGTCACAAAATACAAGGAGTAAAATAAAATTTTAGTGTGGAGCTATTTTAGAATTTGGTATGTTTGTCTTGTAAGCTTAAAGGACCACTATAGGCACCCAGACCACTTCAGCTTAATGAGGTGGTCTGGGTACCAGGTCCAGCTAGGTTTAACCCTTTTTTCTATAAACATAGCAGTTTCAGAGAAACTGCTATGTTTATAATAGGGTTAATCCAGCTTCTAGTGGCTGTCTCATTGACAGCCGCTAGAGGCGCTTCCGCGCTTCTCACTGTGCTTTTCACAGTGAGAAGACGCCAGCGTCCATAGGAAAGCATTGCAAATGCTTTCCTATGGACTGGCTGAATGCGTGCAGCTCCTGCCGCGCATGCGCATACAGCCGAGGAGGAGGAAAGGAGGAGGAGATTCCCCCGCCCGGCGCTGGAGAAAGAGGTAAGTTTAACCCCTTCCACCTCCTAGAGCCCGACGGGAGGGGAACCCTGAGGGTGGGGGCACGAGTATGTTTTCCTTCCACTATAGTGGTCCTTCATCACAGGCTATTTATCAAAGCTTATTCTGACACTTTTTAAGTAGCCATTTCACCGCCAATCTCTGCTAAATAGTGTAGTAAAATTGAGTTTTTTTCAGATTTCTAACATACACACATTAAACAAGGATTTTTAATGTGTATTTTATAAAGCGGATATATACCAATGCTGTAGAAAACGCCATATTGTTTTCAGTCATATCAACTGAGTAAAACGATACCCCCAATCTATGCCTTTGCCACTATCCTGCGAAGTTACAGTGTCATAAAAGAGACCTGACCATTTCAGTTTTTACAGTGACAATTTTGATAGATGAATTTGATGGGGGCAAGTCTCATTTTGGGGCATTGTAGCAGTTTAACTGTTGAATTTATCCCTCAAGGACCTACTATTGGTGGAAGTAGACACTACAATGTATCACATATGGTGTATATTGTGCCTTAATGTGATGCCATTTTTTCACCAGTTTATGTCAAACTTTGTGGTAAAATAATTTTTTTTCCATACACGATACATTTTTTGGGGTCATTTTTCAAGTCTGGTATGTGCCACTGTGATAAAAAACCCATAATTATGCTCGGCAAACTCTTCTGAATAAAACAATACCCCCAATGTATGTCTTTCCCACTATCCTGTGAAGCTACAGTGCCTTAAAAGAGTCCTGACCTTTACAGTTTTTACAATTAGAATTTGGATAAATGGATTTGGTGTGTCTATATCACATTTTAGGGCATTGTAGCAGTTTGACAGTTAAAATTACACCATAAATGCATACCATTTGTGAAAGTAGACACCACGGGCTATGTCATATTGTATATTTTGAGCTTTATTATACAGTTATGTCAGCACCAATTTCTTTCAAATTTTATCATATTGTTTTATTTTTGCATTTTTATACACACATGTTTTATTTTAGTGGTTAACCCCTTAAGACCGGAGGGCGTACAATTACGCCCTATTTTAGGCGGCTCTAAACGCCGCCGGGCGTAATTGTACTCCCTCCGGTCTTTCATTACTTACCTGGTCGCCGGCGGGTCCTCCTCCTTCTCCGGTGCCCCCCGGCCATGTGAGAGTGAGGTCCTTGCGAGGACCTCACAATCACATGGGGGGTAAGCTGCCTCCTGCATTGCCAGCATGGGGGCTGCCTGTAATGACAGGTGGTCCCCCTGCTGGCTGAAAATAAAAATAAAATAAATTAAAAAGTGTAAAAAAAAAAGTATACTTAGATCATATTTTATATATATATATGATCTAAGTATATATATATATACACATATACATACACACACACACACTGTCTAGGTGTATTTTACTATTAATATATATATAATTATATATATATATATTATCAAATTACACGTAGACTGATACTGATTAAATATATATATAATTATTGTTATATATATATTTATATATAATATAAAAAAATTAAATATGTAAATATGTAAAAAAAATAAAAAAAATAATAATTTAAAAAAATAATTAAAAAATATATAGATGTGTGTTATTTCGTTCTAACTGTATTGTGATAATAATATATATATATTTATATCAAAATACACGTAGAACGAAATAATATATATATCTACATACATAAATATATACGTATATATCACTATATATATACCTATATATAAATAAAAATATTTAAAAAATTATATATATATATATATATATATATATACACATATAGATTCACATACGTATATATATATACATATATTAATTCTACATATATATTTATGTAATATTGTTACATAATTAGGTATCTTAATTAATTACAAATAGCGGTACCTGCCTGACAACCCATGCCGAAAGTAAAGGGAATTTAATTTGCTAGTACTATATTTAACCCTATAACTTTCCAAGACACCATAAAACCTGTACACGGGGGGTACTGTTCTACTCGGGAGACTTCGCTGAACACAAATATTAGTGTTTCAAAACAGTAAAGTGTATTACAACGATGATATTGCCAGTAAAAGTGAAGTTTTTTGCCTTTTTCATGCACAAACAGCACTTACACAGACAATATTATTGCTGTGATACTTTTTACTGTTTTGAAACACAAATATTTGTGTTCAGCGAAGTCTCCCGAGTACAACAGTACCCCTCATGTACAGGTTTTATGGTGTTTTCAAAAGTTACAGTGTCAAATATAAGGCTTGTGTTTCATTTTTTTCACATTAAAATTCGCCAGATTGGTTACGTTGCCTTTGAGACCCTATGGTAGCCCAAGAATGAAAATTACCCCTATGATGGCATACCATTTGCAATAGTAGACAACCCAAGGTATTGCAAACAGGGTATGTCCAGTCTTTTTTAGTAGCCACTTAGTCACAAACACTGGCCAAAATTGGCGTTTTTTGCATTTTTCACACACAAACAAATACTAACGCTAACTTTGGCCAGTGTTTGTGACCAAATGGCTACTAAAAAAGACTGGACATACCCCATTTGCAATACCTTGGGTTGTCTACTATTGCAAATGGTATGCCATTATGTGTGTAAATTTCATTCCTGGGCTACTATACAGTCTCAAAGGCAACGTAACCAATCTGGCGAATTTCAATTTCAAATGTAACGTGCTATATTTGACCCTGTAACTTCCCAAAACGCCATAAAACCTGTACATAGGGGGTACTGTTTTACACGTGAGACTTTGCTGAATACAAATATGTGTATTTGGTTGCAGTAAAAGCAAACAGTATTATGACTTTGACAGTTAAAATGTCATGTAGAACTAAAAAAATCAAAACAAATCTTATTTTCTCCCATTTTTTTCATATTAAATTATGTTTCATAGCTAAATATTTGATTTAAATATTAAATATATAAAATTAAATGAAAGCCCTGTTTCCCCTGAATAAAATGATATATAATAAGGGTGGGTGCATTTAATATGAAAGAGGTGAATTACGGTTGGACAGACATGTAGTGCAAATGCCAGGTTTTGTTTACATTTTGTTTCGTTCACAACGTGTACATTTGGCTCCGTCCTTAAGGGGTTAATTTTGGAAACTTGATATATGCTACTGTAAATGAAATCACTAAATTATTCTCAGCTATATTTCCTGAGTACAAAATGACCTCCTTTGTATACCTTAGCCAGGTTTTTGTGAAAAAATACAGGGCTAAAATCATACCCGGTCTTTGTTTCATTTTGGGGCATTTTAGTCGCTCATATATTTAAATTACACCACCAATGCATACCATTTACAAAAGTGGACACCATGGGGACTCTTGCATAAAATATTATAAGCTTTATTGAAGTGACATTTTGTTACCATTTTGTTTCAAAGTTTGTGGTATTTATTTTTATTTTAACATTTTTACATACACATAGTATTTTTGATGCTTATTTTCTAAATCTCGTGTGTCCCACTGTCATAAAATTATCTTAGCTGTACTCAGCAACATCTTCTCAGTACATATATACCCCATCTGTATATTTTTGGAAATTAGCGATCTTAATCCCAAACTAAATCCCTAATCCTAAACCAAGCCCTAATTCTAAACCAAATCCTAATCCCAAATCTAACCCTCAATCTAATAATAAACCCTTACCACAATCCTAACCCATAACGTAATCCCATGTGTAACCTTAATTATAACCTTAATCCTAATCTCAATCCTACCTTTAGCAATAGTGTTAAAATTATTCACCCGGCTGGTGTCAGCAGAGGAATTCACTTGCTATATTCAGCAAGGGATGCCCATGCTGACCCTAATCCTAATCTGAATCCTAATCTGAAACATAATCCCAATACTACAATTAATTATAAACCTAATCTTAAACATAAAATAAACCCAATAATAAACCTGATAATAAATCTAGTACTTATTCTAAACCGAATAATAATCCTTAATTGTAATCCTAACCCCAAAGGTTTCCCTCTACTAATCTCAATGCTGATATTAGTAGAGGGGTTTTAAACTAAAATAGACAGTGGTATGTTGCTGCCATCTATTGGCTATTTTCAGTATTGCAGTCTCCCATCTCTTACATTGGAGACATTATGCCCAGGCCCGGACTGGCCATCGGGCATACCGGGCAAATGCCCGGTGGGCCGCGATGGCCGTGGGGCCGAGGCCGGCAGGGAGATCACAGGATCTCCCCTGCCAGCCCGTGCAGGGCCAGCGCTACCCGAGCGCCGTCCCTGCTGTGCGCCTCCATGGGCCGGTGGGGAGATCAAAGATCTCCCTCACCGGCCCACAGGCAGGGAGATGCGGCCGCCGGCTGGGTGAGGGAGGGAGGGAGGACCCGGCGGAGCTCTAACCAGCAGCTCCGCCGGGTCCTCTCGCGAGATTCTGAGCGTTGCCGCGGTTACCGTGGCAACGCTCAGATCTCGCGAGAGTGAACTCTAACCTGCAGGTTAGAGTTCACTCTCTCCACTGGGCCACCAGGGAAGCATGACAGAACGGATCTCCTCCCCCCTCCCAGGATAAAGGTATGGAAGAAGGGAGGGGGGGAAATATATATATATTTTTTTTTTATTAGTAAAAAAAAAAATATTTAAATTTAAATAAAAAAATACATTCACTCACAAACACAGCACCCCCCGACACAGCATCCCCCCAGACACAGCACCCCCCCAGACACAGCCCCCAGACACACACAGCCCCCAGACACACACAGCCCCCAGACACACACAGCACCCCCCCGACACAGCCCCCAGACACAGCACCCCCAGACACACACTGCACCCAGACACACACAGCGCACCCAGACACACACTGCACCCAGACACACACAGCGCACCCAGACACACACTGCACCCACAGACACACACTGCACCCAGACACACACTGCACCCAGACACACACTGCACCCCCAGACACACACAGCACCCCCAGACTCACACAGCGCACCCAGACTCACACAGCGCACCCAGACACACACAGCGCACCCAGACACACACACCACACCCAGACTCACACAGCGCACCCAGCCACACACAGCGCACCCAGACACACACAGCACCCCCCAGACACACACAGCTCCCAGACACACACAGCACACTCCCACACATATACAGCACACACATATATATATATATATATAAAATAACCCTCAGTGAGTTAACAGACAAAGAAAATTAGAAACCTAGAATGTGACAGCAGATAAAAACACCCTCACACACAGCACCCCTCTTACATACACACACTGCGCCCCTCACACATACAATAAGTCCAAATATATATATATATATACATACACACACACACACACACACTACAGCACCCCTCACACTGCACCACTACACACATTACGCTCCAGATACACACTAGATCCCTTACTCTATATGCACTCTTTATCCTCTATACACACACACACTGGGTCCTTTACACAGTAGATCTCCTACACACACACACACTACATTCCTTGTCAGCAAACACATACAACATTCTCTAAACACACCCTCTCTGCAACCCCTACACACACTACGTCACCTATACACACACACTTCAGCCCGTATGCACACACTCGCTGCATCCCCTATAAAACTATGCCCCCTATACACACACTCTCTACAGCCCCTAGCCACACATATTACACCACAAACACAAATAAAAATTGACCTATTTACACAATACCACACCACACTCTACACACACGCAATCCCACAAGCAGGCTCCAAACATATGCACCATGCACTTTCCATTTGTCCTCTGGTATCCCACTTGTGGAGACACCAGAGACAATTTAAAAGCAAACACAGCACAAGCATGTTATTTCATTTGCTTGCGCTGCGCAGAACAAATTCAGGGCCTTTTTCTAATGCCAGAGCTCTTCAGCAGGGCTCTGGGCATTGAACCAACATGCTCACTTTGAGAGGGGGCGTGTTGTCATTAGTGATGACAAAACACACACTCTCTGGCCCCGCCCCCTTCTTAGGGGGCCGCTCTGATTGAAAAATGCCCGGGCCTAATTTTTTTCCCAGTCCGGCCCTGATTATGCCCAATGCAATGCGATCTGTGCTGGGCAACTGAAAATGCCCAGCACTGATCAGAATGGCATTGGAGCATAGAGGGTGACCCTCCAGGGTCTGTTCAGACCCTGGGGGTCTCCCAAGCACCAGATCACTTGAGAGAATGACTGTAGCTTAGCTTGATTGCTCAGCTGCAGTGTTCTTTGTGGATTTAAATGGTTACATGCAGTGCTGACTTTCAGCACTACATGCAGCTCATCAAAAAGTCTGGAGCCACTAATGGCCACAGCTGACAGAGGGAAGCCCCAGGTATCTATTGATACCTAGGTTTCCTGGTGTGAGCAGAGATTTAACCCTGCTCACACTACATTGCTGTCTATGGGGATTTAAATCCCCATTAAAAGAGCTGCTTGCCAACCTCACTTTGAGCTCTGCATGCAGCTCATCAAAAAGCCTGGGGCCACTAAAAATGACCCCAGCTGACAGAGGGGACCCCCAGGTTTCTAATGATACCTGGGATTCCTAGTGTGAGCAGGGGTTTAACCCGGCTCATACTACATTGCTGTCTATGGGGATTTAAATCCCCATTAAAAGAGCTGCTTGCCAACCTCACTTTGAGCTCTGCATGTAGCTCATTAAAAAGCATGGGGCCAGTAAAAATGGCCCCAGCTGACAGAGGGGACCCCCAGGTTTCTAATGATACCTGGGTTTCCTAGTGTGAGCAGGGATTTAACCCTGCTCACACTGCATTGTGCTCTATGGGGATTTAAATCCCCATTTAAACAGCTGCATGTCGATCTCACTTTGAGCTCTGCATGCAGCTCAGCTGTCAGTCTGGGGACATTAAAAATGACCCCAGCTGACAGAGGGGAGACCCAGGTTTCTAATGATACCTGGGTTTCCTGGTGTGATCAGGGATTTAACCCTGCTTACACCAAAATCTAGATGTAGGCATTTAAATGCCTATTTAAGCAGATACATGCCGCGCTGACTTCCAGCACTGCATGTAGTTCATCAAAAAGGCTGGGGTCACTAAAAATGTCCCCAGCTGATAGAGGGGAGCCCCAGGTTTCCATTGATACCTGGAACTCCCTTGTGTGAGCAGGGATTTATCCCTGATCACACCAAATTGTAATAGTGGGGATTTAAATCCCCATTTAAATGCTTGTTTGTAGTGCTCACTTTGAGCTCTGCAAACAGAGTATCGGTCAGTCTGGGGCCACTAATTCTGGCCCCAGGTGATAGAGGAGAGCCCCAGGAATCAAATGATACCTGGGGCTCATAGTTACCAGCAAGGTAATAGACCCTGCTGGAAAAACACTGCATGACGGAAATTTTCCGTCATGCGTCCTTAAGGGGTTAAAGGGGTCAGGAAAACAAACGTATAGTCCTAACCCTATTGAGTTAAAATTATTTGGGTTTCCGGCCACCCTTTGACCTCAATAAAAGGTAATAAAACATACCTTTTTTGCACCGCTGGATTGGCTGAGATTGAGGATTCTGATGATCTCACCAAGAAGGCAGGGCAGGGGGGAAAAGTCCGGCCCTGGCCAATCAGCATCTCCTTATATGGATGAAACTTCATCGTTATGCAACACTCTCCATGGAAGCACCTCTGGTGGCCATCTGAGTAACTGCTACTGGAAGTGTCCCTAAGCAGCAATGTAAAAAAATAGAAAAAAGCCTACAGGGACAGGATATAGACACCAGAACAACTACGTTAAGTTGTTGTTTTTCTGGTGACTATAATGTCACGTTAAGCTTCACTTTCTTACATTTCATACTATGATTATTTTTTATAATCTATAGAAGGTATATGTTATGCACATCTTAGATTAGTACAATTTCTGCAATTTGAAATAACATCTGGAAATATCGAGGTCTGGCTGTCCATGAATAAAATCTGATTGATGATATGCATTAAAATATCGGTGTTAGGCAAATCAATCCTGATCTCACCAGCCCAGAAGGCAACTCCCTCCTTTTATTCAATCTGACTTACCCATGCATTGTCCCCGAGGCAGCCCCTTAAACTGACATTTTAATTATACTGAACTTGTCCTTAAAAGATAAGGCAGCAGTACTGTGCAGCTTACTGTATGTGTGTGTAGTATCTGTATTAATATTATTATATGAGGTGTATACACAAATGTAAATCTATCTACTTAGCCTTCTGGTATTAAGTATATACATACATTCCATCATGATGGACTCTTTTGAGTAAAGGTGTTTGCCTGTAAGAGTTTTAAAGGACACTCTAAGCACCTAAACTATTACATGTTATCTAAGTTGTTTGCTTCATAGACCCTGCCCTTTCAGTCTGACAAATGTAACCATTGAAACTGGTGATAAACTGCAATGTCTACATTAGTCAATTAAAGGGTTGTTTCAGCTGCTATATACTTTTTTGTTCCCTTAGCTTTACTGTATCTATAACTTTATCTCCCCATCGCCCTATTTAGCTTGAATAACATGTGAAAATAATTTAAACTTACCAGGAGTCCGGTACAGGGAGCTGGAATCCCTGGTCGTTTCCATGCATTCCTACTCGTCAATGCCACGTCATCTTGTAAAGTGCTGAGAAATTAGTTGGCGTTGTATAAATACCAATAATAATAATAATCTTTTTCCTGGTCTAAGTGGTCCATTCTAATGCTTCTCACAGAGAAGTATTGTAAGACCGTGGGCGCATGTGTGGTGAACGCCGTTCATGCGCCAGTCTGAGAGAATAGAAAAAGGGCTGGCCGGAGAGTGTAGAAGGTTGGTGGACAAGGGGAGGGGTTATTATAACAGGTAAGCAGGGCGGGGAGTTCTTGCACTAGAGATGAAGTGAATTAAGGTAAGAAGCTAATTATCAAAAAAGAAACAAAAACCCAGATCACTGGAAAAACATTCAGCGACAAGAGTTTTTGAACTGGAATCAACAAATGACCTGAAAGATAAATAACTATAATAAGCCAAAATAAAAGGGGTCTATTAGATCCAGACCTTCGAGACTCACAAAAGTGTAGTGATAAAAAACATAAGCCTTTCGGCTAAACCTCTCTTAAATCCACCGTATTGAATCAAAATTGCAAGACTCTCTGACTTTATTAATAATTAAATGTGTCACAGTCTGCATGATTCATATATTTCTACCTCAATAGAGTTACGGGGAGCATCCCTAAAATTGCTAAACTGACCATAGAGTTGAAAAAGATAGGCAACTAAGATAAAAGCAGTTAAACGTCCACTCAGTGAAAGACCATTCAAACCATTCGGTCTCACTGTACCGTGTGAACAATATAATATCTGCTACTGTTGCCAATATTTATGAGGTCAACTGTAGACAAAAGTATCTAGTCAGAATAAGTATACAGTATCAATTTGAAAGATATATGTATTCAGCCAATTGGAAACAAATTCAGATACTGATATAAAGCTTGTGCAAAACTGTTAGACACAAATAGGGAGCTTGAAGAGAGGAAAAAGAAAAAAGATTAAACTAAATAGTAATCAAGGGCAGAACCATACTTAGAGTGTTGGTTACACGCTTGCGTGCTCTCACTGTGATTTTCAATGAGACAGCCACTAGAGGATTTGGAGGAAGGCTTAACCCATTGATAAACATAGCAGTTTCTCTGAAACTGCTATGTTTATAAAAAAAATGGGTTAGCCCTAGCTGGACCTGGCACCCAGACCACTTCATTAAGCTGAAGTGGTCTGGGTGCCTAGAGTGGTCCTTTAAGCAGCGCCCTAGGTGGCCGTCTAATTGGCCTATAGGAAGCGCTGGCCCTGTGTCCGTTATAAGCGCACAGATTGTGCTGACAACAGATGTAATTTTTGCACAGAATTAATCTGGGCTGCTTATGTCACAGGGTGCAACTACTCACCAGCAACAAAAGTTCAAATATCTTCTGAAAGATGAATTGGTCATTGAGGTTAGATTAACCCTTTAAGGATGCCCCTAGTGGCTGTAGGAACATATAGAGACGGATAGAGGGAGGAGCAGCTGCAGCAGTTTTTTTTTTTTTTATATGGCGGAGAACTCGTATGCTAAGTAACAATGTTACAATCTAGCATTTAGAATAAACATAATATAAAACATATATCATGTGACTTTAGGATCGAGTAAAGACTTTATTTTATTGAATAAATCATTAAGAGGCCTACATATTTTATTTGTACAAATTACTTTGTAATAAAGTTGCCTATTTACCATGTAAATGTAGGATACTAACCATTTCTGCAGCTTTGAACCATAATTTGCTCAGCATAATATGTAATTCATGAGTTTCTGGTGTAATCATGGTTGTTCCACTGAGTTTGTAACTTGAGCCTTTAAGCATTTGAAAACAATTTGATACAACTAGAGGACCCATTGCACCTTCACTTCTACAATAAACCATAGTTGTTATGGCAGTTAGAGTATTTATTTATGGAGACTACTTACACATGGTTACTTTTTCCCAAGATTATTTTTATAAACACGTGTCACTTAATGTAGGTAAATAAGTGTACACATTCTTGAGTTATTTAATTAACTGCAAATTGTGGAGCATTAATATAGTAATTGCATACTTTATGTCAATGTTGCTAAACTGGAAAAAGTAACATTTACAATTTGGATCTATTGTAAAAGCCAAAGAGAATATAATGTGCACCTTGCTGGATCTTTTGGCCTTAAATTTGCCATTTGTGCATACACCTGTCTCTGCACTCTTAAGATGAGTAAGCTTACATCTGACAGGATGACTCTTTTAAAGGCAACATCAAATATATACTTTTTCCATACAGATTTGTGTGGGCAGCCCATCGTATGAAGGACAGTCATAAGCTTTTGAATCCCTGTGAAAGTCTTCTATGGGATAAAGGTGTTTTACATAGACTAGCAAAGGACAGCTGATCAATCAACAGATTATGCAAGGATTGCTGGATACATGTGATCAAAGAAGTAGCAGATGAAAGGTCTTAATTACTATCTAGCACAAGGGTAGTGCATTAAAGAATCCTTTTATTATCTGCAAGAATTTGAAATATATTCGGTGTATCATTACAACACACATCTTGGCGTCAACCTGGTTGTCAAAGAGTTAAATGGACACTCGAGTAAGGTTTCGGAAAAATTATCCCCTTGTTCTTCCAGGCCACCCCTCGAGATTTTACATTTGTATAAAATGTAATTGGTGTTTAATTTGCTAATCTGTTAATTATTAGTCCCAGGGAATGCATTTATTGAGAAAATCCCATCCTCAAAACTCTTTGATATATTAAAACAAGACAGAATCTTTCCAATGATTTTCTATCAAATCTAACAACCTGTTTATTTTTCATTGTAACCTGTGATACCTTTTTCCACTGCTATCTTAGTGGATTCCATAGTCATTCATGGGGTTAAACAATGTTTAAATGCTTCATTTATTTGTGTTACTGTAGTTTGAATGTACATTATTGTGAGTATTATTGCTGTGGAGCTATTTTACACTCAGACACACCAACAATATGGAGCTTCTAGAAAGAGGCACATTAGGATAGAATATAGGGATGAGGGACTTGGGCCCAAAATAAGGACTATCCTCCTAAATAGGGACACTTGGGAGACACGCATATGTCACGTTAACCTCTATAGGGTCTCCAAAACCACCATGCTTATGTAGACAAATGTAGACAACCTAGAGAAATGAAGAATACCATTAACTAATTAGGACAGCTCCACTGGGATTCATTTTTGATTAACTGATTTGATTTTGATTAACACCCTTCATGTATGTCCCTTTAGTAAAAATAGAATGATTAATGTCCAGAAAACAACTTGGTGACACTTATGGTACTGGAAGAAAAGTGCAGAGATGGGCTACAAAATTAATAAGGGAATGGAATATTTTAGTTATGAAGAAACACTGACACATTTAAATCTATTTCTAGTTCTCTATTGATCTACAGATGTATATAGAAATAGTCATGAATTTGTTGAAAACATAAAGAGAACAAACCAAAACATGCAAAGAAGTCCTCATAGAGACCTCAGCACAGGATAATCACGCTACAGTTTGTGAACATAAGCTGCTTACACGTATGTTTAACATTAATGTGACTATGCATTGAAACGACATGCCACTGCAAAAAAGCCAATTAGGTTCTTGAGAAAAAAATAAATCCTAAAGTGTTATTAAGCAAAGAGGTTTTTTTCCCCAGCTATGGTAACATGTTTACTTGTCAAGATGTATCTGCCTTCTCTGGAACAATATTTTATTGCTTAATATAAGTGAGTCAGAGTAGCAGATAACACATAAAATAAGAATTCTAATTGTGCTTGCTCATGCAAAGGTAGAATGTTATCATTAGTACAAATATTACGCATTATCCATTTTTTTTTCTTTCTAAGTTTAAAGAGGATTGTTTCTTTTTTTTAGTCAGCAAAAGCCAGTGGAGTTTTTATAGGGTTTGTGGGAAGAAGGGCAAATGCAGCTTACTCCCCAATACGCAGGGTACCTGGGAGTTCCATATTCATATTACCCCCTTTTAAAATGGTGTTTTGGTATGGGGAGTGCAATACTGTGCCCTTTTCATTTCTCCCTTGCCCAATGACACATTCTTCCACTTCTCTTGATAACTTGGATCACTGGAATGGCCCTAGGCAAAGAAGGTGTAATTATCTAGTAATGTTTCTAGATAAGTTTAATAAAAAATACTTCTTCTTGAGAAATAAATATGATTAATGCTGATTAATAAAAAATGAAATGGTACTACACAAATTAGAAACATTTCAAGAAGGCCAGTTACACTAGGGGAACTTCAACCTTCCACTTGACCCTGGAATGCATATTACCTTGCAGAAGTCCCACCTGCCTCTCTCTCTCCTGCGGGGTGTCCACTGCTCCATACACTTTCTACTCCCCACCACACTGCTCATATTCCCACATAGGTTATTTCTTTCTCCCCTATCACTACTAAGATGTAATTCATAAATAGAGCATAGGACTGGTGATATGGTCTGACTATGCACCAGTGACCTGCAAGATAACCTCTCCATTAACAAAGCCTTCCGCATTCAATTGGCGATTCAATGAGTCTCTGCTGGATGACCTGCTAATTGTTCTGACACCCGCAGAGCACTCACTAAATACCTGCATAAAAACATTAATCCGAACTCCCCATACCTTATTATTTGGGAAGCACACACGTGTGACATTTTATTAAAGTCGCCTCAACACGGAAAAAGCAGATAACCGCACAAATCCAGAGCCTATTAGGGAAAATCACTGGCTTGAATCCACACACAAAGAGAGATTGGGTGAGGTAACCTTAATCAATTAACTGAACTTTGCACACCGCTTTACTCACTCTTAAATTCGGCAAAGCTTCGGCAAAGCTTTCGACGACCTCGGCAATAAAAATTAGAAGCTCTTAGCTAGAGAGCCGCCAGAGCCAGGAGATAAAAGACGTTTGTGAACAAAATATACGTAAACAACTGCACACGGTGCACTCCTACCTCTATTATTAAAGCCTTTAAACAATATTGTGATTCCCTTTACAAAATCTCCCCTGAGGAACATATGTTGGAGAGAACACATACCCTTCCCGAAGTAGCTAAATATCTCTAAACACATACATACTACCCTGTCATCAAGTGAGGTCCAAAGTCTGAAGGAACCTATTACTATAGAGGAGCTATCACATGCAATTAAATCTTCCAAGCCAGGCAAAAGCCTGACATTAAGGCACTATAAATCTTTCCTTGACAATTTGACCCCCCCATGTCTCCTATGGTTTAACTCCCCACCTCAGTTGCTCAGCGCACATATTGTAAACCTCCCAAACGATGCCAAGGCCTACCTTGTGCCCAAGCTATAAACTGATCTCCCTGTAGGTAGGGGCTGATCTCAAGTTATTTGTGAATATACTCATGCCAAGGTTGCAACTCCAATACGTGTGACAGAACCGCAGTTCTGCCACTATGCAGAGACATTCACAGCAATTTCTCACTAAGAGCAGAAGTCACACTCCCTGGTTTACTCCTGTCTTTCACCAGACACAGCCTCACTCCAACCCACTCAGTGACCGAGCTTCGCAGGGACAGCTGTAAATCTCCTTTTTGGTCAAGACTTTAACTAGGTGGCAATTCAACACCGTGAGTGTGAAAGGTTTCTCTCTTGACCGAGGGAGGTGGAGGGGGAGAGCAATCTGGGTATAAAATACATGTGGTGGCTATTTGTGTAATTTCATGTGTTTTGGCCCCCCCAACCCTTCCCCCCGCCCCGCCTTCTAAATACACACACACACATTCACTGACAGATACGCATACACTCGCTAACAGAAAGACACACACAGACTCACTAGCAGACACACACACACTCACAGGCAAACACACACTCACTAGCAGACACACACACACTCACTGACACACAAACTCATAGGCAAACACACTCACACTAACAGACACACACACACACACACACACACACTAACAGACACACACACTCACTCACTCACTAGCAGACACACACACACTCACAGGCAAACACACACTCACTAGCAGACACACACACTCACTGACACACAGTCAGACACACACATACACACTAACAGACAAACACAGTCAGACACACACACTAACACACACTCACTCACTAGCAGACACACACTAGCAGACACACACACACACTCACACAGTCAGACACACACACACACTAACAAATACACACACATTAACAGACACACACTCACTGACACACACACTCACAGGCAAACACACTCACACTAACAGACACACACAGTCAGAAACACACACTAACAGACACACACACTCACTAGCAGACACACACTCACTAGCAGACACACACACACTCACTGACACACAGACACACACTAACAGACACACACTCACTAGCAGACACACACTAGCAGACACACACACACACACTCACACAGTCAAACACACACACTAACAAACACACACATTAACAGACACACTCACAGACATATACACACACTCACTCACATTAACACATTTTTTTTTATTTACCCCCCCAACCTCCTTACCTTTGGGAATGCTGGGGGGGGGTCCCTCTCTCCCTGGGGTCCAGTGGCTGCTGGGCGGGTGGGCGGATGGCGAGGGAGCACTTCCTCTGAGCGGTCTGCTCAGCTCCCACGCGCGCCGCAGAGTGAAGCTGGGAGCCGGGTTGATGACGTCATATCCTGGCTCCCAGCCTCACTCTGCGGCGCGCGAGGGAGCTGAGCAGACCGCTCAGAGGAAGAGCTCCCTCGCCAGCCGCCCGCCGGACCATCAGCCAGCGCTGCACGCCAGCCCAGCATGTATGTTAGCCGCAAGGCTAACTAGGCATTTGCCCTGGGCATTTGGGGGGGAGGCGTTTTTTGCCGCCCCCTGGAAAATGCCGCCCAAGGCAAATGCCTTGTTAGCCTCGCGGCTAAAACGCCCCTGGTTACTGATATAGTTATATGCCAGACTCAAAGGCGCCAAGGTGAGATTTCCATTATTCAAGACCCTGTTTGGATCTTGTATATAAAAGTGGGCATTGTTCTCAACAAACCAGTTCTTACTCACCCTTCACTAAGTCTTGGCTTCTGTTTGGGTGAAACAGCTATAATAACTCAGGTATCCGGTGCTGAAAGAGAAGGGCCCTTGATGGAGGCAATCAAGCTGAGTACTGAGCTCAGTCACAATATGGATAAAGTATTAAACCTTATCTATGTCACTAAGAAAAGCTTGGAATAGTCGACCCTTCTTTCTACCGATGCAGAGAAGGCGTTCAGCAGGATTGATTGGTCTTACCTCTATTTCACCGTTTGCACCATGGGTCTGGGTCCACATAGGCTTGCATAGATATCCGCACTCTATTCTGTCCCTTCAGCCAGGGTCCTAGCAAAAGGATTCTTGTCCACACCCCTTAGTATTAGGAACGGGATGAGACAGGGCTGTCCCCTCTCACCCATTTTATTAATACTAAGCCTGGAGCCATTCCTAAATGCTGTAAGATCACATCCACATATCAAAAGCATTGAGGTAAGGGGACACCAGCATAAAGTAGTAGCATATGTGGACTATTTGTTGTTTATAGTTACCCATTCATCTACCTCATTACTTACGGACAGCTCTCCAATTTTTCCATCTACTGTAATAAATCTATAGCACTTGGAATAGGTTTCACTTCAGCTCTCCAATGCAATCTTCAATGCACCTTATCATTTCGATGGTGCACAGAATCAATTTAATATCTGGGTATGCTAATCCCATCTAACTTATCCCCTCCTACAGATGGTAAAACAAAACCTGCAACAT
Source organism: Pelobates cultripes (assembly GCA_933207985.1). NCBI lineage: Eukaryota > Metazoa > Chordata > Amphibia > Anura > Pelobatidae > Pelobates > Pelobates cultripes. The sequence goes on along the minus strand of OW240919.1, from coordinate 78,858,461 downwards.
TGGTCAATGCTACACGTAGCTGGGTAAAGTGTGGCATTAAAAACTAATGCACTCTCCACATTTCTGTACCGTCTACCTTCTACATATTCTCCCACTCCTGTCCTTTCTCACACAGGTAAAATGCTTGTTCCTTACCTACCTCTGGCAAGACATAGAGAAGACATATTAATCGAAACAAAGCAACATGGAGAACGGGGTCCTCATGACCATGCTCTTTATCATACATTTAAACACTTTTAGAAGATAGGGGAGTGGCCCATCCTGGACCACACAAAACCCCAGCTGAAAAATTGAAAAAGCTTTTGTCCCATTTCCATTAGTTAATTCATTGTGTTATAATTGCTACACCACAATTTTATCATTTTTTTAAATTTTTTTTTTTAATTCTTTATTTTTGCAGTGCGTATAGTGGTTACAGGTATACATATGGTACCCCAACGGCATTCCATATGCTAATTTCAAGACATTAGTTACAGTGGGGGTTAGGTAGACAATGCACTTTTTTTTTGATATTACGTAATGATAACAAGGTAATAGGTGTTGCTGAATGGTATAACATGTTAGATTAAGATGTCGTTTAACTCAACTTTTTGCACATCATATTGTAGTTATGTTGCCATGACAGTAATCCAAGACATAGTGGTCACTTAGATGTAGGATTAATGCGCATTTTTATGATTAAGTGAAGTATGCGTTACAGGCTAAGCTCATATATGCTTTATGCAGGGGAGGTTCTGTAGTTAGTACCATCTATGGCTAGGATCACCATCCTGCAAGTGCTGTAAAGCTTACAATGCTGTTTTTCAACGAGTAGCAGTAATAATAGGATTAAAAAACTTGTTAAGATTAATAAACATGTTGCTTAAAGTTTTATACTGTACTGAGTATACAGGCTGCGCTTAAGAAGCTATTGCCTAACAGTTAAGAAGCTACAGCATAAATGGGTTGTATTGTAGGTACACAGAGATAAGGTTAATTATTTACATGCTAGATCAGGATTGTTATGGTTATGACTATGGTAGTTTTGCTACAAGGCTCTGGTACCAGATATCATAGCGTCCTTTAATGGCCGTCAACCCATGCCGCTTGGAGGCTTTGGGGGTGAGTCTTTTTCGTTGTTAATCCCTGTGTCTTGTCTTGTCACCTCAGGGCCCAGGCTTTGAGGTTTCTGCTGGGTTGCCCGCTGCGGGCGCGTGGTCTTGCAGTTCCCAGAGCTTGGACTGTGGTGCCGTGTCGGCCCCTCCGCCGGCCACACTCTATCATCAGGGCCCCTGTGCTGTTACCTCTGCTCTGTTCATTGAAGGCTCTGCAAGTGCAGTCTCGGGCGGCTGTCAGGTGAGGGTTAGAGGTTCGGGTCCTCTGTCTCCAGGCCAAGTGTCTTTGATGGAAGGGACGGCTGGTGCTCCTGCTGTAGCGTTGCCGCCAGCGGCGGTGGATTCTCAGCCTCCGCTGCATATATCGGGGTAGTATGCCCCTGGTGGCTTTGGGCCTTGTCTGGTCCGTTTGCGCTGTGTCAGGCATTTGATGTGGGAGTTCGCCTTGAGGGGGCCCTCTCACCTCCCGCTTCTCTCTGCTGTGCGCTTGGTTCTGACGCGGTGTCTCCATGGCGCGGGCCTCTAACTTTGCCCAGAAGTTTGTAAAGAGCCTGTCGACGTTGTGGAGCAAGCGCTCAAAAGTGCTCCGGAGTGACATCGCAACTTGTTCTGTGTCAGGAGCTTGTGTGTCAGGAGTGTCCGCCATTTTTAGTTTGACGGTTGCTGCTTAATCTTGTCGCGTGATGGCTTCTCGTAGCCGGCTTGTTGGTGCTGGGTATGTCAGGAGGGGGACCGGGATGACCCCCACCGGTCCAGAGGGGGGGGGGACACAGCTTGGTGCTATGTGCACTCCGCCGGGAATAGGGCTCAGAGAGCGGCCGCCTCTCCTCTGCCCACGCTTGTGTAGGCCGCAAGCCTGAACGGCAGCATTTCAGTGCCAAAACGGTTGGATTTTGGTATCCCTGGATGCACCGTCGTTCCCTTATCTGGGAAGTCGTTGGTGGCTGGTCGGTTTGGCGAGTGGCCTCGGTAATCCGTCGTTTATCAATCCCAGTCTGTGGAGCTCAGCCGATGCGTGTCTGATCAGCTCTGCATCCAGGCTCCGCCCCCCAATTTTATCATTTTTTTAATATGAAATATTGTCCACCTGTGATTGTACCCATTTGTTCACACCAATGTAATTTTAAATGCATACAAATGGGTAATACCAGTTTTCACTTCCTGGCTTACTTTTGTTTAAAATGGCCATCTTTCACTCCTCTTTGTTCTGAGTCATCCCTTATAAGACCAAAGAACTGGCATGCACACATGTTTTGCATATCAAAAATGTGCTCTAAACCAGTTTCATCCAGTCTATTTATAATGGCTGCTCCTGCAAAGCAAGGATACGTCAAGATGTTGCACAGAAAAAAGGTATTAAACATAAATGTATACATGAAAAAAAACCAAGAAGATTAAATATTACATGTTTATTTTCAAAAGGTATAAAGGTAAAATTCAAGACACAATAGAAAAAGGTTGCGCCAAAGCTGGCTATGGTACGACTATGAAATAAACAAAGTCCAGAGAATAAGTAGTGCCAAAGCAAAGTGTCAAGTTGGGCCTGATGGGGCACCGACGGCTTTTGTGGAGGAATATTCTCTCTAACCAAGACGTTAAATTGAAGACTGCATATTGCTGGTAGATTTTTAAAGGACCATAACATGCTCTGTTATCACAAATAAGAAAGTCACAGATTAAGACTCATGAGCTGACATAGTGGTTTAGTTTTGGAGAAAGTGTGTTGAACTGTGTGTATAGAATAATGCCTGTATAGAAGTGTTAGGTGCACTGGGACCAAGACTGTGTACCCCTACACTATATAAACATTCTCTTATTTAAATATCCATTATTTTTCTATATTCTTCAAAGCTATTGTCCATGAAAAATGAAGGAAACAAAATCCAGAATAAACCTTTTTTAACACATAGTATCCACTTAAAGAGGAAGATTTGCTCAGTGGGGTTAGTTAAAGGCCAATTGCCTATTTCCTTTAGAAATTAGTAATTGCTTCTGTAAGAAGCCTTCATGTAATGGTTGCAAGCAGCAGGCTTGTTAAGTTGGCCCTGTTTACTGTTCACGGGACTGTATTTCAGAACAAAACAACAATAGTAACATATAATGAGCTCCCGCTTTTTTCCTTGGAGCAACAAGTTGAATGTAGAAACAATATAATAAGATTGTAAAGCGAATATTGTACTTGGTGAATTTTGATATAGGATTCTACGATTCTTCCAGAAGCAGTTTTTTTTTTCTTCAGAGAAGATAGGAACTCAAGTTTAGTTAGTTACACATAGGCTTAGGCAGGGCCGGACTGGGAAAAAAATTAGGCCCGGGCATTTTTCAATCAGAGCGGCCCCCTAAGAAGGGGGCGGGGCCAGAGAGTGTGTGTTTTGTCATCACTAATGACAACACGCCCCCTCTCAAAGTGAGCATGTTGGTTCAATGCCCAGAGCCCTGCTGAAGAGCTCTGGCATTAGAAAAAGGCCCTGAATTTGTTCTGCGCAGCGCAAGCAAATGAAATAACATGCTTGTGCTGTGTTTGCTTTTAAATTGTCTCTGGTGTCTCCACAAGTGGGATACCAGAGGACAAATGGAAAGTGCATGGTGCATATGTTTGGAGCCTGCTTGTGGGATTGCGTGTGTGTAGAGTGTGGTGTGGTATTGTGTAAATAGGTCAATTTTTATTTGTGTTTGTGGTGTAATATGTGTGGCTAGGGGCTGTAGAGAGTGTGTGTATAGGGGGCATAGTTTTATAGGGGATGCAGCGAGTGTGTGCATACGGCTGAAGTGTGTGTGTATAGGTGACGTAGTGTGTGTAGGGGTTGCAGAGAGGGTGTGTTTAGAGAATGTTGTATGTGTTTGCTGACAAGGAATGTAGTGTGTGTGTGTGTGTGTGTAGGAGATCTACTGTGTAAAGGACCCAGTGTGTGTGTATAGAGGATAAAGAGTGCATATAGAGTAAGGGATCTAGTGTGTATCTGGAGCGTAATGTGTGTAGTGGTGCAGTGTGAGGGGTGCTGTAGTGTGTGTGTGTGTGTGTGTATGTATATATATATATATTTGGACTTATTGTATGTGTGAGGGGCGCAGTGTGTGTATGTAAGAGGGGTGCTGTGTGTGAGGGTGTTTTTATCTGCTGTCACATTCTAGGTTTCTAATTTTCTTTGTCTGTTAACTCACTGAGGGTTATTTTATATATATATATATATGTGTGTGCTGTATATGTGTGGGAGTGTGCTGTGTGTGTCTGGGAGCTGTGTGTGTCTGGGGGGTGCTGTGTGTGTCTGGGTGCGCTGTGTGAGTCTGGGTGTGGTGTGTGTGTCTGGGTGCGCTGTGTGTGTCTGGGTGCGCTGTGTGAGTCTGGGTGCGCTGTGTGAGTCTGGGGGTGCTGTGTGTGTCTGGGGGTGCAGTGTGTGTCTGGGTGCAGTGTGTGTCTGGGTGCAGTGTGTGTCTGTGGGTGCAGTGTGTGTCTGGGTGCGCTGTGTGTGTCTGGGTGCAGTGTGTGTCTGGGTGCGCTGTGTGTGTCTGGGTGCAGTGTGTGTCTGGGGGTGCTGTGTCTGGGGGCTGTGTCGGGGGGGTGCTGTGTGTGTCTGGGGGCTGTGTGTGTCTGGGGGCTGTGTGTGTCTGGGGGCTGTGTCTGGGGGGGTGCTGTGTCTGGGGGGATGCTGTGTCGGGGGGTGCTGTGTTTGTGAGTGAATGTATTTTTTTATTTAAATTTAAATATTTTTTTTTTTACTAATAAAAAAATATATATATATTTCCCCCCTCCCTTCTTCCATACCTTTATCCTGGGAGGGGGGAGGAGATCCGTTCTGTCATGCTTCCCTGGTGGCCCAGTGGAGAGAGTGAACTCTAACCTGCAGGTTAGAGTTCACTCTCGCGAGATCTGAGCGTTGCCACGGTAACCGCGGCAACGCTCAGAATCTCGCGAGAGGACCCGGCGGAGCTGCTGGTTAGAGCTCCGCCGGGTCCTCCCTCCCTCCCTCACCCAGCCGGCGGCCGCATCTCCCTGCCTGTGGGCCGGTGAGGGAGATCTTTGATCTCCCCACCGGCCCATGGAGGCGCACAGCAGGGACGGCGCTCGGGTAGCGCTGGCCCTGCACGGGCTGGCAGGGGAGATCCTGTGATCTCCCTGCCGGCCTCGGCCCCACGGCCATCGCGGCCCACCGGGCATTTGCCCGGTATGCCCGATGGCCAGTCCGGGCCTGGGCTTAGGCCTGGGCTGATACAGGGGACCTGTGGGGCTGGTACCGCAAAAGATCTCTCAAAGCATCATTGTTGCCATATACACACATAAATATGCACATTCATACACACACTTACATTTATATACACACAACTGCGCATTCATACAAACATACATTATATATAACAAAGTTTCATTGTTATGGCAGACTAAAACATCGATTTTTTTATTTTTGTAAGCAATAAACGTTACATTTTAACAATTGAATATTAATATTCGCTTTACATTTTTGACAACAAGCACCAGGTAAGTAACAATTGTGTATATGGAGTGCAGTATTCTTCGATATATATTTTCAATATATATATATATATACACACACTCATATTCACACACTAACATACCACATTCATACATTCACACATTTGATTTTTATTTTGATCTTTATCCTTGATGTCTAGTGGTTTGTTGCTGGGATCACTCTTGGTTTTCTGCAGCTCTGTACTGATGGCAGCACTGGGGTATGTTATATCCTGGCTCCCAGCATTATTACAGGGCCACTAGGGTACTGTGCAGGCTGATCCCATCAGCTCCCTCGCTGTCTACTGAATTGAATCTGCAGAGCCAGCACTTCTCATGCACCACCACCACCAATAGGCAGGTGTATGTAGAAGCAAGAGGTGGATACTATGTTCAACCCCTGTCAGCTATCACCGATGGTGAACCACCCCACCACCATAGTTTACCAACCTCCGCACTCCCCTAGTGATGCCTCTGCATAAGCTTCAGGTTTGTTTGTTTTTAAATGTGTCAGTATCAAGAATCTTTCCCATCCAGTTCCAGAGTTCTAAGATATTGAGCTAAGGTGTTTGTTTGTTTGTCTATTTATGTATTCATTGTTGTGACTTGTTTGCATTTTTTAAATTGTTGATTGGGAATATCAGAAAAAAAAATCTTCCCAACTACACCATCTGTCACTGACATCAAACATTTTGTTTATTTGTGTGTTTTATTTAATTATTTTTTATTATCAAGCCACACTATGATAGTATATTTTATGTCCTTCCATTCTGCTTTACAGACTGTTGATCTGCACCCTCGACAAGTCTTGACCTGTTTGCCCAGAAACATTGTGATTAATGTCACATATTTACAAAACAATTCTTGCCAGAAGCCTTACAATGCATACATTGCCTCCTCTGGGTACATGCGTGCGGTTATCCATGCCAGCGTGGTCAGATGTAGGAGAGTATGTTTAATAATTCTCCCTGAAGACTATCTCAGAAATGTTTTCACCACCGGCATTAACAAGTGTTTATTTTTTTACAATGCTGGATCCCTTCCCATGTTCAATTACTTTAATACCATGAAATGTCTAATCAAAGTCTTCATCATCACCATAGGAATGCAAAGCACATTCATTAAGGGTGCAGCAGGAAATTGTTTGGGGAATAAGTAATACAATATTTCTGCTGCTAGAGCCATTACAGCAAACTGCACCTGGTGGAGGTTACCCTGTGTGACAGGTGCCAGGATTGCGTCCATGTATTTCATCAGTTTACTCTGTCTCTTATGGTAGCACAGAAGCAGGGGCCTCATACAAAGAGATGCTGCTCATCCTGTATAACTACAAAGTAATAGAGATACAGGAAGACAGTAATTTTGAGAAACAGATATATAGGAAATCACAAACACATAGATACAGATAGTGAGATATATATTGCAAGAGACATACAAAGTTAGATACAGACAGGGAGATACACATTGCAATAGATACATGCAGAGATAGATACAGACAGGGAGATACATATTGCAATATATTCATACAGAGCTGGATACAGACAGGGAGATACACATTGCAATAGATACATGCAGAGATAGATACAGACAGGGAGATACATATTGCAATATATTCATACAGAGCTGGATACAGACAGGGAGATACACATTGCAATAGATACATGCAGAGATAGATACAGACAGGGAGATACATATTGCAATATATTCATACAGAGCTGGATACAGACAGGGAGATACACATTGCAATAGATACATGCAGAGATAGATACAGACAGGGAGATACATATTGCAATATATTCATACAGAGCTGGATACAGACAGGGAGATACATATTGCGATAGATACATAGCATTAGATACAGAGAGGGAGATACATATTGCAATAGATACATACAAAGTTAGATACAGACAGGGAGATACATATTGCAATAAATATTTAGAGTTAAATATACAGAGTTAGATACAGACAGGGAGATACATATTACGACAGATACATACAGAGTGAAATACAGACAGGTAGATACATATAGAGTTAGATAGAGACAGGGAGATACATATTGAAGTAGATACATACAGAGTTAGATACAGACAGGGAGAAATATTTTGCGATAGATACATACAAAAATGTATGATCTTAGCCAATCCAGTACTAATAAAAGCATTGGGAGGCTATTGCACGCGCATGGAAAAATGCCACATTGCACCAATCAGCATCTCCTTACAGAGATGGATTGAATCAATGCATCTCTATGGGGAATGTTCAGCTCCTATATGCAAGGTGTGGAGACACTGAACGTAGGTGCATCACTGACCCAGGAAGCACCTCTAGGGCCGTCTGAGTGACTGTCACTAGAGGTGTTACTAGACATTAATGTAAACACTGCCTTTTCTCTGAAAAGGTAATGTTTGCATTAAAAAGCTTGCAGGGACATACTATACACACCAGAACAACTACAATAAGCTGTAATTGTTCTGGTGACTATAGTGTCCTTTAAGGCATTACATTGAATTGTCATACAAAACATAAATATTGTTATAAGCCAAAGAGAATGAGTGTAAAGCATGGGAGACCAACTCGTGGCCCGGGACCACTAGCAGTGCGGCCCGATTGCCGTCCACGCTGCCAGGCAGAGAGGGAGGCAAGGAGACCATTCAATGGTGTACTAATAGCAGCAGGCCCACCCTCTTAGCGAGAGCCGCGGCTGGGCAGTAAGAGGAGGAATGCGGCGGTTCATGGAGGCACGCAATGCCGTGCTGTCCACATGCTCCGCCCTCACGGTGTCTTCAGAGCAGAAGCGCTCTGACACTCTGTGCGGACGGCGCCGCGGCGGGAGAGTCTGGAGCCAAAATCGTCAGTGAGCAGCAAGCAGGCGGAGGAGCAGGGTGAGTGCTTGCTAATGTTGTTGGGTTTCTTTTTGTTAAAAGTGTTTTTTTTGTTTTTTTGTGCTAGGGATGGGGCAGGGTTTTTGAGATGGGGCAGGGTTTTTTGTGAACATGTTTGTGGGGGACAGGGGTCTTTGTAGAGAGGGTGGGCAGGGGTCTTTGTACAGGGGGGCAATCGTTTTTTTTGTGAATGGGGATTTGTAGGGGGTGGGCAGGAGTTTTTGCAGAAGAGGTTAGCAGGGTTTTTTTGTGAATCAGGGGGCAGGGTTCTGTAGAGGGTGGACTGGGCAGGTTTTTTTGTGAATCAGGGGGCAGGGATTTTTTGTAGAAGGGGTGAGCAGGGATTTTTGTAGAAGCGGTGGGTAGGGTTTTTTGTAGAGGGAGTGGGCAGGGGTTTTTGTAGAGGGAGTGGGCAGGGACTTTTGTAGAGGGGGTTGGCAGGGGTCTTGTAGAGGGGGGCAGGGTTTTTTGTAAATCAGGGGCAGGGGTTTTTGTAGGGGGCAGGCAGAGGCCTTTGTAGAGGGAGGACTGGGCAGGGGTTTTTGTGAGTAAGGGGGCAGGGGCTTTTGTGGAGGTGGGCAGGGTTTTTTTCAAAGGGGGACTGCGCAGGAGGTTTGTAGAAAGGGGGGGTTGTAGAAAGGGGACTGGGCAGGGGTTTTGTAGAAGGGGAGGCTTTGTAGAAGAGGGACTGTGCAGGTTTTTTTGTAGAGATGAGACTGGGCAGGTTTTTTTTTTGTAGAGGTAGGTGTGCAGTGTTTTTGTGGAGGGGGGCAGGAGATTTGTAGAAGGGGACTGGGCAGGGTGTGTGATTCTATTTGTGTGTGTATCTGTGATTATCTGATTGTGTGTATAGGTATGTGATTGTGTGTGGCTCTGATTGTATGTGTGTGTATGTATGTGATTGTGTGTATAGGTCTGTGATTGTTTGTGGATATATCTGTGTATGTGTGTGTGTGGGTCTGTGGTTGTGTATGTATGTGATTGTATATGTGTGTGTGGTCTGTGATTGTGTGTATGTCTGTGTATGTGTACATTTGTGATTGAGTGTGTATGTCTGTGTGTATAGGTATGTGATTGTGTGTGTGTGGGGGTCTGTGATTGTGTGTGTGTATTTATGATTGTGCGTATAGGTCTGTGATTTTGTGTGTATAGAATTGTGACTGTATGTATAGGTCTGTGATTGTGTATTGTGTATGTATATGTGTTTAGTAGATAGCTCCCTAATTTCATATGCTAAAATATGCCAATCCCACATAAGGATAACAAATAAGGGAGTTATCTACTAAAAAACTGAAATATCAAAATTAAGAAAAGGGCTTTTAAAGATATATTACTTATATAGATTATCCATAATCTATATGATACATTTGATTTGTGGCACAAGACAATTCCTCTGCACTCAATACGGCCCATAAAAGTCAAAAGGACACCCATGGTGTAAAGTGAGATGTAGGTAAGGTGAATATGTATCTTAGTAGTAACATAATCTAGACAAGGATGTTGTTCCTTTGCAATTATAGACCTACAACTCCCATGATGCATTGTCAGCCTTAAAGTTGGGAAATCAAGATGGAGTTGACGTTGTGCAGCAGCTGACCATTCCTGGTCTTGACCAGTCAGAGTTCAATAAGGGTAACATATATATATATAAACATACAAGCATAGATTCTCCAAAGTACTGAAGATTGTTTGGGGGAACCCAAGGTGATACAGGAAGAGCAATGCAATGGAGTACAATCATACAACATGATGCATTTCATGGGCTGTGAAGGCATGGTAATCCTAGACAAAGAAAAAACACAACTAAATGCAATCTAATGCTAATTCAGAGGTGGTTCATGACTTTAGGAGGGCACTGTGTGACCAGCAGACAGTTGTGATAACATAAAAGGTCTAATGAGTTATATTAGAGTAAAATTTAGTTATGAATATAAAAAGATAAGTAAGATTATGTATTGTCCTATTATGTATTTTACAACATATGACATTTAGTTAAAATGTCACGTAGGTAGATTATAATAATCCTCAATGCTGAGATGCTGTTTTATCCAGAAGAACTTTGCTTGATGCTGTTGATATTGACATCAATATTGGTCCATCATTTTAAATGTCTGGTCGATGACAAGCCTCCTTCTGTCTTTGTTTGCAGGTGACCATTGTGAGGTCGACAGTGGCTCAGGTCGGTGTGTTCCTGGGGCGTGCCGGAATGGGGGAACATGTACGAACCTGGCAGAAGGGGGTTTTACATGTCAGTGTCCTACTGGGGGCTTTGAAAAGCCATTTTGTGAGCTGTCAACACGATCGTTTCCTCCCAAATCCTTTCTCATGTTCAGAGGGCTTCGGCAAAGATTCCATATGAGCCTCTCACTTTCGTAAGTAGACTTCTGTTTTTCTGCTGTTTT